>CAEFZP010004379.1:0-305000 GCA_903064625.1 Mallotus villosus | reverse complement strand
GGGGTCTGTGTAAACCGTAAAGAGGATTAACCCTGCCGGAGCGCTTTAATGAGACCTGGAAGTGGCGGGCGCCGGAGAGCCGTGCTGATTGAGCCGAGCCAGAGAGAGGGGCCCCCAGCGGGGCCCGGGGAGGCCCCGAGGAGGCCCCGCCGCACGCTCACATCAAAGCTGCCCTGTCTGCAAGAGACCCGGGAAGAAAGGGGGGGGGGACAGTAACAGAGAGAGAGAGGATGAAGACAGAGAGGATGAAGAGAGAGAGGATGAAGAGAGAGAGGATGAAGAGAGAGAGGATGAAGAGAGAGAGGATGAAGAGAGAGGGGAAGAGAGCAGGAGATGTAGAGGGGGTGAGAGAGAGCAAAAGAGAGAGAGGGGTAGAGAGATAGCAGGAGAGGGAGGGGGGGTCTAGGGAGAGAGAGAGAGAGAGAGAGAGAGAGAGATGGGGCCTGCATGGAAGAAGCCCTTATCTGCTCCCCAGAGGCTGCTGCTGTGTGGTGTGAGATTGTCTGGTGCTGCCACCTGTCCCAGCCATCTTTGAAGGCAACACTAAGCCTGTGATGGGCCTGACCTCCTTCAGCTCTCCTCCTTTTATGTCTCTCTTCATTTTCTGCTTTGTTACATCTCCCCTGCTCCTCTCCTCTGCTCTCGCTCACGCACTGCTACTCCCTCACGGACTCTGCTCTCCCTCCGCTGCCCTCGCATCTCTCTCTACCTCAACCTCTCGCTGGCTCACTCCCTCACGCTATCTGAGCCTCTCTCGCTCTCTGCTCTCTCTCTCTCTCGTTCTCAGTTTCTCTCCCGTCTCTCTCTCCTTCTCTCCCTCTCCCTCTCTCTCTTCTCCCTCTCTCTCTCTCTCTCGACTCTACTCTACTCCTTTACTCATCTGTCTCACTAACCTTTCAGAGGGAAACATTGTAATTACAGCGTAGTCCCTAGCCCCTCCCCCTCTTCCCCCCAAGATTCCCAAAGAACAATAGGTGCAGGCTGACCCTGAGACGGAGAGAAACAGAGAGAGAAAGAGAGAGAGAGAGAGAGGGAAAGGCGGAGGGGTTTGGCTGAGGGGATAAGGGTGCTAATCTTGTAGCGCTATGAGATGAGGGACACAAATCACTCCCTACAAGGCCGTGCGCTCCGATTTGCATACAGGAACAAACACATAGGCGGGCGTGAAACCAGTGTGTCTCCTCCACGACACACCGAGCGATTATCCTGCTGGATACAACACTCCTTCAGAGAGGGAGAGAGAGGGGAGGGAGGGGGGGGGGCTCAAGATGTCATGGTTTTAACAAACCAGCTTCCCCCACGAGCTCCTCCTCGTGCTGGTCTGCACTTGTGTCTTTGTGGCTCCGCGGCTCTTCTTGTTGTTAGCTGGTGGTGTTAGTGGTGCTTGGCTCTGTCCTTGCGGACGGAGAAGATGCTGCAAATCTTGGTTTTAAGCCGTCACTACTTCAAAGCCCTGTGATTGTCCTCGCTCGAGTCGCCCCTGTGACTTGTCTAATCGCACACGCTCCGATTATACCGAGAAATGCTGAGTGTTGATCTTTCAAATGTTTTAAGTCTTTTTTGAGCTACTCAAAATTAATCTGGTCATTGTCAAAAAAAAGAAAATAAGTGTCCTGATTGTTATAAAAATGCAATTCACACATAGACAGTCGGTCGGTTGTCGGGAGACCGACGATAAAGGCCGACCTTCACTTGAAGCGAAAGGAAAAAGTGGTTTGCTGCCACTGCTTCAAACTTTGTCTAACCCCTTTAAAATCATCAAACACTCCAAAAGACACATGCATGTGAGAATATGGCCCGACCTCACTTTGCCAGATTCCTCTAATAAGCTGAATGAAAGGGGCTCGCGCCGCTGTCCCTGGCGCACGGGGCCAAGGGGCGCAGCGAGAGAGCAGGCGGACATGTATCTCTTTCTTGATGAAAGGAGGAGGAAGAGAAGAGAAGGGAGCGATCCCGCACGCTCGCCTGCAGGCCGCCCCCGGCTCCCCCTGAACCTGCGCACCCCACCAGGGGCCGTACCGGGACGGGACGCTCAAAACGCCAATATTGAAACAATCACAAAAGACAAGCCCCCCTCTTACCCTTGAAACGGGCACGTGTGTTACCCCACCAAAACCCCCCCCTAAAATCCCTTCTGTACTGGCTGCTCATTTAGAGAAGGGGAGGGGAGGGGGGTGTCGAGTCTGTGTCGCAGGCGCTCGAGCGCTTGTGATGAGGAAACCAATAGCGTAGCTGAGAGTTTGAAACAAGGTTTTTCATGGAGTTAAGGCTTGACATTTATTTTTCCAGTTGGTTATTTTTTTCTTTGTCCTTTTTTGGGTTAAACAACAAGGAACCGTGGTGATCTGTCCAGTTTGTGTGTGGGACAGAGAATCGGGGGGAGGTTAAAGTCATTAAGTGACCACATTCCTGTCCATTGGCGTGCGGGTCACGTTTGGCTTAGTAACGGCCAGCTTGTTCAGTTCAGTGGTCAGCTGCAGTTTGATATTGATGCAGACAGCTAGCCAGCCAGTCAGGCAGACAGCCGGCCTTGCATTGATTCAGCCCAGTGAACTTCAGATCTGCTCAGCAAAGCTGTTTGGAGTTTAAACCCCTCACTCCCTGGGTTAAAGATGCCATTTACCAACCATCTTCCTCCATATCCATAACCCCAGGCCCTGGCCATGACCTTAACTCCTGGCTCTGGATCTCCCCTGGCCCTCCTCAGGGATCCCCATGGAGGAGGCCAGTGTGCAGCCTCACAGAGGAGCATCGTTGGGGGGATTGAGTGTGGAGGTTTAAGGCTTACAGTGGGAGCTCTGGAGGTACCTTCCAGCCAGCCAGAGATCTGCTCCCCAGCCCAGGTAAGTCCTGCTGAGCCACCTGGCTGGGTATGGGAGGGTCTGGGAGCCGAGCACTGGTCACCCAGGCTTTGGATTCAGAGATCCCCCTTGGAGAAGCCAGACACGGGGCAGGTGTTAGGTCTTCTGACCCCGTCGAGAGAAATGTGAAAACCATGAAGGGGCTCATCCAACATCCAGATGGGTTCTTTATTAGGATCCCCTTTAGCTGCCTCCATGACGACAGCGAGTCTTCCTCATCCATGTCGGTAACAATATTATCAATGTGTTCAATCCTCGTCCGTACAGCATCCAACATAATGCCGATTAGTTTATTCTTTTTAACTTGTTCTACCGGCTTTCTACCACGTGATAAGATAAGTTGGGGAATAACTGACCAACATGTGTCTAGGTCTAAACAACATACATTTACTTTTCGACATAGTCAGCACTGATTTGTTCATCCTTGCAGATAAAGACCAGAACCCCAGCCGTCGGTCAGACTAGACACACTCTGGAAAAAGCCTCTGTTCTCTGGCCGTCTCCGTGTTATTACCAACTTACACCAGACTCTCCGCTCGCTCTTCAGATAAGACAACTGTCTGGGACAGACAATGTTTCTTCTGTATCAGAGACTTGACCGGCAGAACATCTGCTATTAAGGAACTTACACGGCCCGAGGATTGTTTGGAAAAGGCTTAGAGCTCCTCCTCTTCTCCAGCATGTTCTTTGCCTTTGAACAAAACATCCTCCGATGTTTTACAGTGTCGTTAGCAGTTTGTACGAAAGCCGCCGCTGTGGCGGAGCGGCCCTGAAATCCCCCACCGGTGGAGTTAAGACGGGCGGAAGCCAGATTGCGTCCGTCTGTTTAAGGAGAAGACAAACACTTGAAGCAGGCACGCGGTCTCCGAGGGGTGCGGGGACGACGTCGCCAGCGAGCGTCTTCACTGTCGCGGGGCGCCGCTGACCTAATCAGTACACAATGTAAACAGATGTTGGACCCGCACCGCCGCGCTGCGCATCCACACATCCTTTACAATGACACTCTTTAAAAACAGAAAGACAGGGGGATGGTGGGGGACGCTGGGTCTTTCTTATGAAATCCCCCCCCCAATCCTTCCCTCTGATCCTCAGAAAGCCGTGTGTATTAGTGTGGTGGTGGTGGTGGTGGTGGTGGGGCTGGTAAGCAGGATCTGGACTCATCCAGTGTCTTCCAGAAAAAAGCGACTAAGACGCTGTGGTTTAGTTAATGCTGACAAGAGGGGAGACTTTGTCTGAACGCTTCTGCCTCTGCAGGCTACAGTGGGAGTGGAGTGGTGTGTGGTGATGGTGAAAACATCGTCTTACTGACCAGACTTAGGGGAGAGAGAGAGAGAAACAAAGAAAGAGAAAGAAAGAAAGAGAGAGAGAATAAGAGAGAGCAAGCCATGAAAAGTGAGAGATAACACTGAATGAAATCTTAAATTGGAGATTCAAATCAACCATCAACCCCTTTCCTTCTTTCGTTCCTAAGCTTTCTCGACACCCACACCTCCCCGCCCCGCCCCTGTACAGGTGTGTGTAGGCTGCAGGTGTCGCTGCGTTTAGCCACATTAAGCACTGACACACACCAGCAGGAAGAGTAATCTGGTTCCCCAGGCGGTGGACCCTGTGGCGGGGGGCGCACTGCAGACACAGCACAAACACCCCCCGGCCCTCTCCATCACACACACACACCTGGGATCCATTTAGGAGGTGACAGAGACCCCATGGTGAGTGTGTGTGTGCATGTCGGTGTGTGTAGGTGTGTGTGTGTGTGGAGGGACGTCAAAGCTTTTCACACCTTCCTAGGTCTGGGTCTAGGGGTGGTGAAGTCATGGGTTCCATGTTTAAAGAGGGAGAGGGGGGCTGAGGCTGGAGATGAGGCTGGGGCCGGTGCCGGGGCCGAGGCTGGTGTTGAGATTCCTGCCCCAAGCAGACAGAATGGGCTCAGAGTCTTTAGGGACTCGTCATGTTCCCAACACCTGGGACCAGAAGCAGCCCGTTTGGTTTAGCCAGCTCTGCTCTCGTCTCTTCACTCCCACTGAGCCTGGTCCAGGTTACAGCGCAGCACCACAGCCACAACCCACCAGGATCTAGCTGGACCTGACCCACACCATCTGGTTTATCCTGATTACATATGATTAAATGTGCTCGAAGCGAATTTTTTCGAAGCGAAAACGAGAGAGAGAAAGATGTAAGGAGAGAGCCAGAGAAGGAGGTCACGGAGGTTATTCAAAGCCATGCTCCCGTGCCTCTCTCTCCTCTCTCTCTGTCTCTCTCTCTCTCTCCCCTCTCTCTCTCCCCTCTCTCTCACTCTCTCTCTCTCCTCTCTCCCTTCTCTGTCTCTCTCTCTCTCTCTGTCTCTCTCTCTCTCTCCCCTCTCTCTCCTCTCTCCCCTCTCTCCTCTCTCTCCTCCATGCTGGTGTGATGGCTGTCCTGCAGCCCTGAAAGCCCCCAAGTGGAACCTCCCCGCCCCCTGCTGCTCCTGACCTCTCCATTTCAGACGGGGGCTTTTCCACATGACCCTGACACTGTCACCCCTCACTAGGACCCCCGATGCCCCCTCACATCACCCCCCCCCCACACACACACACACACACACACACCGCTTCACTGGTCTGGAACTTCTCACTCCTTCCCCCAGCACTCACACACACACACACACACTCCGCACTACGTCCAACAGCGATCATGTACACACACTCAAACGCAGAAACGGACACACACACACACACAAACCAAATCATGAGTGGCAGTGTTGCTGAGCTAGGCCCGGGGTGTAATGGTCAGTAATGTTCTGCTTGCCAGGGCCCAGCCCTCACACCAGCGCCCAGGCCGACCTGTCTTTAACTAACCCTTCACACCAGGACGCACTCTCCCGGCCCTCTGCTACACCACAGCCTCTAAGGAGAAGGGGGCTAATGAACAAGCTAAATGAATAGAGCTACAGTAGAGCGCTGGAAGGAGAGACAGAGACCGAGAGGGCATTTTATTGCGTCCCCCAGGTTAAGGCCACTCGCTTAGGACCAATACTCCAGACAATTTAGTGTTGCTAAACAAGCCGTCACATCGGGTACCGGTTTGTGGTTGCCGCGCCGACCGAATTAACCTCCTAAACGGCCCCTATACTCTCCACTCAGCTGTTTATCCCTCCGTTATCTCTCTCTCTCTCTCTCTCTCTCTCTCTCTCTCTCTCTCTCTCTCTCGCTCTCTCTTAGTCTCACCAACGTTCTCTCTATAACCTCCAGATATCACTCCACTCAAAAACTATTCCCAATTCTGAAATTGCATCATCTCTTTCTTTCCTCTCTCTCTCTCTCTCTCTCTCTCTCTGTTTCTCTCTTTCTTTTACACATGAAACCCAGCTTCCCCACACACACACACACACACACACACCATTCCGGGGAGTGAGTGGTAGCTTGACAGAGGGGCTTTGATGTGAGTGTTGATGAGGGAGCGTGGAGGACTGGGCTCAGACAGCTCCCTAATGAGGGAATTAAGGAGCCGCGCTGCCCCGCGCTGCCCGCTGCACATACTAACTTCCCAAGCAGGAACACAGAGGAGAGGGAGCCATCGGGAGAGGGAGGGAGAGAGCGAGGGAGAGTTGAAGAAAGAAGGAAGCGAAAGGATACATAGAGAACGAGGGGGATAGGTGGGGTAGAGAGAGAGAGAGAGAGAGAGTGAGAGAGAGAGATAGACTGGAGAGAGAGAGAGAAAGAGAGAGACTGGAGAGAAGCTAATCTGTCAGACCTAACCGAGCGAGTAGCTAACTCTCACCTCTTACAGACAGTAAACCTGTAGCAGTGCTGAGTGGCTACAGGCATGACCTTGGGCTCACTGTCTCATTCAAACCATCTGGATCACATACACACTCACACACACCCTGCACACTAACAGACACAACACACACACAGCCTTACCGTAGTGGGAGTCAAGGTAGCCGTTGCGGGGGTCCATGGCGAACAGAGTCCCCCGGTAGGGCAAGGCATGCTCAGTCAGGTGGGGCAGCGAGTTGTGCAGCTCCTTCTTCACCAGCTGGGGGCGCTCCTCAGTGGAGGTGGACGGCTCCTCGCTTAGCTTCCTGGCAGGGCGGCCCGGGGCCTGGGAGCTGAGGGCATTGCGCCTCTCTCTGTGGTATGACCCGGTGCCCGAACTCTCGTCTTCTACAGGAGGTTAGGAGAGAGGGAGGAGGAGGGCGAGGAGGAGGAGAGGAGGGAGGAGGAGGCGAGGAGAGAGGGAGGGAGGAGGCAAGGAGAAAAAGGGGGTGAGTTTCTAACTTCACAAATCACTTGTTCAAAATGCGTTTTTAGAAGGATTCACATACTTGAACTCTGAGCAACCCAAATAAACCCAGACCCTAGCATTAACCCTTGTCATGGTGACTGGAATCATAAGTGTTTAATCAGCTTTAAATGTCAGGGACTTTAGCTCATGCACACACCCACACACACATGGTTCAACCCCCATAACACAGCCCTCCCCCCACCCCCCCCTACCCCCCCCACCCCCCCCACACACACACCGCTTCAACCCTCCACGCTGCCCCCCACCCAACCCAGCAGACATCTCTACTCTCTCAAACAAAACTCCAACCCAGCCCCTGCATGGTTCAGTCAGGGCAGCATTTCCCACATGTCTGTTCCTAAAGCCAGCTCTCTCTGTTCTTTTTATAAAGAGAAGGATTCCCATGGAGAGGACTCCACAGTCCCCCCGCCCCCACCGCATTCCAACCTGCCCATTAACTGGCCTCATGGGTAGTATCAACTCTATCCCCCCCTCAGTTTTCTCCTCTCCTTCCTTGTTCCTTCGCTCTCCCCGCTCTCTTTTTCTTTCTTTTTCTCTCTTTCTTTCTGCCTGTCTCCCTCTCGGCCTTCCTCCTTTTCTCCTTTCCTTTCTCTTGTCTCTCGCCGTTCCTCCCCCTTTTCTAATTCTCTCTTGTCCTCTCTCTCTCTCTCTCTCTCTCTCTCTCTCTCTCTCTCTCTCCTCTCTCTCCCCCCTCTCTCTCTCTCTCGTCTCTCTCTCCCCTCTCCCTCTCCCACTGTCCTTGGTCAGACTGGAAGTCTCTCTCTCTCGGGGTCGAGGGCTGGATGGGGAGAGCAGAGCCACGGTGCCCCCGGAGAGCATCTCCCTGCCGAGGAGGGCGAGTGGGGAAGAGTTCAAGGGCTGAAGCTCCGCTGGAAATATTTGACCTTTGACCCGCCCCTGTGACCTAATCTTTATGGGGTCCCTGGATTTCCTGACCCACTGTGAGAGTTGCCGTGGCAATACTGTACCTCCCCGTTCTGAACAGCCCCCGGGGAGGGGGGGGGGCTTTCCGGGAGACACCAATCTTGGGATCCAGAGCCAATAATGTGCAATTAAAACACAGACTAGTCTCGTCAGTGTAACGACTCCCCCGCTGGATATGCCCTTTTTCTTCTGTAGCCAACAAGCAAAGCGTGTGACCCTTGAACATAGACATATGTCATTTTCTCAAGGAAGCCTGAAGGAACTTCTACTCTCGAGTCCCCTCTTATTCACTTTAGACAGAGAACGATACATGTTCCCCTCTACTGACCCTCCTCCATGTACTAGTGGGATCCTGGCTGAGGCCCACTTCTTGACAGCCCGCGTCCGTGATTGGTCCCCTGGTGCAACCCCTTCTTACATTTCCACCGTGCTGATTGGCTGCAGTTGGTCGGCGCGGCCCAGTGACCCGGCCCCTCCGGTGTCTCACTGCGAGCCTGGCAAAGTGCCGTGGAACCGGCGCCAGACGTTCTGTAAGCGTTTGCCGCCTAGCGCAGGAGCGACCCCAACACACACACACACACACACCCCACCCCTCCGAACAGATCAGCAGCCTCCAAAAGCCAATTAAGAGCAGAGGAGAGGGCCAGATTAAGGAGCACACCGGAGAGAACCGCTCTCGTGTGTGTGTGTGTGTGACTGTGTGTGTGTGACTGTGTGTACGTACGTGTGTCTGTGTCAAAATGTGTGTGTGTGTGTCCTTGTGAGAGACTGTGAAAGTGTGAGTGACCGTGTGTGTGTGTGTGTGTGTGTGTGTGTGTGTGTGTGTGTGACCCCGCAGGTCCACCTCTCATTCCCCTCACTCTCCTACATCCATCAGAGCAGAGGCGGAGCGCTCGCAGCAAATTCCACGAGTCTTAACGCGGAACTGACATCCGGGGCGAGAAGCTCCGCTCTCATCCGCGCGAAATGACACTGTCAGTTGTGATATAAGAATTTAATCCCATACTGCACAGCCCCGTGATCTTATTAAGGGAATAATGGCACTTATGTGGTTAAAGCTGGATTAATAGGCCTGCTCTTGCAAAGCGCAACATTAACATAAAGGGATTTCTGCAATGGGTTCATCTCCTCACAAGGATTTGAGGAAGTGGAGTACGGTAAACTATGCTGGGAGCGGAGAGAGAGAGAGAGAGAGAGGGGGAGAGAGAGGGAGAGAGAGAGAGAGAGAGTTTGAAAGAGCGAGAGGGATAGAGTGAAAGCAAGAGAGAAAGAGAGAGAGAGAGAGCTGAGGATGGTGTCTGAGGCCTGAGCACAAAGGACAGACAGAGGTCAGAAAGAGGGGCACCCTGGACTTTACACAAGGAGACTTGGAGAGCTAGATGTGTATCTTCCTGGATATAAGCTGTGGTCTAACAGCAGTAAAGCTCCAGTCTCTGTAGTCCTGTGGAATACTGTTCATCACACCGTTTCCATGGAGTGTTATCATCTCGACTCTATCAGAACACTGCTCTGCTCTCTCCCTCTCTCACGTGCACACTGTCACACTCTCTTCCTCTCTGTTTCCCTCTCAGTGACCCCTATTCAGTACGTGCTCTCTCTCTCTCTCTCTCTCTGTCTCTGTCTCTCTCTCTCTCTCTCTCTTACGCTCTCTCTCTGTGCTCCAAGTGAGGTCAAGCGTCTAATACTTCAATCACACACAAGTGTCAACCCGCCCCCCGACCGTCACCATGGTGAGCCCAGCAGGGGGTTCATCATTCTACCATATACCACCTTAAGGGCTTCATGACTCATCAATTCATACCACCTTAAATGGTTGAGCAAACACTTGGGAGAAGAGGGGTCAACCGAGGGGATAGCTGAATGGTGTGACTCAGGAAGGAGAGAGGAGGGAGGAGAGAGGAGGGAGCAGGGATGAAGGGAGGAGGGCAGAGGGGAGGTTGGAGAGAGGAGGGAGCAGGGATGAAGGGAGGAGGGCGGAGGGGAGGTTGGAGAGAGGAGGGAGCAGGGATGGAGAAACGAGGAACGAAGGGGGAAGGGAGAAGGACAGAGGAGGACGAAGGCACCATTCCACCATTTTGAACAGGAACCCATTCAACTGAATAGAAAACTTTGAATGGGGGATCGTTTCTGTCTGAAACTGTTTCATAGTGTATTGTGCCAGAGGAATGTCGGCCTTCTTGTTTGAGTTTTCATTCCAGCAGTGTAAGTGCCCTTGTTGGAATGGAGAGGATCCAGGTGTGGGCACACACTTTGAACCCCCCCCAGCCAACAGAGGAGCCCCTCTTCCCCCCAGCCTCGACTAGCAAGCTCCACAGAACCACCTCTCACAGAACCACCTCTACACCCTTTGCTCGTTTTCTCCCCTATCTCATTTTTCATTCCTCTTTTATTTCACTTTCTTTTTCCCCCCATGGTTATCCCATCCGTCTATCCCATCCGTCCATCCGTCCGTCCATCCATCCCTTCATCCATCCGTGACTCCACCGGTGGGTTCTATTCAGCCCCAACACAAAGCAGCCGGCCGGCCCTCAGTGGACCACGGGGAAGCGTACCTTGCACCGAACAACGAAAGGAAAGATTAAAAAAAAGAAGTACCCCGTTCTCTCTATGGTGATTGAATTTCTTAACATCTTTTCAAAAAAGCGCTTAAATGCCTGGAGGCGAGAGGAAGAAACAACCTAATGGTGGATAGGGAGCACTGAACAAATTTCAGAGCCCTTTCCTGCTCGCGTTTGAGGTTGAAAGCGAGCTCCTGCCTTTCAAGTTTCAAAGTCCTCCTTCCTCCCGCAGTGTCACTGAAGGATTTGAAAAGAAGGTAATTGTGCTCACTGCCTCCCTGATCAGAGCGCACGCCCGGCCTCTAGTATTTCAGGAGCTTTCTCTGCCACTATAATAGAGACCAGCGCAACCGCTCCAGCACTCCCTACCTCGGACTCTAACGCTCTCTCTCTCTCTCTCTCTCCCTCTCTGTCTCCCTCTCTCCGTTTTCACATTGCAATTGCTCTTTATAATTTTTTTGCCACATTCTCTTACTCTCACTCTCTCTCCCTGTCTCCCTCCCTGTCTCCCTCCCTCTCTCTCTCTCTCCTCTCTCTCTATCCCCCTCCCTCTCTCTCTATCTCTCTTTCACGCTCAGCCAGCCGCTCATTAAATCCTAATGCCCCGGTTTCTCCCCTTTTAAAGTCCTGGGCCTCCA
Source organism: Mallotus villosus (assembly GCA_903064625.1). Lineage (NCBI taxonomy): Eukaryota > Metazoa > Chordata > Actinopteri > Osmeriformes > Salangidae > Mallotus > Mallotus villosus. The sequence continues at coordinate 293,735 of CAEFZP010004379.1, read as the reverse complement.
TTGTAAAACCCGGGCTTGGATACCTTCACAGAAGGCCCCATGCTTGAGCAAAGCAGAGAGGCCTTTAACTAGATCCTGGAAAGGAGAACGGGGGGGGAACGAATACCATCCAACGACAAGAAACGAGAACAGAAAGAGATAATGAGACACGTCGGGATTCAGAACCTAAAGAGGAACACAAGAGGGCCCGGGCCCCGGGGACTAGAGGGCCCGAGTTAAGGGGGCCCGGACCGTTTGTGGCGTGGAGAAGAAAGACCAAAAAGGAGCGGCGGGGGTTTTTCTCCGAGGTTGGGGGGGGGGCGCACAGTGTGATCATCTGTGCCCACCTCTCAGGCATTTGACTCGGTGCTCCAGGTGGTGCGCTGGAGCCTCACCCTGATCAGCTAGAGAACCTTCTGGAGGGAGAGAGCGGCAGGCAGGAGTTTCATCACTGTTACACTTCCTAGCGCTCGTTTCTCCACCAGTGTCTTTTACAGGGTCTGAGCGAGGAGGAGAAAGAGGAGACGGAGGAGATGGAGGAGATGGAGGAGGGGGCGGCCGCAGTCGCAGTGCTGAACAAACGCCAACCCCCGTTCCCACCTGTGAACTACCTAACGGAGGTAGCGTCGATGGTGTGAAAGGGTTTGGCTGGGAAACACACAGAGAGGGTGGGGGAGAAGAGGAGGAGAGGAGAAGGAAACACAAAACACTTCTTCAAAGCTCTTCTCCTCCTGTGCAATAATCTCTCTCTTTCTCTCTCTCTCTCTCATTTTTTTCTTTCTCTTGCAAATCAACTCCCGGGAAAGACTCAAGACTCCCCCAATTAACAATGAGAGGGGAGAGCCAGATTCCAGCGTCTGGCGAGGGTTTAATAAGAGCACCTCTCCAAGCAGCTTACAGGAGCCTGCCTACCTGATTCACCGGCCTGGCACCTGCACTATAGACACAGAAAATAATTCACGATTAGCATCGGATGAAAGGAGAGAGAGAGAAGGAGAAAGAGAGAGAGAGAGAGAGAGAGAGAGAGAGGATGAGAAAGAGAGAGAGAAAAAGAGAGAGAGAGAGAGGATGAGAAAGAGATCTCCACACTAAAGAGCATAGAGGATTACTGCAATTGTGTGTGGGATATTTTTCTGATCAACTTCTTGGCTTGCTGTCCTTGGATACTAAGTTGCCAGAATATTTCCTTTTAACCCCCGCTGTAGGAGCTGAGTACCGTCACCACAACACAGTTCAGTTTCCCTATTATGTGAAGGTGACTGTGTCTCAGCCCAACTTCCAGTCTCTGCAAAGCATGCTAACAGCCTTGAAACCCTTTGACAAAATAAAATAAACATAAAACAAGTCTTGTAAATGTCACTTGCAGGCACATAATCACAGAACCTGTTCTTGTCTTCAAAGCCAAGCCATGTTGGCTAGACTTTCCTATTACTACTTTACTCTCTCTCTCTGTCTCCCTCTTAGTCTCTCTCTCTTTATCCCTCTCACTCTCTCAGCATCAACTCTTGCTTTCAAAATCTGTCAAAGCTTAACAAGCAAAAGGGGGCTAATTCCTTCTAACTTTGCCCCCATTTCATTCTGTATTTGTGTGCGGGGGGACTCAATGCTGGTGCATTATTTAACTAGCGGAGTGTGTGACTGATGGTGGGGCTAATTACAGGGAGAAGCTGTAGGCAGATCTCCTGGTAGGCTTCCTATTATCAGGCCCCCAATCCGCCCACAACCCCCCCACGACTGTTCTCCTCGATATTCATCTCGGCTCATTCCAACGGCTCGCACGTCTCAATCTGTCTCGGCGGCGCTCCCCCGCCCCCCGCCCCTCCTGCCCCCTCAGCTCAGCTCTGAGGCCCGTGCCGCTCTCTCCGCCGCCGGGGGTCTGCAGGGACCCCCTCCGCCAGGGCCCCAGCCAGCGGCCCCAGGGTTGGGGAGGGGAGAATCAAAGCCTGGCTTCTTCTTCCCCGGCTGCCCCCTCTCTCTCCTTTTCTCTCTCTCTCTCTCCTTTTCTCTCTCTCTCTCTCTCTCTCTGTCTCTGTCTCTGTCTCTGTCTCTGTCTCTGTCTCTGTCTCTGTCTCTGTCTCTCTTTCTCTCTCTCTGTCTCTGTCTCTCTCTCTATCTATCTCTCCTTCTCGCTCTCTCTCTCTCTCTCTCTGTCTCTCTCCTGTCTCTCTCTCTCCAGGCTTACCTAGAATCAGCCTCACAGCAGGGCAGGGCTGTGCCAGGCCTCACCCTTACCCCTCCACTCCTCCACCTATCTACCCCCCTGGGCTCTGCATCCCATCAGGGGCAGGAGCCCTGCGCGGGCCCACCATGGCGCGGTCCCACACCCCAGGACAGCACCATCATCATCAGGGCCACATTGTGAGGAGGCAATGAGCCTGCCGGTTACACAGCTGAAGGAGCGCTCGCTTTTTAAATGCACACTGATGCGTTATCCGGCCATGGAGACCCACGGCCTTTTAAGGTTTTTTTTTGGTTACTCAAAGGGCATCTTGCCTCTGCATTCTTTTGAGGATTCAAAAAGCCAGACTTGTATTTGATGGGAGCGTGAAAGCAGCACTGATGCTATATAAAGGGGGTTTGATTAGCATTAGCATGGCTTCAGTCACTATCATGCAACCTTGTTTTTGATTCGGCCTGACCTCCAGGACAATGGTACATGATTGGGGGCAAGGACAGACTAGATTAGACTATACTAGACTAGACTGATCTGAACTGGCCTGGCTTAGTCATGTCTGGTTTGAACTCGACTGGTTTGGTCTGGTTTTACTAAGCTGGACTGGACTAAATTGCAGTGGGAGACATGATCTGTTACGGGCGGACCCAGGCAGCCTGCCCACCAGTCTAGGCCAGGCCAGCTTTCCACTGGGTCCACAGTGCTGGAATCCCACTCCTGACACCAGAGTGATCCGGACCGGGCCTGTCTGGGCCACTCTGATTAGGCTCTGCTCGCCAAGAGAAGCACACTCCCTGCCAAGCCAAAGAGGTAGGGAGCCAACTGGAGTTTGGAGCCGGAATAGAGAAAAGTCTTATGCCATCTGACACAGTTTGAGTCAGTTATCTTCTGATTGTGCAGGATGGTTTTAATGAATTCCTTTTTTAAGGAAAGTTCTACAGCTTTTAAATCCGTAGACCAGCAAGGTAATTGTTTGGCCCCACCCTATCCCTGACATGTTGCTGCCTCAAGGTGCATCTCTGCCAACACGACTGTGTGTGTGTGGTGTGTGTGTGTTTCGAATGTATGTGCTTGTGTGTGTGTGTGTGTGTGTGTGTATGTTCGAATGTATGTGCTTGTGTGTGTGTGTGTTGCGTGCCTATGCACAAATACATGCAAGCCACTCAGGCGAAGAAGGCCCCTTTAAGACAGTTAGCCAGTGCGTACTAGCGGCTGGATAATTAGACACTTCAAAGGCACCTGCCCGCCATCCCATCCCAGAGGGGGCTAGGTCTCCCCCCACCCCCACCCCACCCCCACCCCGTTTAAAAGCATGTTAACTCCTATCTGAGGCTAGCAGGCTAATTTAACTTTTGACATTTGATATCTGAGGAATGAGAGGGATCAGCCGTTTAGCTGGAACAGGATTACCTCCCCTGCACACTGCCCCCCCCCACTCCTCCCCTCCTCGCCTTCTCTCCAACCCCAACCCCCACCACATACCACCGCCACCACCACCAAAAAACCATCTCCCAACCAGGCCGGATTCATTCAGTTCCCCACCAGCTAAGCAGTTTATCAATGACTGGTAAATGTCTGGGTTCTGTCCGTGGCTGGGTCTATTTGCCTCTCTCCCTCTCTCTCGCTCTCTCCCCCCCCACCCCCCCCCCACACTCTATCTCTGTCTCCCCAGCTCACCGCTGACTATGGTGATTATAGCTCAGCCCCTCGATGTAATACACCAATGTATGGATCAGTCTCATCCGTCCTCTCCTCCCCAGGCTGTGATCGCCTCGGACCAGAACCACCTGCCTCGCCGCTCAGCCCCGGATCCAGAGGTCACACAGTAGCGTCTGACTCTGAACTCTACTCAACGTCTCCATGGAGACGCGCTCTGCCAGAGCTCTCCCTCTCAGCCTCGGCAGAGAAACGATTCTGTAAAAGCAAGGCTGGTGGTGGAGGCTGTTCCCCCTCGGCCCACAGGCAAAACCCATCCAGGGGGGGGGGCGGGGGGCGGGTCCGGGTGACCTCTGACCTCTTGTGTGGATGGAGTGGGTGTTAGGCAGTTAAATCAAGGTCGTAACTTACACATTGGATTTGGTTAGTCGCTCTCTGTTTAATGTCTACATTACAGGTTGAATCTGGGTGCTGTGTGTGTGTGAGCGTGACAGATCTGGGTTAAACACACGGCGAGGCAGGGGCCTTTGATGCCACAGCTGGGAACGCTTACAGTTTCTCACCCGCCACATTCAGACACAAGGCCCTCTCTCTCTCTCTCTCTCTCTCTCTCTCTCTCTCGCTCTCGCTCTTTCACAGGAGAGCATGACAATCCATATTCCAAACTACAAGCCAAACGTCATAAAAAGAACACAACCAAACAGATTCATGGAGCCCTACGCCCAGAGTTGTAAAAACAACCCGGGATCCAGCCAGCAGTGAGGAGACGGAGCGCCCACACTCACCGCTCCTGGAGGAAACCAAAAAACTCAGGTAAATCAAATCAGCATTCTTATGACGCTCCTTTACACGTTTTATTCTTAAATTCGTCAATGCTCTTGTTTTCTCTGCTGGTTTGATGTTTTTCTACTCACAGCTCAAGATCCACTGTGCTCCTGTCAGAGGCGAACTCAAACCGTTAAAAAGATATCCATCTTCATGTACCTCCCTCAAGGGTGTGGTCTGCCCCAAACCAAGCCCATTTCCCTGGGTGGGATCTGGGTGGGAGGAACCATTCGGTAAATAGGGGTGTGCTCCAGACAGGTAAGGTCTGGACCCACTCATTAACTTGTTTAGAGCAGACAGAGAGCCATGGAGATTAGAGGATGGAGGAGGGAGGAAGGAGGAGAGGGAGAAGGGAGTAGGGAGGAGGGAAGAGGGGAGGAGGGAAGCAAGCTGTTGGCCCGAAGCAAGACACACACGAGCAGGCTGGCCACACACACAAACACACAAACAAACACACACACACTGCCAACATACATAACTTTCATGATGTGAGCAAGTATAGTACTGTCGAGACAGTCCATACAACCCTTGTCCTTGTCCCTGTCTCTCCTCTCTCTCACCCCTCCCCCGTCCTCCCTCCCATTTTCCAGGGGCATGGGGCAGAGGGACAGCGGGACTCAGGCCGCCCCTAACTGAGCTGGGCTGGAGCCAGGACAGAACAAAGAACCCATTGAGACCCGGAGCAGAGGGGAGGAGAGGAGAAGAGGAGGAGGAGGAGAGGAGGAGAGGAGGAGAGACGTAATATGGGCTGCCTTAGCGCTCTCTGACAGCAGATGAAGTCATGAGGTCGCCAAACAGCTCATAAGCACAGGCCTGTCTGTGTGTGTGTGTGTGTGTGTGTGTGTGTGTGTGTGGAAGGTATAAACTTTTAAGGCAGTAAAAAAATACTCTGTGACTCTCAGGAATGTGTGTTCAATCACTTTGTAAGAGCTACTGAAGAAAACAAAATATTGTTGCTCAGGGAGGTTTCTCCTGTGCCCCAGAGGGATGCCCTCCCTCCCTCTCTCTCTCTCTCTCCCTCTCTCTCTCTCCCTCTCTCCCTCCCTCCCTCTCTCCCTCTCACTCTTTAACCGTGTTTAGGCAGCAGAAAAAAACAAAAACATCTCCAGTACACTCTCTTCCCCTCTCTCTCTCCCTCTCCTCCCTCTCTCCCTCTCTCTCTCCTCTCTCTCTCTCTCTCTCCTCTCTCCCTCTCTCCTCTCCCTCTCCCTCTCCCTCTCCCTCTCCTCTCTCTCTCTCCCTCTCCCTCTCTCCCGGAGAGTCTGTCTGGCCTCAGTCTGACAGGAAACTCATCTGTCCTGGTCTGGAGCTGTCGCTGCGAGGCCTACACTCTGAACATCATTAGGCTCACACCTTCAGGTGAGACCACAGAGGGGGGAGAGAGAGGTGGGAGAGATAGAGAGAGAGACAGAGACAGAGACAGAGACAGAGAGAGAGAGAGAAAGAGAGAGACAGAGAGACATAGAGAGAGAGAGAGAGAGAGAGAGAGAGAGGGGGGGAAACAGGGAAAGAAAGGGAGAAACTGTGTGTGTGTGAGCGTTAATGCGTGCGTCAGTGTGTGCGTGCCAGCTTGTCATGAACCCATGTGCAATAGCGTGCCCCTGAACGTCCGTGTGTGTTTGAGCGCTTGTCGGTTAAAGCATTTATCTCACTAGCGGAGAATAGCCATGGTCAATTAAAATGCCTTTAGAGGAGCCTTCGGTTGTCAGAGGCCCCTGAGAGGGGATTGGCCCCGGGCAGGGGGTTGGAGGGGAGGAGGAGGAGGGGGAGGGGGACCGGTGAGAGACAGCTATGGCATTGATTAACATGAGAAGGGCTTGCTCAAGTTCAACGAGCACGCCCTTCTGGTGTTAGCAACAGACGTTTGTTTCGCTGCAAGTAGGACGCTGCTGTCCAACCCCCGTCTCTGCACAACATCTGAGTCTAATTCTCCACATGCCCTCCATCTGAAAATCAATCCTTCCTCATGGTCCTCTTCACTCTCTTCTCTCTCCCCCTTTCCCTTTCCCCTTTTTGACTCTCTCTTTCCCACTTCCCCCACCCCCCCCCCTTCTCCTTCCTTCCTTAGACGTAACAGCGTGAGGGGATTATGCTGTCTCTGCCTGGATGTGGAGAAAACAAAAATGGATCTTATCAACTGACACCCCCCCTGCTATCCAGCAGGACGGTGCGGTGTGTGTGCGTGTGTGTGTGTGCGTGTGTGAGAGTGAGTGAGTGCCACGAGGAGGGGGCTACGGCAGGCCAAACTCCAACATGGATGTGTTGCGTGGTAACGTCTGCCAACCATGGCAGCTTTCTGTCTTTTTTTTTCGAGAACTTTAAACCAGAGATATTTACTGGGGCTCTGGGAAGAGAGCGGGGGTGAACGGAGGGAGTGGAGGGAGGGCAGAGGGAGGGAGGGAGGGAGGGCAGAGGGAGCGAGGGAGGGAGAGTGGCATTCTCTCCAACCTCTGTTTCTAATCAATCACCAGAAATCACTGGCGTGGTTTATGGCTTTAGATCCTGGATCCTCTTTCGCACTGCAAGAGAGAGAGAGAGAGAGTGGGGGAGGGGGGGGGCGAGAGGTGAGAGGGGAGGGCCGGGGGGGGCGGGGAGGTCAGGGGGGATAGATTAGGGGGAGTAGGGGGTGAGAACTAGCAGCGCGGCGAGGGCCGAGTGTTCTCTGAAACATGAGATGGTGTCTTGGTTTATCTGACTGTGTCTCTCTGCAGGGTCCGTGTACACTGCCCTGCCCAGTGTGCACAAGCACCAACAAACACTATGGAGCATTGTCCAAGCCTGCACTAAATCACGATGTTGAAACACCAACATTCTCCCTGCTCACACGCACACGGAACACTTTTACATTCCCTGCTACAGCAGCACAAGGTACAATTTAGCATCCGCACGCACTCATGCACACACACACACACACACACACACAAACACACTCACACACTAGTTGCTGCCTCATCAAGTCTCTCCCCCAGCTCAACATGGCCTCCCCCTGAATGGGAGATCCAGTGGAGGCGAGCAGGCTTGAAGCGGTGAACAAGGAAGGGACGCGCCACAATACCGTCTCCTGGCCGGGTCGGGACACTCCCGCTTTGTTCCTGCCCAAGAGAGAGGGGGGGGACGCGACAAACTGCCGACAAATGGAGTGTGGCAGAATAATCAACTACTGTTTCTGTTCTTTATGGGTCTGTTTACGAGGCCCTTCCTCAAACCTGTCTCTTTCTCTCTCTCTCTCTCTCTCTCCTCTCTCTCTCCTTCTCTCTCCTCTCTCTCACTCTCTCTCTCTCTCCTCTCTCTCGTATGTCTCTCTCTCTCTCTCTCTCTACCTCCCTCTCTCTCTCCCTCCCTCTCTCCTCTCTCTGTATGTCGCTCTCTCTCTCTCTCTACCTCCCTCTCTCCTCTACCTCCCTCTCTCTCTTCCCTCCCTCTCTTTCTCTCTGTATGTCTCTCTCTCTCTCTCCTCTCTCTCTCTCTACTCTCTCTCTCTCTCTCTCTCTCGTCTCCTCTCTCTCCTCTCTCTCTGTCATTCTCTCTCCTCCTCTCTCACCCTCTCTTCTCTCTCTCTCTCTCTCTCTTTCCCCTCTTTCTTGTTGCTAGGAGCAGCTTTCAGACTCGGGAGGGCGGTGAGTCACAGTAGGCGGGCTGATAAGCCTTTGTGAAGCTGATTGGTTGAGACCCCTGTCAGTGACCCGGGCGACCCCTGAGTCACAGGTCTTTCTGACTCCCAGCATGCCTCTGAAGATGACCTCACATGCTGCAGAGGGTTTAGCTGGCTGGCATGAGGAGGTCATGGATGTCACGGTCCACGGGTCAGGTGGTTCTCACAGGTGTAGACCGGACCAACCTGATCTCTCAGGGTCGGTAGAGTAACTAGATAGTGTACTCATTTGAGAGGACACCGACACAGCTATGGAGAGTTCCAGTGGGACTGGAGGAGAGGCAGAGGGAGAAGGCAAAGGACTGGCTCTGGTCTGGTCAGGAGGAGAGCCGCAGCTAAGCAGGCAGACACACAGGCAGCTAGACAGGCAGAGACACAGAAATGCAGCCAGGCAGACAGACAGACAGACAGAGAGGAAGAGAGGCTGGAAGGATAGGGCCAGAGCCAGGAGAGGGCCTGTTGGGGCTGGGCTGCCGAGGGCCCCTCCACCCAGAGTAGCAGCGTGGCTAGGCTAATCCCATGCCTCAGGCCCCCATGAGGCTGTCCTGCCAAACGCCTGTCGCCCCGCTGCTGAAGGAAATTGCCTTGAGTGCAGAGGGCCATGAAACAACTGGCTCGCTGGCGGAGTCTGCATGGCGTGTGTGTGTGTGTGTGTCCCTCCCTCCGTTCTTCCCTTCCTCCCCTATGTCCCCCTGCCTCCCACCTTCATCCACAGATGCCATCTAGCTCCATCAGTAGTTCAGTGTCTGGCCCACATTTCTCTCGGACTCTCCTGAAGTACACGCCATTTCTTTTCTCCTTTTGGTAAAAGAAAATGATCAAACTGCCGGAGCAGTTCATATATCGGACGGAGAGAAAAGGATGAGAAGAAATGCGACAAAAAAAACACCACCAATGTTGATGAGTGAGGAAGGGAGGTGGAGAGGGGGAGGCGGAAGGGGGAGGGAGGGGCGCAGGACTCGGTGGAGAAACAGTTGATTATGAGTCCCATCATGTGATCAATGTTTTCATTAATAAGACGGATCACACGGCTGTCAGTGGGCTGACGGGGGGCTGAGAGATGATGCGCTCACAACACTCCATTTCCACACGTAGAGCAAAAGACCCCCCCCTCCTTCCCTCACACACACACACACTCTGTCCCTGTATGTCCCTCCATTACCAACCCCCCGCTCCCCACACACACACACTTTGTTGTGTCCCTACATTCTGTCCCACACACACACTCACACCACACACACACACACACTCACAATACACAAGAACGAGAACAGAGCTCTGGGGGGAGAAGTGATGGAGCAGGGTAGGGGGGGGGGTGGGGGGTGGGGAGGGGTTTTGTTGATGGGGGGATGAGGGAGGCCATGAGGGAGGAGAGGAGGGGTGTGAAGGGGGTGAAGAAAAGTGAAAATCCATTTGGAAACCCATTTTCAATTAGGGTCCACAAGCTGTTATCACAGGTGTCCCAGAATTGTGGGCCGTAAGTGAAAATGTCTCCGATCCGTTTCTGAAATGAAACCTTATCTGGGCGCCACAAAGATGGCCGGGACAGCGTATCTGTAAATGACTTTCCCTCTTCCGCTGGTAACGGGGACTTCATGTCTGTCAGATGACATCCCCCCTCTCCTAACAATTGATCATTTAAATGCCTGCCTAAGAAGAAGAAGGGATCTCTCTTCCTCTCTCTCTCTCTCTCTCTCCCTCCCTCCTCACGCCGTCTTCCCCTTCTCTCCTTCACTTCTGTCTCTTTCCCCCTCAAAAGATTCTTTCTTTTTTCAAAGCAGTCAACCGCTCCTTTTTCCTCCTAAACACTTTAGTGACGCCCTCCGTTTGCAGCGGGGGGTTTGTGTGGTGACACACAGGAGGACAGGACATTAGCGAGCCCTCCAGACTTGTGTGCTAGCGAGACCCTGTTTGAGCCCCTATCTATCCCGGCCAGCCAAGAGCTTCCACACTCCGTCCTAACCTGGTGTGCTCACAGACACAGGTGGATCAGTATTTGAACAATACTCTGTGCTTGATTGGCTGAAAGGCTGCAGGGGAACCAGCGGAGCTCTCTTCCTCTTGTCTTCCCCTCAAATCTCTTTCCACGAATCAGCAGCACCCACAATGCACCACAATGCCAACAACTCAGAGGGGCCGGCCAACCAGAAACCTTTTTTTCTCTTCAATCTATTGCCGGGTCTTCGCCCCCCCCTGCACCCCCGCCGCCCCCCCCTCCCCCCCCCTCCCCCCCCACACACACACACGCCTCCTTCCCACACAGACACACACACCACCCTAGCCCCTCCTTCTCCTTTCTCATTTTTATTAGCAAATTATCCCATGACGAGCGGATTTATTCAGCCAAAGAGCACGGACATCTTTTTTTTTCTTGTTCCTAAAGCAACAAAAGAATCAGGAGACTTTGTGGTCCACCTGCCTGGAAAAGGACGATGGTGGGGGTAGTCAGGGTGCACCTCTCCCCCCCATAGCCCCCCCCCCTCCAGCCCCATCCTCCACTCCACCCCCACATCCTTAAGAACACCAACCAGAACATTGTTGGGGCACAGTGGTCTCTTTAGAGCTGTCAGGGCTGGAGAGGGTCCCGGAGGGTGAATGGTACACAGGGTGGAGCCACATGGTAGCATACTGCTGTACAGGGGAGACCTGAGGGGTTTCCCTGGGCCAGGAGCAGGGGCTAGGGCTCCATGCGACGAGGAGGGAGACACATACATACTTCGCCACACGGCCTTCCTGAGGAGAGAGTTGTCGGCAGGGCCCAGGCATCCACACAGCCGCTTACAATTAGCTTTTGTTTTGTGGGGAGTGGACAGGCAAGGGACGAGGGGAGGGGGTGAGGGGCGCGGGGGGGTTAAAGTTCAGGGGGGTGTTGGGTTACACCTGATAGGAGGTTATGAGTTCTGGGGAGACTGGGGGAATGTACTGTGATTATAACCACACAAAGAATGTGTAAGCTATCTTATGATTCAGGAGAGAAGAGACAGAGATAGAAAGAGAGAGAAAAAAGAGAGATTTTAAAGAACCCTTTTGCCATGAACTAGGTGTCCTTCTCTCCCTTTCCCCATACATCATTGGCCATCCATCATTCTGTGGGTACTTCTCCTTTGAGCTGCTGTGTGTCCCCTATCGTGACAGCCTCAGGTTAGGGTGATTGCAGGGACATGTTCCCAGGACAAACTTTAGGCCATTTAGAGGAGTAATTACCAGCACATTACAAAGAAAAACCCGCAATCATCAAGCCAAATTGCATCCATGCTTTTTCCGCAGCATAAAACTTTTTTTTCTCTCTCTCTCTCTCTCTCTTTCTCTCTCTCTTTTCTTCCTCCTTTAATTAATAAAACTGTGCTGGCCATCTGGAAGTGAGGGATTAGGCCAGCTAGAGTTAGGCATGTTCCCAAGATGCATCAGGACGCATTCTCCCTACCCAGAACCCCCCCACCAGACCATACATCCTGTTCTCTGACCCCTGTGGCGAGACAGTGGCAGCCGCCGACACGCCAACGCGCTGACCCCCATCCTGGCGTCTTTGAAAGTCCCTCGCCTCCGACCTGTGGCGATAACATTTGACATCCTTCAAAAGCCAGCGGAAACCCAGGGTGACAGAGTTCCGTCTGGACCAAAAACACCCCCCACCCACCCACCCCCCCACCCACCCCCCCCACCCCACCCCAACCCCAGGCATAACTACGCCTCCCTCCTTCTCTGCACCTCCATCTTCCTCCTCCACCCCTCCTCCCAAAACATCTCCAACCACCTCCATCTTCTGGATCTTTCTAATGAGTCCAGCTGCAGTTTGAGTCACGGCCATTTCTCCTGGCAGTTTATGATGACTTTGCGTCTGGCCCTCCAAACCCCCACCTCTGAAATAACCCTATGTTGTTATCTAATATTCCCCCTGTTCACCCCGGACCTGGCAGACTGAACGATGACAGCCCTAATGAAGACGGAGCTTGTGTTGGTGCGTGTTGGAGACATGGACGGGGTACACGACACGTGTCTCAGGCCCGCTGCACACGCTGGATCATCACGGAGCACTGAAGGAACATTCCAGATACCATCCACTGATAACAGGGCTGCTCCATATAAACACGTTGTGACGGCCAAATACCTTCGATATCTCACAAGACCTTAGTATCATAACCATCCAGATCTTGATCAACGACTTTCTCAGTATGAACAAGACCTCTTGTTCGAGGCATCCTGTCATGCTGTCTTTCACCCGATTAGGTCAAATCAAACCATCAAATCAGTCAATAAAACAATCAATGGATGGAGGCCGTACCGTTGGATGTGGTGCTGGAGGCCACCGCCTTCTCGCTGATGTCGGCGCGCGCCGACGAGCCCTTGGTTGCCACGACGGTGTCCGTCCTCTTCTTCTTCTCACCTGCGGAACTGGCCTGGGACTGGGTTTCCATGGCGACTGCTCATTCCTCAGGACCTCATGGAGAGGACACCTGGGTGGAGAAGAGGGAGGAGGGAGGGAGGGGGGATGAGGAGCGGACAGGTAAGCACCTTGTCATGCGACTGAACATGAAGAACCGTAACATTGTACCCTCTACATACATGCTCTTCCTCTTCCTGGTTTGTACACAAGTTGTCAATAAAAATAAGAACCACCGACAGTCTACCAATTGTATTTTTTTAACAAAAAGGTCGACATTCCTCTTCTAACTTAATCAACATGCCTATCAGATACATGATCATTTTCATGAGAACCCGTCATGAACCAATTAGGGCCCTGGAATCGTCTGGAAAGTTTAACAAAACAATCCCACACAACAGATGCTTCGGTGCGGACGACCTTTGATCTTCTCAGTCAGGAGGATCATGATCCTTCCCACCAATCCCCTTTGGCCCTGAGCACACAGCGGGGGTCAATATGGCAGACCACCGTTGTTTATTGGAACTCATAACTGTTACGTTTGATCTTCCTTCAGTCTCCCAGTTGACCTAGTCCTGATAACATGACAGAGTTCTATCCATCACCCCGATCACTCGGAGAACTCCAGCCCACACATCCAGACAGCTGAAGATTCCTCACTTCTCACTTCATTCTTAACTTTATGCCCTTTCTATTTTCTATATCTATTTTAAAGAGAAGGTTGTACTGAGAATCACAGACAGAGTAGAACTTGGGAATATCATGGTTTCTCTCCTCAGAGAGGTCCAACGCTGTCTCTGAGAACTCGGAGGTTCAGTCCATTTTTCTAGATGATCTACTGCTCTGGGCTCACTGATCTACTGCTCTGGGCTCACTGATCTACTGCTCTGGGCTCACTGATCTACTGCTCTGGGCTCACTGATCTACTGCTCTGGGCTCACTGATCTACTGCTCTGGGATCACTGATCTACTGCTCTGGGCTCAACTCGACTGCCTGCTCTGTCTGAGTCCGGTCATGGAGAATTGTGATCTCTACACAGGCCATATACTGCACCCACTCATAGACAAACTACAGACAACTCTGCCATTATCTCAGGCTATAAACCACACCCACACATACACATACAGTATATACACTGCACTCAACAGACAAACTATACATTTACCCATCAATCATAAAAATGTTCCTCACCCACACATAGAAAAACGTAGGCAAGTTTATGGCGTGTCCTGTACTTAGACCTCACGTAGACCTACCGCTACATCATTATGGGGTAATCACTGGAAATATTTAGTCTGAGAAAGAGTTTTGCTCTGAAATGAAGTCTCATTACCTCACAATATCTTAGCTAACAAACCTACTTCAATCCAAAAACTGGTCCTCGTGGGGGGGGAAGGAGGGGGAGGGGGGGGTGATTCCAACACTGAGAGGAGCGGTGGGGGCAACTAGAGGGGAGGGGGGTTGTGGGGTTACAGGGAGGGGGAGACTTGAGACTTCACACAAACACAGTGTGCTTTGTTTTTTGTTATTTTTCCAACCTTCTTAAAAGCCAGTCTGTCCGTCTCCTTCTCTCCCCTGACACAAACATCTGTAAGCAATTCCTGGTTAGCCCCCGCACCCCCCCCCCACCCCACCCCAAAGAAAACAACTGGGCAATTACTCCCCAACCAATCAAAACAGAATTAAACAAGAGCTCTTCCTCTAATCACTCCCACATGAATACACGTGTAACCGTCACTCCAGAACTAAGCACGTTTCTCCCAACAATACACTGATAGAATCACTGATGTGTGTGTGTGCGTGTGCGTTTCATATTAGATGAATACTTCATTTTTGGTCTTTCTTCAGGTAGCAATAACTACAGTCAGTCAGTACTTGTGTGTGTGTGTGTGTGTGTGAGAGTTCCTGAGCTCGCTATCGATTGGGGTCCGGGGCGGGGGGAACTGCGAGGCGCTTTCATGGGCCCTGCAACCATAGAAACGTAAACGTGAGGGGCTCCTGGTCTGACAGACTGTCTCTGCAGAGAGCACATCAGACAAAAGAGCCCCAGAGTCAGACTTTGTATCCTCCCCTCTCACAATTACATGCTACACACGTTCTGACGATTGAACTCTGCAAGAGAGAGAGAGAGAGAGACAGAGAGAAAGAGACAGAGAGAGAGAGAGAGAGACAGAGAGAGAGAGAGAGACAGGGAGAGAGAGAGAGAGAGAGAGACAGAGATAGAGAGAGAGAGAGAGAGATAGAGAGAAAGTTGGAGAGAGCAACTGCTTTTATTCATCCATTGAAGACTAGGCCACAGCCTCTGTGTCTGTATTGTGTGTGTATCTATGCATGCGTGTGTGTGTGTGCGCACGTGTGAGCACGTTTGAGCCCCCAAACCTCCCAGCACCCCCTAGGTGAGTCAGAGAAGAGAGAAATAAAAGACAGAATGGTGGAGGGGGGGAATGAGAAGGAATGAGGGAGAGATAAAGGAGAATAAGATGAGGGGATAGAAGTGTGTGTGTGTGTGTGGGGGGGGGGTAGGAGGGATGAGCAGAAAGCCAGGGCATAAACATTCCGTTGGAGAGCAAATATTCGTCGCTCCTGGCCAGTGAGGCGTGGCGAAGCGGCCCTTTGTGTTCCTCAGGCAGAGCAGCAATTAAACACAGGACCTTTTCACCCATAATCCATCTGACCTGGACGCCAGGACCCAGTCCTGCAGGTGTTCATCTCTCTCTCTCCCTCCTCTCCCTCTCTCTCTCTCTCTCTCTCCTCTCTCTCTCTCGCTCTCTTTCCCTCTCTCTCTCTCTCCTCCCTCTCCCTCTCTCTCCTACTCCTCTCCTCTCTCTCTCTCTCTCTCTCTTTCTTTCTCTCCCCTCTCTCCCTCTCTCTCATCCCAGCAAACAGACAACCTTGCACTTTGTTTCTCCCTCTCTCTATTACTGTTCTGTCATTGCCTCTCTCTCTAAAACTCTTTCTTTACGACTTCTTTACTTTCGATCTCTCTATCTTTTTCATCCTGTCTTTCAGGCACTTCCAGGCACTTCTTAAGTATCTTTACATAGGTACAGACAGGCGGTGGGTTACCAATAGTTACAAAGGCTCATTTTCGATTACAATCTCAGCCAAGAAATGCTAGTCTCTTACAGTTATTTGTAAAAGTTGTATCCTTGTCACGCAACTGCCCTGATCCTTAACTGTGGAGCAGAACCCCTGAATCACTTGAGACAGAAGGAAATCATATGGAGCTGGCTAACTGTCTGCCTGAGACATGAGGGGAATCCTGGTCTGTTTCCGAGCGGCGCACAGGCCCTGCTGTTTGAACACGCAGTAAGCCTCACACAATACAGGAGAATTAGAAAACCATGCATCGGATCCAGCCGTTACCCAAAATAAATGTAAATTTCATATTAATGTTTATTCCTTGAAATGACTGTCCCACACTCAATTAGGAAATGGGGAGTGAAAGGGGGCATCTTTATTTGTGTGCAACTGTAATCCCTTCACACAGAGAAGGAAGGAAGGCGATTAAACAGGTTTAAAATACCACAATTCAGACTGTTGGTAAGAAGAAAAAAAACATTCCTATTTTATAAGCACATTAAGCAAATCAATTTAACATAAATTATACGCTCTGTTGACAAAGGCACATAGTTGAAAGTCATCTACAAATGGTGCACATCAAAGTCAAACGTGTAAATAAACTTCTTGCCTTTGATAAAGAAAAAGCACTCTTTTCCTCTCTCGCTAGGTTGAGCCACAAGCCGAAAGCGTTCCTTTAGAAAATACATTTGTTTCACTACCTGCTTAAGAGAGCCATAATGGAAAATATCAACATCATCACAATCGATTGTTGTCTTAAATTACCATAGAAAGACACAACCTAAAAAGTTTAGCTAAAATGCTGAGGGTGTACTTCCAACCTTACACTCTCCCCACACACACACACACACACACACACACACACACAATGGGAGATTTCTCTATAACATCTAGAAGTGTCGTTTTAGATTTGCAGGCCTCCACCTCTTCTCTGAGGGGGTACTGTATTTGTGTTCATTTCATTAGGGGGGCTGTGCTGGGCTGGGGGACCAGGGGGCCAGAGGGGGGCGGGGGGGGGCTCCCAGAGGGGGGAGTCTGGAACTCTGCAGCATTCATCATCATTACATCAGCGACCACCGAGATCCACTATCTGACGCTTATCAACACTGCACAAACACAGCAGAACACAGAGGCACAGGAGAAAGAGGGGGGGAGAGAGAGGTGAGGAAGAGAGGGTGAGAGAGGTGAGGAAGAGAGGGAGAGAGGAGAAGGGGGGTGAAAGAGGGTAGGGGAAGAGCAGTTAAGGGAGATTGCAAGAAAAAGTGGGATAAATGGAAATAGAGGATAGACAGAAGGATAGAGAGTTGAATGAAGAAAGAGGGGGGAAGAGAGAGAGGGAGAAGGAAAGAGTGATTGAGTGTGAGAGCGTGTGTGTGTGTGTGTGCGTGTGAGAGAGAGAGAGAGAGAGAGGTGTGTGTGTGTATGTGCGTCTGCATGCCAGCATATTTTTGTGTGTATTGTACGCTTGTGTTATGTGTTTCTGCAGCTATGCCAACAACATTAAGAGCTCTCTCACAGCTGGAATAACTAAAACACTGAGGGGGCATGGAGAGGCTTGTCAGGGGCTAACCTCTGCATGAGATCAGCTGAATGTAACAATAAAATAGATTTCAGCGCTGCTTGGACAGAGCTGGGGTTGGAGACAGAGCCTCCTGTCAAAAGCCCTGAGGTGCACTTGATTTATCCTCCCCGGTACGACGGGTCAGACGACGACAGACGACTCCCTACCGCACGTGCCAGCCGTGTGTCAAATCAAATCCAACTCAATTACTGTCAAATACCGGGGAGTGATCAATGTAATTGGTTCCGATCTGGTCCGAGACTAGGGCCTTGTGAGACCCAGAGAGGGGAGCCAGGGTTCAGGTGATCTGAAGCAACACCAGATGGTTGATGGTTCAAATCCTTCTCAGAGAAGTTCCCAACCTCAGGATTTCAGGGCTGGCCTGTGGCCTGGGAAGAGGGGAGGGGTGGGGATAGCTGGCGAGTCATTTTTTCCAGACGTATCAACACTGTGCTGTTGTTATTTGGGCGAGGAACTCAAATGGCGGGGGGTAGGGGGGTGGGGTGGTGCAGTTGTTGGGTTTTTAGGAGCTTACAACGCTGCATATAGAAGTGGTCGTAACCAAACCGGAGGATGGACGTGCAGAGAGCAGCAGTCACCGTGACTGGATCCTGTTTGAGCACTGGGGGCTCTCCTTCATCTCCAGTCTCACTGGAAAGAGGAGCACTTCATACACTTCTACTGTTTGGGGAGCGCACAGCGAGACTCCAGCGCAAACACACCTAGTCTATCTGGCTCTCCTGGGTGCAGGATGTTGTGCTGTTTGAGAGGAGGTGAGGGAGTTTTTGTCAGGGCAGCTGAGTAGCTTTTTCTTTTGCTTTGGTGTGTGTGTGTGTGTGTGTATGTACATCATACTGTATACGCTCTTCTCTGTGTGTGTATGTGTGTGTGTATGTGTATGTGTGTGTACATGTGTGAGAGTGAGCACAGCTTGAAGGAGAGAAGGGGCTCCAGGGAGGGGATGAGCGGAAGCAGAAGAATACCTTTGCTGATGAAAACACCTATACACCCACACACACACACACACACACCCACACACACACACACAGTGTCTTTGTCTCTCACACACACTTCCGCATGGCTCAGAGAGGGATCAAGGACAGGGATGCTAGCAGAGTGGTAGAGGGAACAGCTAAGACGCTGACAGGGTCTCCTCATGTATGGCCCTGGGGAGCAGAGAACACGTCTCTTACTCTCTCTCTCCACTCCTCCCTTCATCCCTACCTCTCTCTCTCTCCATTCCTCCCTTCATCCCTACCTCTCTCTTCCCCCCACTGCCTGCACAGCAGGACTTTAGCATATCAACAGACTTACAGCAGCGTTCTGACCAAATGTTGAGACAAGGTTCAGTACGTGTGGAAGAGATGAGGTTCCCCACGACTGTCCTGACATGCTAAGTTACCAGTCAAGTGATCCTCCTATCAAATCCTCTCAATTCGGCGGCTTCACCTCTCACCCCCCTCTCTCCCTTTCCCTGACGCTCGCTCGCTCGCTCACTCCCGCTTTCTCTCTCAGAGGCTGAGGCCGAGGCTGAGACAGAGGGTGATTAATGGAGGCTGAGCCATCATCTCTCTGAGGCCGTGTGGAACTAACAGCCAGGGGGCAGCGTGATAATACACAATAACAAACCCAGCAGACAATCAGCCAGGCAAAGCAGCCCCTATTAGCTGGGCCCATCAGGACGACTAAGTGAGAAATTAGCCCTCCCCGAGCCAGGCAGCCATTCATCAACCACTGGCCCCTGAAGCCTCCCTCAACAAGTCATAATGTTTACTTAAAGACTCGGCAAGATGCCCCGCCGGCCCGCTTTATTGGTTCTTATTAATTCCTGTCCGGGCCCTCGCGACCGCGCCATGTAAACCATATTAAGAGGGGGGTGGAGGGGATGGAGGGAGGGAGGGAGGTAAATTGGATAAGATGAAGTTGTCCCGATGTTTGGCTCTCCGGTGATAGAGGACGAGTGGAAGGGGGAGAGGGGAGGGAGGTGAGGGAGGAGGGAGGGAGGGACGGGAGAAAGGGGAAGCGTGAGAGAGAAAGAGGATAGGGAGGGAGGAGGGCGAGGGAGGGAGCCCGGGAGGGAGGGAGGAGGAGGGAGGGAGGGAGGGAGGGAGGGAGGGATGGGCTAGGGAGGGAGGGAGGGAGGGAGGGAGGGAGTGGGAGGGAGGGAGGGAGGGAGGGAGGGAGGGAGGAGGGAGGGAGGGAGGGAGGAGGGAGGGAGGGAGGAGGGAGGGAGGGAGGGAGGGAGGGAGGAGGAGGGAGGGCGAGGGAGGGAGGGAGGGAGGGAGGGAGGGAGGGAGGGAGGGAGGGGAGGGAGGGAGGGAGGGAGGGATGGAGGAGGGAGAAGGGGGAGATTTAAATAAAGCAAATCACACAAAAATAGCAAAGGAATGCCTTCACGTCAGGGCTAAACAGGAGCTGTTCTGAAATGTGTTGCGATAGGGAGTGAGGAGGAGGAGGATGTAGAGAGATATGTAGAGGATGAAGAAGAGGAGGGGAGGACGTCAATGAAGATGAAGGAGCAGCATGGCCCCTAATCCTCCTACTTCCTGTGTGAGGTGGGCACACTTCCAACGGCTGTTGAGTCATACAGAAGATTCTGGAGCGCTCTAGAACGCTCCTAGAACGCTCCTAGAACGCTCCTAGAACTTTCCTAGAACGCTCCTAAGAAGCTCTTAGCGTTAAGAGCTTCTTAACGAATCTGGGAAACGTGGCCCAGTACTGAGAATGGTCAGCCAGTGAAGTAGCACACTACACTATATTCCATATGGTCAGCTATGGAAGGTAGTATGGTACACTATACATGGGGTGCTACTCAGTAAGAGTGTGATATAAGATAGAGGCAGTGAGGTAGATGAAAGTAAGAAGAAGCTCAGAGTCTGTCTCCCAGCTCTCTGACAGCTCACCCAACCCTTCTCTCACACTTCAATTTCAACCACAGACACCCCCGACCCAGCCCCCCACCGTTACCTGCATGTACACACACACACACCGAGGCACACACAGTCACATACATACCCACGCACAGAGACATGCGCACACTTCACTCACAAACACACACAAAACCTCAGAAGGATAGGTGACGTTGAGGCCTCTCTAGCTTGCACAGCAACAGAGGGGTCTCTCTCTCTCTAACTCTCTCTCTCTCTCTAACTCTCTCTATCTTTCTAACTCCCTCTCACACACAAACACATGCAAGTCTCTCTACTCATGCATCACAAAAACACACCCTGTTGAATACTGACATGCAGTCAAGACTGAATATGTTGACAGCTAGCTAGACTCTCTTGCAGCCAGGTAAGACAGAACACCACTGGCCGAAATCACGTCGCGACCAGGTGATATACACTGTAGTAACAGTGAAAGGAGTTATCATAAACCTCACAGCCTGGCCAAGTGCGCAGCAAAACTTCTCATAAACTCCAAAAGACAAACAGACACAAGATGGCCGACAGAGAAGGACTGTTATTAGTCAGGCATAGGCCGGGTCGCCTCGGGCCTTCAGGACCCAGCCAGGACGACTCAGCATCTGGGTGTGTTTACGTCTTGCAGCTGCTTGAGTACCAGCTCGGGATAAATCAGGGGCCGTAAAGACGTCACTTAGGATGAGTCCTAAACCATCACTCGTCCCCTCGCTGCCTGGACGTGTGCACTTCCTCCTGCTGGCACGGGCACCGCCACCCCCGACACACACAAACACACAACCGACATAACAAGACACACGGAGGAGAGGTGGAGGAGGAAGTGGAGGAGACGAACACAGGAGAAGGGAGGAAAGAAGGGTGAGAGATTGAGAGGTGGAGGAGGATGAGAGGAGGAGAGGAGGAGGAGGCCTTAATTGGAGTGTAAAAAGAGAGCCTGGGGTTAATTGGGAAACATGGCGAGCAGCTGTCTCCAGCACAGAGGTTCAGGCAGGGATAATAAGTTCACTCTGTGCAGGGGAGACAGTTAGTGATGAATCAGATCAGAGGAACCATGTACTGTAATCATCCCCCTCCCTCTTTCCCGTTCCTCATATCCCTCTCTCTCTCTCATCCCTCTCTCTCTCTCTCTCTCTCTCTCTCTCTCTCTCTCTCTCTCCTCTCTCTCTTCTCTCTCTCGCTCTCTCTCTCTTGCTCTCTCTTCTGACAGGCAGAGACAGTCTGGCTCCCAGCTACACAATCTGGCACCTTTCACACAGAACTGGCAGTCACGGGAGAGAGTTCTCCCACTCACACATCAGACACACACACACACACACATTACATCACACACACACATCCATATCTCTCTCTCTTTCTCTTTCTCTCTATGACACCCACACCTACACATTCTATCCTCTCTATCTCTCTACCGCACACTATCAAATGCATTCAAACACTTACATACTCAGCCACAAGCACCCAGGTTAAGCACAATAACTGGCACCTCTAGAACTTGCTTTATTAGTCCAGCGGTCAATGTATGTAAATGTGCTTTGCTAGGTGTGTGCTAATGGCTTATTAGCCTGTGTTAGCCAGTTTGCATTGATCTCTCTGCCAGAGGGGAGCTGTCGGGGACTGGGCTAGCTCTCTGTTCATATCTCTAATCACATCCCAGCTTGTTTCAATAAAGGCATGATTAACATAGAGCATCTCAAACACAACGAGGCCCACACTGGTGTGCAGAAACACAAGGAGCCGAGAGTGGATCAAGAAGCAGAGATCAGATCGATGAACAGACACCACTGGACCGAAACAGCTGCTTGAAGCAGTTTTACAACGGAGTTGCATTTATTCTGTCCATTCGGAAAAAAGGTTCTAAAAAGACCATTTGCAAGATTCATCGGGTCTCGTCACGGCATTAGGCGAAGCGGGCGTCAGCCTGCGAGGTTTGACAGGGCAGCGGGGCTGCTGTTTGAGGAGCAGGGGGAACGCAGGTATAGTCATAGGCAGTAATACAAGGAGACAGGAACTTGGAGCGCCACACAAAAGTCAGCCTGGCTTTATAAATAATTCCAAAAGCTAAAAAGATCTCTTGTGTGTCTGTGAATTTGGAAAGCACATCCACACGCTTTCACAGACACACACACAAATCACACACGTCACACACACACATTCACATGCATACGCATGCACGCACACGCACACGCACACACACACACCAAAGATCTTCCAACCCCTTGGATATATGTTATTCTCTGCACACTCTGGCGTTTGGTGAGCACTGACCCGATCGGACCAGTTTCACTTTCTGGCAAAGATACAAAGGAGAAAAAATACTGACATGTCAAAGCTTAGTTTGCCATGGAAAACACATCCACATCCACACTCTTTGAAACATTATCTCTCTTACATACACACAGTCACGTGCACACACACACACACACACCCACACACTCAAACCCTCATGATGCAGGGCGGCAATGCACACCGGAGACCTGTCTTGTAAATCTCTTTGTGAAAGCAGCTTTGGGGGGTAGACAGGGGCTTACATACAGAGCCCTCAGGAGAAGCTCTAGACTATACTCCTTTAAGTCTCTCTCTCTCTTTCTCACTCTCCACACACAGTTGCTCTCTCTCTCTCACTCTCTCCTCCTCTCCCACACACACGTTCCTTTCCTTCTTTTCTCCATTTTATTCACCCCCTTTTTTTGGTCCGTTTTCCCTCGTTCTCTCTTTCCCCAATCTCTCCGTTTGGCTCCCTCTCTGCCTTCCACTCTCTTCACTCTTGCTCCCCTGCACTCTCACTTTCCCTATCTCTCTCTCTCTCATGCACCTTTCTCTCACCCACCCCTCACCACTACTCATCCCACCACACACATCTCTCTCTCTCAAACACCCCCCACCTCCACTCTCTCTCTCTCTCTCTCTCTCTCTCTCTTTCTCTCCTCTCTCTCTCTC
The DNA here is from genome assembly GCA_903064625.1 of Mallotus villosus. Lineage (NCBI taxonomy): Eukaryota > Metazoa > Chordata > Actinopteri > Osmeriformes > Salangidae > Mallotus > Mallotus villosus. The sequence goes on along the minus strand of CAEFZP010004379.1, from coordinate 270,568 downwards.
TCTCTCCCTCAGTCTCTCCTCCAGTCTCAGAGCTGTGTTCCCCAGCCCTCAGGGCCTCCACAGTTTTCTGAGGTGACTAATGCCCTGCCTACGTTCAGACAATGAGTTTGGGCCCGAGACGAGAAAGTGTTGCAGAAGAAGAAAAAAAAACACATGAAAATACTACAGCACCTTTGACAAATGGAACCCTTCGTGCTCTCCTGCCCACTGAGGGAAGCTTACAGCCCGGCGCGACATGCTCGCCTTCCACCAGGAGACGGCTGTGACCTGCAAAGTCGCTTCTGAGGGAACATAATGAATTCTTTTGGAAGTCCGCGCTCGCCATCTTCATGAATAAGATATATTTCCAAAGCATATAAACCCCTCTTAATAAAAACACAAGTCGGACTGGTGGGATAGCCAGAGATGATTTAGGCCCTGTATACACATTGAGATTTCTGTTTCTCTACAGATTTCAAGGCATATGCTTAAAGCATTGCTCTGTCACTGTAGTGGAGGGCCCAGGTTAGCTTACCTCTGTGACTGTAGAGGAGGGCCCAGTCCAGCTATGCAGGTAGGGAAACTATGATAAGAGACCCTCATTAAAAACGGCTGGAGTCCCCCTTTTTCAGGGAACTCAGCCCCCCGCCCCCCCGGCCCCCAACCCTGAAAGGAACTAGGCTTTGTCTGAGGACCAAAGGAGAGGAATCCCCTCATCCCCTCCCCTCCTTCTCTGCTCCCCCTCTCTCCCCTCCCTCCCCTCCCTGTTCCCCACTCCCTGTGGAGTATTGTTTAAACACAGCCCCCTCTCTATCCAAGGCCCAGCTTTTAAACCAGCGCACTTTGCATGAGAAAAAAAGATTAGTCTTCAGATGCCCCTCGTCACAAAGGAGGGCTCTTTCAGGTCGGCCACAAATTTGCTCAGATAGTGGAGTTCTCCTTTTGTTTTTCTAAGATGAGCCATTATTTGTCTTACAGGCAGAGTCTGTTAGTATTCGCTTGTTATGGAGCCCCTGCTGGCCCCCGGAGAGGGGGGTATGGGGGGTGGCACACACACACACACACACTGCCCCAAGTCCCTGAGCAGAGGGCAGAAGTGAAGTGCAGGGAGAAGGGGGAAGTGGGCACTCATCCAAACATGTTTGCAGAAGACAGAGGAGTACTAAGCCTGGGCTTCATTCAGGTATTAACCTTAAGAATTTACATCTGACACGCATTCAATGGCACCTCCTTGACCCGCTCCCCCTCCCCCCCTCTGAGACTGAGATAACTAGGGCAAGCTTGAGAGGTGCTGTACCTTGGGTAAAACAACATAGCTTTCACATTGAAGATGTGTGCAAGACAGTAAAGGAACGGTTTGATAGGATTCTTCAGTTTCCTAAACCCCTTTTTATCATTCAATGTAATGAAAAAAAAATATTCTTAAATGTTATCATCACCTACGACTTTTTCAATGATTTAAAATAGAAAAAAAATATTTGAGTTTTTTCATATTCAAATTTTGTGACCCACTGTACAGGGTGTGTGAACGAAGCCTAACTCACAGTTCTGCACACACACACACACACACTAACACACACACACAGGGTGAGAAGCCAAAGGAAGTGACAGATCATTGTTAGCAGAGCGTCCGGATCCTCTGCCCCCCCGCCACCTCCCTGGTCCAGAGAGAGACCCCCAACAGGCCTCCTCACGGCTGACACAATCACCTTGCGTCACCCTGACACAATGATACATCTGCACCAACAGGCCCATCCCCGGAACACCGCCGTCTCTGAACGCAGCCTTAAACAGCCCATCTCAAACGCAGCCTTAAGCAGCCCGTCTCAAACGCAGCCTTAAACAGCCCACTGGCAGATGGGCCCACACTTCACCTCTTGCTGCCATGCTTCACACGACGGCCCTAAAGACGCTTTTACGATAGCTAGAACAAACAGGGGGAGGGGTCGAGCTGCGTTCTCACACACACGCTGTTTGTCCTCAAGTATTTGTGAAAAAGAAAAAGCAGGCGCTCGCTGGCACACTCATGAGTTCACAAGTCATACTCCTGTCTCATCTCAAAGTGCACGAGTGTGCATGTGCGTGTGTGTGTGTATGCATCAGGCAGGCTGCCTGGTCCAGGCTGTGAGTGTGTGTGTGTGTGTGTGTGTCTGGCAGGCTGTGCCCTGGTTAGGCAGGTTCAGACTGAGGTTCCAGGAGAGGGCTGCCAGGGAGCTCAGCTCTGCTCTCTCCTCCTCTCCTTATTTCCTGAGCCTAGAAAAGAAAAACTCTGCTAGCACGAGAGGGGAGAAGGTGTGTGTGTATCTGTGTGTGTGTGTGTGCGTGTGTGTGGGTTTGTGTGTGTGTGTTTCCATAAAAGATTGTCTGGGTAAGTGAGAATTTGGTAAGATTTGTAGAGAGTATTGCGGAGGTCACGGGCTCACACACCTTGAACCCACCACAGCATATTTGCATGTTATTACAGTGAGGACATCTTTACCCCTCCTCCCTTCCATGACCCTCCAGCCCCCCTCACTCGCTAAGACATCACCCCACTGAAAGGTGCCTTTAGGGGGCTCCTTGAAGCAGGGAGTGGGGGGCAACGCTCTGGGAGAGTGCTGGTTGAGGTGGAGGCAGGAACACATAGCATATTAAATGTGCCGTCGGGGCTATTGGGGGGGGGCGGCCGCGCGGCGCAGAGCCAGGGAGGCTGATCTGAGGCATGCCCTGAAGGGATGGCCAGGCCTGGGGATTAGGGGGCTGGGGTGGAGGCCCTGGAGAGCATATTGCGCGCGCTGGCCCCTTCTTCTCACTGCTCACACGCAAATGTATCCAGACACTTTGACGCTCCTCGGCTTCGCCGTCAAAAAGACTCAACTTTTCTGCTCAGTTCTTATGCTTCTACACACACACACTCACCTCACTCTTCTCTCCTCCTCCTCACTCCTTTAACTCAATCACTCTCATTCTCTCTCTGTCTCTCTCTCTCTCTCTCTCTCTCTCTGACTTGTCCTCTTTCCTTTCCCCACTGTCTTTTTTATTTGATGTCAACATATCAAAGTTGGGCATCATCAAAATGAGAGGTATCTATCGGGGGTTTATCTCCATTCATCTGTGCTCGCAGGGCTACAGCAGAGTCCCTCATCACTCCAGGGAAAGATTACACATTTAAGTCAAATGAAATGCTCTGTATATTTGCATGTTATGAGCAGGGATAATAAGTCCTCCTGGTCACACCTGCTAATGTTGGCTGAGATCTGAGGTGGAACAGAAATGAGAGTACAGCCCTGAGATCTGGAGCAAACTTCTCGCCGTGAGACACAGAATGTCCCCAACCTTTTCTGCTCACATTAACTACTGTGACAAGTGTGCAACAGCCTGCCATCCTTCTGTTTGTGACAACGCTACATACACACACACACTACACACACAGCACACAAACAGACACACAGCAAACACATCATAGAAACCCGGGACAGGAATAAACGCTGAAGACAGAACCCATCCTGCACCCGTTATCTGAGACCACATCAACACCCCATAATGAGCCTGGTGTTAAACACTACTCAAGCTGGCTCCCTATGAGTGTGCCCTTGTACCTGCTCATGTACACCTCAGTAGAGTTCATTAGCCCCTCATCCCCTCATCCACACACACACCTGATAACAGGGATTCTTCTAGGAGGATGTCGGACCAGGGACGGAGGCCGCCCGTTTATGCACCTGCTGTGGATTTGTTTGGGGGTGGGGTGGGGTGTTTGTGTGTGGGGCGGGGTGGGGTGTGCGTGTGTGGGGGGGGGGAGGGGACTTGACTCAGGGGCTAATAGTGTGTCATCTTTCTGCATTACCATCAGCTGGTGACAGTCTCTGTTCTGGCACTCTGGGGAGGTCACTGGTGCACCGCTCTGATACGGCTATGCATCATTTAATGTAAAAAGCATGTCGAAACGGAGATAATAAATATAAAGTATATAATAAGAATCCTTTGTAAGCGCAGTGCTATCTGACTGGAGCCGAGCGGCAGGGCAGGTTATCCTGCTGTTCCCCAGCCGGTGGAGCAGCAAGACTGGGGACAGACATTGATTCATCTGCACGGGTGAAATAAGCAAATGCTTCTGTTATTGAGAATATTTATTCCCTCAGCCCCCGGCAGATTATCATCTCGAACATTTTCTGCATTCATCACTGTTACTGCATCATTTATGACACGAACCGTGTTTTGTTAAATTGCACCTGTTCCGCCAGAGCCCAGCCCCTGTAATCTCCTATCTGGAGATATGGTCAAACAAAACCAGCATACATATTCATAATACTGAGTGCGTTCATCAGATATCATTCATAATTAATATGATTAAATTATGAAATATCTCCGACCTCCACACACTCTTTGCTCGTCAACATTTTCCCCCATGCTGTACTCAAATTAACCAAATTAAGCATCATTTTCTCATGGAAAATATCAGCCATCCATTACGTAAATCTAAATAGACCTCAAATGTAACTAATTATCTGTAATGTTGCTTTGTTGAGCATTCAATCTGGAGCTAAGCAATTATATATTCTTTAGATGACAAATTCACAAAAGCTCAACAGTATGTCCACAATCAATCACAGCATTATAGATCCATAACCCTCAATGGGAAATACCAGGATTGTCACAAAAATGCTGAATATACTTTTAAAATAATCCAGAATGTTTTATCTAAATACAAGAAAATAAATCACTTGACATGTGATGGATACATAATTAAATACAGATAGGTAATGGATTTCTATATATTGTTTAAGTCTGACACTTTTAGTTTTATCCATAAAAATACACACAGTCAAACATAGGCTCTCTTCGTCTGCATCTGAAGTGACAGTTCAATTTTAATTTAATAGGCCTACATTTAAAGCAGGCCTATTTGAATCCGTGCGGAAACTCTAAGATCAAAGGTTAATCTTTTTCGTTGTATTTCAAGTCAAAGAAAATAATTTCGCGTGTTCCTGATTTTTTTTCAAGTAGCCTAATAATTAATTTAAGCCAAGTCAAAAAATTGTGCGGGCATGCAGACTTTTGAAGAGGTATTGGCATTGCCTTCTTGTATAAATATTCTCCGTTGGGTTTTTTTTTGTTGGGGGGGGGTGAGTTTGGCCTACGAAATATATGTTTCCATCATCAAAAAATAAACGTATTAAACTTTACAGTACGACCAATTAGGGTTTTTTCTGTTAATTTTAGGCTATAGGCCTATATTATGTGAACAAACACTTGAACGTCTTTTGTTGCATGAAGGCTTATTCACTGCTTTTCTCAAGGCGCCTAGATCTCCGTTAATAATTTGCCAAGTGTCAAAGTAGGTTTAGCTGAACCGTCACCGCACGGATGAACGCCTCGAACCCCTGGTCGTTTGTATAGCGGCGTGAAACTCGAGACATAAACGGTCCACCAGTCACTCACAGCGAATCCGACAAGCAACGAATATGTGGAACAGCTGGCGGGGAGCAGAAGGAAAAGTTTAAAACAAATATCTACACATGGAAGCTCGAGCTGCGCTGATGTCGTGCATAATGGGCCTAAAAATCCGGTAAAGGGAAAAAAATCATATTTTAAATGGAAGGCTGACTTAAGTTTTATTAGCCTACTATTTTTAAACATGCGCTATTTATAGTTTCAACATTTTTCCATGTTTTCAAGTGTAAGTGTAAATTAAAGTTTATCTAGGTGTCTGAAAAAAAGGTTATGCTTCCCATATTAGGAACAAACAGCCTGATCAAATGTGTGTTTATGAATTATAGGCTTGGTTGTCAATGGGCTAAACCTATAATTATGTTATATCCCAAATGTAGCAGCCATATGCTAAAATTATTCAGGCTTTACAGGCCTATTGCACGATAAACTGTAACGTTTAGGCTGTGTTTTGGAAAATATGATTTTTACTTTATACATAAAACGTTTTTTATGAACTCAACCTATTGATTTACTTAAATAGCCTAAATGTAATGTAGCCCTATGCTTTATCATAGTGGAAAAATCGAATCAATAACAGACACGAGTCGGTAAATCGCGCTGAAATATGATCACAGATAAATATGCGTGACCCCCCCCACCACCACCACCTCCCCCATGCGTTTCTTTAGGCAAAAGTCCAATAAGTTTCATGCCTGCAGAAGAAGTTCTCAAAGAAGTTGCAGTTCACTCCTCTCAACAATGCAATTTATTTATTTATTTAGCGCTATTTGTGTGTTATGTTCTTTATAAATTCAAATCATGGCTATTCACCCACCAACACTACATTTAAGTCGTAGAAGTTAACCTGCCTACACTTCATGTTGAGTAGCCTAAAAGTAGGCTACCCCAGCTTACTTTTATCAGACTCAATAGGCTACCCATTCAAAGTTTGAATAAGATGTCTACTGAACCTCGTAAAACTTTTCCAGATACGTTTTTTTAAGTTATAGACTAGGCTACTTAAAGAAATCACTGCTATAAAGACAAAATGTTCGAGGTGTGCACATTAGGCTAATAAATGGGCTATGATGGTAAATGCAACGGATAGGCTATTAAGAAACGTTTTCTGCATCAGACATAATCTACAGATATGTTCACGTATATGATATCTCGCCTCATTTGAAACGCACAGTTTTGAATAAGTCGTCGTTTGTTAGAAAAAACTTTCAAAGCAATCTGTGAATAAACATTCAAAGGAAATCGCCCATCAGCATAGTCGTGTTTTTGCACTTACGTATTCGAAGGCGTTTTCCCCAATTATATACTCTTGATATTTCTGACTTCTTCTTGTAAGTGAAATATTTTTTTTCTTTTGCTGCAGATGTGCCTCTTGCGACCTGAAGTTGCCTCCTGTTACTTTTTACGCTGCAACTCCCAACTCCAAAACGGCGAGACAGACTTTTCCTTCTCCGTTTTCTACTCCTGTTCACAGTTTGTTCCGACTGCTGAACTAAACACGATCCTGCAAACAAATCTGCGGATAGCAGACAGCTAACGTGGACGAATATGAAAACATAAGTGTTTACAACGCTTGGGCAGTTGTTATTACATGAAGTATGCTTTTTCGAGGGGAGAACGAAGTGTGGAACTCCAGCTGCTCTTTCCTTCTCTTGACTCCTCCCTTCGGATGGCTCGCTCTCTGCCTCCCTCTTTTTCTATACTGCCCCGTCCCCCTCCTTCTCTTCGCTCTGCTCCGGGCCGTGCTTTCTTGAGCCGGTGTGTACACGTTTGGGACCGTTGGACCGTTACAACAACCCGGCATGAGTAATCTCCGCGGTTCACCTATTTCCAGGATATAGGCTAACGGGATTTTGAGGCTACTGAAGATGGGATTTATCTGAAGTTTGTCTTATTCTCTCTAAAGCAACATTATAATAGCTTATAATTTTCCTTGTGTTTATGATAATTAAAGGCAGCTATTTAAAATGGTAGTATACATGCATGCATGTTTAGGAATTGAGTAGACGTCTTAGATGGTTATTAGTGTGCCAAGCTGCGTTCCAAATTAAGAAATTTAGAAAGAGAATTTTTTTTAATTATTTAATTTTAAATCCGTCAATTTATACAGGCCAGGCCTCGTGCCCGGAGCTATTCACAATAATTCCAATTCACGTATGCGGTGGAATTAACGTGACGCGCTCAGCCTCATACTATAGGGAAGCTGTCGATTTATGAGCGGGAAAGTGTTAAGTGGTCTCCCGGGCATTGCCATCGGAATAAGAGTAAGACCTAATGTTACGATATAAAGGAGAAACAAGCCTTTCTGTAAGGTTAGGTATAATCAATATACATAATCAATATACAGGGAAATTATGTAGTTAAAGAGGTCTTTTGGGGCTCACATCAATCAATGAAGAGGTGGAGGTTTGGGAAGGATATTCATTGGTTAATCGGTTTGCAAGGCTTGACTGTGTGTGTGGTCAAGAGGTCATGTCAACCGGTCAGCCATCGTTCTGCTCACCTGAACGTCAAGTACAACAGCATCAGAGCTGAGAAGTGAGAAAATCTATAGTTGCTACTTGTAGCCTACTCTTTCCTCTAAGCAAAAGCTGGAACAACACAATATTTTAAAGCCTTCTGTTGCTCAGAGGGACCTATCAGAACAGTTCCCTCTGACGGCCTACTTCACCTCACTATCCCTCCTGGACCTTGTGCTGATAAGATGCATATTGACTAATTAATACTCCCCAATCAATCAGCGTCTGACTGCCTCTCAAAGTATATCCAAACCCTGTCATGCACAGACTAAGAGTCAATAATAGCAGTCCAAAATAAGGTGGCCTATTTTGAACTAAACTGATATTTGTACAATACAAATGCATGTTGAAGCAGACACTTTAGTTTGACAGGCTTTTAAAACTGAAATCATGGGAGAGTTGTTATCACAAAGTAGATAATAAATGCCAAGATAAATGTTGTAGAATATGAACAAGGTAGTCCATCAGTGTCCAGAGTTTTGTAACCCTAGTTCCTGTGACAACAACAAACCCCCCAAAAACAAAGAGGAAACAAAGGAGAGGAACGGACAGCAGAGAACTAGAGAGGACAGAGAAGGAGAACCCAGGAGAGGACAGAGAAGGAGAACCCAGGAGAGGACAGAGAAGGAGAACCCCAAGAGAGGAGAGGAGAGGAGAGGAGAGGAGAGGAGAGGAGAGGAGAGGAGAGGAGAGGAGAGAGAGAGAGAGAGGAGAGGAGAGGAGAGGAGAGAGAAGGAGAACCCCCCAGAGAGAGGAGTGAGAGGACGAGAGAGGAAGAGAGTGACGACCCCGAGCAGAGCCAGAGGTGCACTGTAAGACAGGGGTAATTCTCCTGTCAGTCTGTGAGGCAGAGCTCATCTGGCCTGGACTACACAGAGATAAAGTCCTTGTTATGAAGAGGAGAGGGAGTGGGGGGGAGGGGTGGGGTGAGCGGGGGAGGAAAAGAGAGGAGAGGAGGAAGGGGAGGAGTGCACATGGGCATCAGTGGGGTTAGCAGCTCCCGAAAGTATTTCATCAAAGAGGGCCAGGATCCCTGGGATTGAGATTCTGCCTGGAGGCAAGTAACCGATGGTCTCCCAAGAACATATTCCAAAGTAGGACTCTGAGAGCCAAAGCACACATCAAAAGCACCTCTGGAGCCAAAGCGATTCTGGAGGAGAAAGAAAGGGGGTACGGGTCCCTTCTTGGCCTCCTCTAAGCCCCTCATCTCACCCCAATTAAGAATGAACTACTGTTTGTTCCAGACCTGGGATCTACACAGCCAGGGAGGTGCCCTTCTGCACACCACACACACTCACACACACTCCCCACAAACACCCCCACACAGAAACACAAGCACACATGAACACACAATACATGCACGAGTCCACAGACAGACACATCTTACGCACTCACACAAACTCAGACACATATGGATTTACTCTCAGTTACTGTACACACACTGACACACAGTTAAGATAAGAAATGGTCTTAAACAGTCTCCTGTTTTACTGTTTGAGGAATAATATATTTATCTTTATGGACATGTAACATCTCATGAAATCCACTTTGTGTTTATGTCCTCTTTTGTTTAGAACGGTGACCGTTGAAAACAATGTGAACATGTTTCATTCAATAGTCATTTCATCCATGATCTCACTCAACGGGTATGAAGATTTGAGAGTAAATATGCGTGTTTCTAAGCACAATCACAGGGGGCCTGGCCAGTATGGAGCAGCATGGAGAGGTCTGGATGTTTCTTTCTGACTCCCTCCCTCTGGACAGATGTCTCGGTGAAATGGATCTAGCAGCACGGCCATACGATATCTACACAGATGTGACCACTTGCAATGCATTAGAGACAGAGCCAAAGTACAGCAAGCTGGTTTGCTGTTTCGTCGACTTGAGAGACACCATTCTTTCTGTGCAAGGTAATGGTAAAGAGGGGTTGTCTGTCCGTAGATGCATCATAATCAAACAAGCACACGCGAAGCTTCCATTCGTGCCAGACACGACCTCGTCAACACCCTTGGGTAGAATCATGATAACCAATTCATTTTTCAAACTGGTTAAGCACATCTCAGTTACGTAAACACTGTATCTTGTTACACTCGCGTCTCTTCTACAGCTTACTGGAAGAGCTGCACACTTCAGTCAGATATGGAGCAGGTCCTCGTCACCTGCGTAAAAACTTGTTTGTGACTCGTTCATTCCCGAAGAGAGGGGAAAGTGAGAGGCAGAGAGCAGCAGGGCTACTGGGGCCAAACAAACATTCAACAAAGGAGTTCTTTAGTTTACAGACTAGTCTACTAATCTACTGCTGGAGTGCACGAAGGCTATCTGTCGCAAAGCTGTGTACGCAAAGTTCAAGTGCCCCTCCTCAACACTTACACTCACAGACACACACACACACACACAAACATGCACACACACACACCAAAGAGCAAACAGTGAAAACAATGAGAGAAAGCACCAACCCGCCACTCCCCCCCCCCAAATCCTCCACATTCACTCTGTCTCCTTCCCTCCTGTCTCTCTGTGGCTGGCGGAGGTATATTGTGTGTCTATGAGAGGGCCCATTAGTGTGCATGACTGATAACAGGCTCTCACCCACTGTAATCGGAATGGGATATTTTGCGGTTATTTTGAATCTGTCAGAAATAATAAACGCAAACCTATATCCACTTCGGCTATTTAAGCAATTTCCCTGTGATAGCGTCCCGGGGGTATCCCAGGCGGATTCCAAATGACGACATAATGAAACCACGACGCCTGCTCACCCTTATCACAGAGGATTAAAGGGGGCGCAGAGAAAGAGAGGGGGGTTCAGAGCCTTGTGTGGTATGAATATGATTATCTAATGGCCTCCTATGGAAGAGCATGTTAATTCCACTTAAACGCGAGACCTTTCCCAGACTATCTCCCGCCCCTGGCTTCTCTGAAGTCTTTCTCCCTCTCTTATTCTCTTTGTCACTCTACCACTCTCTCTCTCTCTTCTTCCCCTTTTCTCTCTCCCTCCTTCCCTTTAAGTTGAAATAATCACAGGCCCTCTGTAGGAGTCGTTCTGCGTGCTGTCTATCTCCGTGCCCGAGCGTTAGCGTGAGAGACCGATTAATTCCTCTCATTTTCTTCTCTCTCACTCTTTCTCTCTCTCTCTCTCTCTGGTTCTCTGTCTCTTACTCGTTGAAGTTTGTTGGCCTACAAAGCTCTTAGACAAAAGCACTTGAGGCGGTTATCAATATTCAGCGTGGACGTCGTTATTGTTGCTGGAAGAATGTGGGTCCCTTTACTCCAGTCTCAAATCAAATTTTTGTAGCCACCATTTCAAATCGTGTTACACACTACCCGCCGATATTAGGCTTTGTGAGTATTTGAATATTGGGTCACAAACTATTCTTCTCTCCCTCATTTGGGGAGTGAATAGTTGCATTAAAGAGTCATTGTTGAAGTTCAGGTGAACATCTTTTTGAGAATACACACCAGAGAATACACACCAGAACTTTTTTATATGTAGGTAATTGGTTCAGGTTTTATGGAGCTGTACTAGGCCTATATCATTTGTACTGGACTTCTGAGCAATGAAATCATATATGATGCATACATTTGCACATCCCAATTTATAGCTCCTTTTTACTATCTACAAGTATAAGTGTGAATGATGTGATCCCTTAAAAAACAGCAATTTTATGCAATCTTTATCAAATTGGACAATTCAACTTCTCACCTGAACCCCTGATGCTGATTCATCACCAACCTGCTCCACATCTGTAGCTTCAGGGTGCTGTTTTTCCTGCACAGTAATTCATCAATTTAATACAGACACTAACCATGCTTAGTTGACTGCTGACATTGGTCGAGATTACAGGGATAGGCATATTACTATCCAAGGGATTATATAGGCCTACTTATTACCAGTTAATATCACTTTTGAGTTGCTAGCCTGCTGGTACTAGGCTAAACTAGCACGGTCCCATTATGTGGGTAGGTTAGCTTTATCCTTCTGGCTTCAACAAGACCAGCTGCTGCTAACACACTGGTCGAAAGATTGCAGACGCTAGGGATATATTTAATACAAGTAAAAGTTACATGCTCTACTACACTAACAACTTTCAAAACATGTTTATATTGTAGAGTGGGAGGCGATGTAAGGGCTAGCAGGTTTGCACTGTGTGTTTTCCTACAAGCGTTAGTTAGTTTACGCTTGTTTACTAATAACGACCTTTTTGATAGCTAGTTACTTACTCGGGTGGTGAAAACACTTCTGATATCTCTCTTCTTTTTGGGTGACATTTTCCTATCTGTAAAGCACAAAAGGGTCAAAAATATGCTGCCAGATTCTCTTTCTGCAAGTCACGATTCACGAAGTGTTTTTGCTGCCACTTCAGCCAATTAACTTAAATGACATAATTTTGTCTCGCAGGCTCGAGGGAGCATTGGTTAACTTGGAAATGTAGGCTATTTTTCACTTTTCTGGGCGACGAACATAGTATAGATAATAATACGAATGAGTTTTGCAAATATATTGTGCAAATTATTTTTGAAATTCGAAAATTAACAAAATATTGGTGGGGACGATTGTGTCTTTCCCAAACTTTCCCAAACGTGACTAGTCCCTATCAACCCTATGCAAACCTACGCCCTTGCTTTGAGGGGTCGAGACGGAGTCAAGACCAAGACAGGGCGATACCGAGTCAAGACCAAGACCACTCAAAATACACAAGCAGTAGGGTTTGACTAGGTAAAAATGTAGATGGGATCTGTAACTGTGTATTTGAATTCACCCAAGTGAAGCAGCGCGGTGCCGCGCGTGTAGGCCTAGTCCCAGCCTTCTCAGTGAGCGTCTCTTTGCATAATTTACAGACGGCTGTGTGTTTTCTTCCGGACGTTATTGTAAACTCTGTGGTTCAGGTAACCAAATCTAATTATAGCTGATATGTCCGACATCTTCAGACCATAGACTTATATGCTTCAGACAGCCACTGTTTCACCTGTCTTCCTCATTCACCTTTGGGGTTTCAAGGAGGGGTTATGGGTAATTTTACATTAGAAATTAGTAAAGTTATTGGTTGCATTTGAAGCGTGAAGTTTTACATCCAATATCAGTAATAATATCAACAAATAAATTAAACAATGCACAGGCAATCTTGAAATAAAATCCTTTGCCCGGGACCGAGACAACACTGAGTAAAAATGCGGTCGATTCTGAGTGACACAAAATCATGCAAAAAGTGGCTTCTCATCAATCTGTCTCAATGAAATAATCACATCAAAACTCCAGTTCAAGTTCTGAGAATATCCACATGAAACGGGAGAGGCCCGAACTATTCTTGAAGCATCCACACCATAGTCTGGTGTCCTCAGGTAGGCAGTACTTGACCTCTCTCCCCAGATGAGAGTGGATGTCACACACACTCTCTGAACACACTCTCAGCCTCTGCGCCGCTGCGACCTAACCCACAGACACCATTTACAGTAGTTATGGATGTTGAAGGAGGAGGAGAAGCAGCACAGATACACTCTCTTCTTTTGATCCCGCTCAAAATGACTGCCCAATCTTGCTCTGCCGGGGCCCATTCAGCAGCATTAAGACGCATTACAACCATTAGGACCATCTCATCCATTCGAGTCTCACAGCCCTGCACGTTTACACTCCAGAACAGCCGAGTGTGGGCCAGCACACGCATCCTGAAAGCAGACCAGGATCCCCGTGGGGGAACATCAATATTTCATCAATATCATATTTCATCCAACTACTCTCTCTCTCTCTCCGGTCCAGATGAAAGAGGGAGCTCCCTGTGTTGGGCTACAGGTGGGCACAGCTCTTTTGTTCTGTCTCCTCAGGTGAGGCTGGGCCCAGAGTCTCTGCTCTCCTCCAGAAACCAGAAACCTCTCTCCTCCACGGACGCCTCGACGCATCTTCACTTTGTGTGGGAGCGTTTAGAAATAGCGAAGAGGGACAGTCGGGGGGGGTGGGTTACTTGTTGTATGTGTTTTAAAATGGCCCGTTAAATCAATAACTTAGTTGGCTGATTAGTTTGTAAGTCACTCAATCAAGCAGTTAGGCAGCCAATCAATAGATCAGTCAATCAATCAGGCTGTTAGTCATGTTGTGATGAGGATGCTCAGCATGCGAAGCCTATGCAGACAGAATCAACTGCAGAGCATATTAACATGGAGGACACTAATTGTTTGTTGGATGTTTGTTTCAAGAGAATTCCCCTCTGTGATTAAGTCCTTCTCCGGATGTGTCTTTGTGTCTCTGAGCTGATGTGCTCTGCTGTTTGCAGGCCTGCGTGAGACGGATTACAGCACAGCAGCAGAGAAGCATTATTTGTTCACATCAAAGCAATCATCACTTTGACACTGCTACATATTGTGTATTACCAGCAAACGGTCTAGTTGTTGATTTTTCTACGTCTGTGTGTGTGTGTGAGTGCGTGGGTGTGTGTTGCACTTGTGTGTGTGTGTATTGCGTGTGTGTTCTTTGCCGTGCCTGTGCCTGAACAAGGGTTCTTCTCATCATCAGCGTCAATCTGGCTCTGTCACTCTGAGCTGGACAGTGACAAACGACACACACTAGTCAGTCACACACTTATCACCACGCAGGTAACACACAGGCCTGGAAATGACTGGCATGAAATGGAAACGTCCCTCATTCCGCCAGCCAGGGAGCTGAGCAGAAATAATAACTGAGGGAGAGATAGAGGAGGATAAGAGCTTCCATGTTTGGGCTTCTGTGATTGTGGAGGTCCTCCTTCCATTCCTGTCCTCTCTTCGTTTTGGGATTGAGAGAGAGAGAGCGAGAGAGAGAGAGATAGAGAGTATATCTCTATAAATCTCCCACAAGTATATGTGAGAGAAAAAGTGGTCGAGAGAAAGAAAAAGAAAGTGAAGGAGACAGCTAATTCTTGTGAGCAACCATATGTTTTGTTATATATGTTGTTTCGTCTATTGTTCTTTCATTTTAAAATCTGAAGTTCACCTCATTCCTGTTTTGAATCCACTTTCACCATCTCAGGAGCCTCTCATTTGTTTCTTCAACAATGTTTGTTGGACAGAACTTAACATGGTATAGAACAGTCCGTGGTGTTCCAGGCCAGTGGGTCATAGCTGATACATGAGGTGTTGTCCCTGGGTCTCTCTCTGGTCTGTGGGCCAGGCCCTCTGTGGAGCTGGAGCAGGGCTGGGTCAGCAGGTCACACGCCACAACCTGCTCCCTGCTGGTACACTGAAGCCATTACTCAGAGAGACCTGACACACACACACACTCTCTTTTTTCTCTCTCTTTCTTCTCTCTCTCTCTCTCACTCTCTCTCTCTCTCTCTCTTACTGTCTTTCTTTCTTTCTTACTTTCGCTCTCATTCTTTGTCTCTCTCTCTTTTTAGAGAGAGAGAGACAGAGAGAGAGAGAAAGAGAGAGGGAGAGAGATAGAGAGAGAGAGAGAGAGAGAGAGAGAGAGAGAGAGAGAGAGAGAGAGAGAGAGAGATAGAGAGAGAGAGAGAGAGAGAGAGATAGGCCAATCCCGGGGAGAGGAAAGATGGATGGGATGTCCCTCGGACACAGGTGCTGCTCCAGTTGTGAGTCTGCCACATGCCTCTTTCCTACATGCATCATTTCGGCTTTCATTCCCCAAACATGAATTACCATACGTACAAATTGAATGTAGTGAAAATGATTTTTCCTCAAGGCTTTTGATTTTCTTTTAAATTGCCTTCATGTAAAAGTAAGGAGCAGAAGCCTCAGTACAAAAGAAAAGTAAAAACGTTTCCGTCTTTACTGCTGCCACTAGATGGCGCTAACTCGACGAATGAACGGTCCCTCAATGTTAGTGAAAACCACAATCAACAGACTCGCACCACCATCTTGTGGTTGATTAATATTTCTCCTTTATTTATTAGCGTGAGAAATTCAAGGTGTTGGGTGAGAGCGTGAGAAATGGCTGAAATGTGTGACTTGAGAGCCCTGCTTAACATTCATACAAGATCTAGCTGAAAGAGCAAACAAACAGTCCTCAAACAATGTGCCTCAAGAAAATACAGTTAAACACCTTCAAGGGAAGTAATGGTTATGGTTGTATTATTTGTTCCCTTGGTTGTTCTTTTGACTGGACCGTGTGGGTGTCGCTGGGGGTACAACAGAGCGCGTCGTCGTTGTTGTTGAAAACATCTGGTTTCCTGTCGTGAGAGCAGGCGGCACAGCGCCGAGGAGATGATTGCAAATGTGGTCTCACCTGAGGGACACAGGTACACCGGGGTGATGGGCTAACCTCACCAACCTCAACAACATACCAGGGTTGCTTTTCTCTCTCTCTCTGGGGTACAAAGTACCAGACAACATTACACACATAGGCCTAAACATAAAACCGGAACATTTGTGTGATTTATTTCAATTGAATGGTAGCTTACAAAATCTGTAAAGTGTCTGTCATTGTGTTTGATCAGAACTCTAACATGTAGCATATCTAGGAGTCAGGTGGCTGAGCGGTTAGGGAATCGGTTAGTAATCAGAAGGTTGCCGGTTTGATTCCTGGCAGTGCAAAATGTCGTTGTGTCCTTGAGCAAGGCACTTGCCTCGGGGGAATGTCCCTGTACTTACTGTAAGTCGCTCTGGATAAGAGTGTCTGCTAAAAAATGTAATATGTTATCTAACTTTTTTAAACCTGCAGTGATATCAAATGTCTAAAGCAGCACCAACAGACAGGAATGTAGCACTGTTGTTGTTTCACTCTAGTCAACCTCAGGTTGTCAGATTTGAGACAAATTGTTCTAATTGTGGTAGGGACAGAATGAAAATGTAGTTTGTAGAGAATTTAGTAGCTATATCATGAAGCCTATCCATCCTTTTTCTAAATATTAAGTTCTCAACTGGCTTCCCACAAAGACGCCATTTTAAAAGCTACAACCGAGTCTTTGTTCTGTCATCCAAGGACATCCTCCTTCGTTCTGCCACAATGTCATTTGGTGAGTTCATGTCGTGAAAACATGAATCAGCACAAACCTTTCTCATGCCAGTTAGTTGGGGCATCCTGTGGCACTCAGACCGAAACTTGCCCAGTCATACGTAGACCAACATGAGACAAAATCGCTTGAAAGTTTTCGGATTCCAACTAGACTCTCAGTAGACTTTAATAAAACTGAACTCATAGTGAAAGTCTTGTGGAAGAAGCAACCCGCATTCACAACTGTTTCCTGCCACAGACAGTACGTTAGACCATTGAAAACACACATTCACTTTCTCTTACCTATGAAAGTAAGAAGAAAAATCTGTTTAAATTCATCAACTCAATTATTTGGAACAACATATTTCAGGTGAGGTATTCAGTCACAACTATCACACTATATGTCCTTCTCCCAGTTTTTGGTTCCAGGGGACTGACAAGGCCTTGTTCTTCTGAGCTGATAATGGCTAACCCCTGGGTTCTCCTTGTGTTTCTTAAAGCAGAGACTAAAACACCACCATCTTGAAAAGTCCAATAAAACAGAAAGAGAGAACATTTGACTTATTTCTTTATTGTTGTTTTTTTCTTCTCTGGTACACAATTTTTTTTCAGGTGCCTCTAAAATACACACAGCTAACACTGAGAGTACAATGATAGTATCAATAAAAACACAAACACACAAACAATGAGCTTCTACACTAATCAACCTATGTACAGTAATGTACAGTTTATACAAGGGCTGAATTATTTTGGTGTATCACATGTGTTGAATGTCGAATGACCTCAGTGAAACAAAGACAGATCTGCAGCTGTAATTGGTGGGGAGTACTATAAGTCTGTAGAGGAGAGTAGGGATGTACTCGCAGGTGGACATGATGTAAAAACATAACATGGTACATTCTCCAGTTGATCATGTAATGATCCACAATGTAGTCGTTTCTAGATGGCAGTCCACTGGATATGCATGATATGCAGTAAAACTAGACAGTCGTCACTTGAGTATAGTGATACACTGGAATCATAAAAGGAGTGCATGCAGAGAAGTAGCAGCTGCACACTGTACTGTATCTTTCTAAGACAAAAGGGATAGTGGACATGACCAGGGAAGTTCCTTGACCATGGGGTAGGGGGGGGGGCGTAGGAAGCAGTTACAAGGAGAGTGCAGGTGTGCTCTCTGTGTCTGACATGACGGAGGGGCGTTTGGGGACGGTCTTGCTGAGGCTCCCCTGACGCCCCAGGGCGCAGCTGCACTTCTTCAGCATGTTCACCAGGTCCCTACGGAAACGCACCCCGATGAACACGTAGAGCAGGGGGTTGATGCAGGCGTGGGTGTATGCCAGGCTCTTGGCCACCTGGCCGGCCACGTCAAACCGCTTGACCACACTGCATTTGGTGATGGTGATGTTGGCAGCCTGGGACGCCTCGATCACCAGCAGGCTGTTGTACGGCAGCTGGGAGAGGACAAACACGGCCACCACGGCCAAGATGACGCGCAGGGCCTTGTGCTTCTCGAAGCTGCGGGCCTGCATCAGGGTCTTGACGATGACAGAGTAGCAGAGCGTCATCACCAGGAGAGGCAGGCAGAAGCCCATGCAGATCTGCAGGGACAGAACCAGGATCTTGGTCCGGTTGTGCAGGTTCTCTCCATAGACCATGGTGCAGAAGGACAGGTCTTGCTGACCCTTCTTCACCTGGGCGAAGATGAACTCAGGCAGGGCCAGGAGAATGGAGAGGGTCCACACGCCCAGACAGGCCAGCTTGCTGTAGAAGAGACGCTTGCCCTTCAGGTTGTGGGCCTTGGTGACCTGGACGATGGAGATGTAGCGGTCCACACTGATGCAGGTGAGCAGGAGCATGCTGCTGAAGAAGTTGATCTTGTAGACTGCCGACACCACCTTGCAGAAGCCCAGGCCAAACTCCCAGCCCTTGAGGGCGTCCGCCGCCCAGAAGGGGAGCGTGCCCAGGAACAGGAGGTCGGCCACGGCCAGGTTGAGAAGGTACATGTCCGTCATGGTCTTCAGACGGTGGCGGAACGTCGTGTAGATCCACACCACCATCAGGTTGCCCACGGCGCCCAGCACGAAGATGACACAGAAGAGCGGGGGCTCGTATTGAGCACGGAAGTCCCGCACCCAGCTCTTGTCACAAAACCCTGGTGGGAAGTTGGCGTCATAGTCGTCAGGGTACCCTGAGCCCTGCAAACACAAACCAATCACAGGACAGAGTTATTTATGCAACTCTCTTGAGTGGATGCTGACATGTGCTTTTGTAACAGTTCACAAGTTCTGAGTTCTGTGTTACTTCATACGAGCCTTGATGCCAAAACGACAAGGGCCTCTCACCATCTGTATACTGTTTGCCTCTGATAAGGGATCATGAATCTCTGACAGTTTTGCAGTGCCCTGATGTTTCCTGTCTACAGTGTGGGTCTGTGCAAGCGCAGGGAACCGCGTTCTCTGACGTCATCAGGCGCAGCCAGTGACGCTCCAGCCTAGCCAGACAGCTCCCTCCTCTCAGGCACAGGTGTGAGAAACCACACCGCTGTACCCACTTCCTGTACTTACCCGTGCCAGGATGGAGGGGGGCTGGTGTGTGTGCCAGGATGGGGGGGGGGCTGGTGTGTGTGCCAGGATGGAGGGGGGGGGCTGGTGTGTGTGCCAGGATGGAGGGGGGGGCTGGTGTGTGTGCCAGGATGGAGGGGGGCTGGTGTGTGTGTGTGGGGGGGGGAAGTAACGATTCCGAGGGGCTCCAGAGAACTGGAGGGGGGCTCTGCACGTCAATGATACAAAAACTGTCAAACGTATCAAAGATGTGTGAGAGATCAAGTTAAAGGGGATGGTGGGCGAGATAACGGTAGATTTCTTTCCGGGCTCAGTGGAAATCTTGCTGCTGTTGCCTCTTATGACCTTTACTGTTGCTATGGTTTTCTACAGAGATGTGAGCTCTGGTAAACATGTGACAGTGTGGCTCCAATGCAAATGTGCACCCTGCTAAATGCTTATTTGCATATGCAGAGCCAGTAGTCTGTGATTCTCACTATTCAATTGCCATCTTAGTATATTGACAATGCTAATATGAATATGTGAATTTGTAGTATTAATAACAATAATAATGGAAGCAATTTAAGTTATTGAGATGCAATTGTTGAACTGTTACACTGTAGTACGGTATTACTTTCTGCACAGAGCCTGATATCTGATTTGTGGTTCCAATATTCAGTCGCGATCACATGAATGTAATCACTGCTGTGTTCCTTCATGTTGCCTCCTCTGCACTGTTTCACCAAGCAGCCAGAGAGCGTTACCTAAACACAACCCCGGGCTCCCGAAACTACACTGTAAACAACCACCAGATGAAGCTGGGATCTACTGTGAAACTTCCACTCTTTTGAAGTGTGGCAATATGTGACCAAGAACACACCAGACCTTCCGTACACGGAGAGGTCTGAGAACCGCACGACCCAGGTGAGGCACTCTGCCACGACTACCATGCCTAGTGATCTGGATCAAAGTGCAAAATGCCATAGCTGACAGTGGAGAAGAGTCTGTGTGTGAAAGCAATAGTACCACTTAACAAAGAGAAAAAAGTGCATCTGGTGTTGCCGTAAACAAAGATAGTCAAATACATTAGATCATACTTAAATTCGAAATATTTTGTTTGATCTTCAGACACAGAATGTTTTAGTTTTAACAGCATTGTACTCACAAATTCATCGGTTATTGGCTCTTCTGTTGTGTATTCAATCAATTGTTCTGCCATTTTACCTGTAGGTGTAATAAATACAAATCTGATTTATACTTAAATCAACTTACACTTGATACATGTTTTGTGATTTGAGGATTTTTTAAAAACGTTTTGATAAACCACGCTCAATGATAAATGTAATTTACAACAGAGTGGCAACATAAAATGTCTCATATTTTGATGAAACATAATTTGCACAAAAAAAAGCTGATATAGAGAAAAATGCAGTCTTACCCAGCCTATGGTCAGACAATAGGCGATATGTGTCAGTGTTGAGTGTGTTTTCCTCAGTGTGAAGTCTCTGTCTCTGGTGAATATCTCTACCTGGCTCATCACAGCCTTTATAGTTCCAACTTAACCACAGCATCACGTGCTCTGCACTGTCTCCTGTGGTCTGCCATGTTTTTTTCACATAGAAGCGGGCTACTTGTAGTAAACACTGATATGATACTACCCTTGCTCTTGATGGAAGTCTGTTCGACCAAAATATCTGTCTATGGTGACTTTCACTTCCGTTTTGTTGTTGTTTGTATTTAGCGACAATCGTGTGCCGCAGTAGGAAGCCTACTCAGAGATGAACATCTCGTGAGATCGTGCAGGCAGACAGAGCAGGTTTGTGCAGGGCGAGTGGTGTAATGGAGACAGCTGTGTGTCTCCAGCAGCTGAGATCATACTCCCACATTCCTCCACAGACAGCCAGAGAGCTTCTCCATGTCACGCACCATTAGCGATAAACACTGTGTGCTCAGGTGGGTGTTCTGTGGGGAGGGGGGGTTGGTTGTGTCTAGTGCCAGGTATGGCTGATGCCTGTAACAGATACCCATGGTGGTGGTGGTGGTGGTAAGGCAGAGCGTCTGTGAGCAAGGCAGGTTGCTGCTGGGTGGCATGCTCTGCCCTGGGATGAAGTGCTGCTTTTGAATGACTTTGTATTCGTTTTATAAAATATAAAATATCACTTGTCATGGATAGTCTTCAAACTGTGGACTTGATGCCAGTGTCATGGATACCTTAAGAAACCATAGGGTCATGCTTGTCGCTGTTACAGTATAGTTGTATAATATCATCAAAGTATAAGAGGGAGAGCTAAATAAAGGGGAAGCTCAAAAGTGACTCATATGAAACATCATTGCATTTAGCAAGTAATTTCCTGCTGCCATGTTTGGGACCTTTTTCAGTTTCTGAACCCCCAAGTGGGTCTGTGATTATGTCAACCTGAGAATGAGGGAAGTTCATTCATGGTGGTACAGTACATGTTGTTTTTCAGTGAGTGTGTGGGTGTTAGGAAGAGCCTCGTCTCTCGTCTCCTGTGTGGTGCTTTTGGCCCTTCTACAAACACGGCTCACATCACAGACCTAGTCTTTCAGCACCATCCTGCCTAACAGTTTCACTTGCCGGACTGATTTGACAGTTTCAGTGATTGCCGGAGGCTCCGGGTCCTCTGTTCTCACACTCGCAGAGTTTGTGATTCTCAGTTTGGACCACAGAGAGTGGGAGTTAGACAGTTGTGTCTTGCTGACGGGTCTCAGTGTGCTTCTGGGAACACACTCTTTAAGAAAGTGAGAGACCTCAGAGGTTTTGGTTGCCCCAACTGACACTGCGGCACAAGGTGTTATCGACGCCTGTTGCGTGAGATAAGAGTCTACCTACTGCACTCAGACACTCACACAGACTCTACACTACGTGTATCTTAGTGGTGTCCTCCATCAAACAGACTATACACTACACCGTTCACCCTACTCTTCACAATTCTCACAGAGCAAAAGGCCTCTATTTGATGTAGACTGGTTGTAAGGAGTGTTATCTGTTTCAGTTAAACCAGGAGACAACAGTGAAAGGTTTGGTTAGATGCAGGCGTGTTTATTAGCAGGAGGTGAAATCCTACACGGTTGGAGTGTGGAGCTCTGACCGCTAAGACTCAGATTCTGCATCAGACGTCATCGTTGTAGTCTCAGATCTGGCGTCTGGAGACAGAGGGAGAGAGAGATTAGATATAAAGAAAGAGAGGTGAATAAAATAAGAAATAAAGGAGTGGAGAGAGAGAGAGAGAGAGAGAGAGAGAGAGAGAGAGAAAGAAAGAATGAAAGAAAGAAAGAAAGAAGTAAGAAAGAAAAGAGAAATAGAAATATGATGAGATGGAAAGAGAAAACAAGTTCGAAAAAGAAAGAGAAGGGGGGGGGGTAGAAGACTCACTGAAATCCCCTTAACACCAAGGGAAACCCTCACAGCCCCACAACATGACTCTTGTCCCAGTCTATAGCTAAAGTCGCCAGAGAGAGAGAGATATAGAGAGTACAAAGAGAGGTACAGAGAGCGATAGAGGGTGCAAAAGATAGAAAGAAGGACAGAGGAGAAAATAGAAATAGAGTATAGTGCCTGACTCACCTGTGACAACTTCTTTAGTCTCTGACTCAATGACCTCCTCCGTCACTGCACAGAGATTCAGAGAAAGGCGAAAGACAGAGATTGTGATCAACCACAGTTAACATTTATTTCTAGCTAGCAGTTTACAATACACACACAGAGACATATTTTGCCACAAACCACCACCGCTCATCAATATCACTTTAGCCATCTATGCCCAGCTAGTTTTTCAATGGCGTGGATGGGCGGGGATGTACCGAGGAGTGAGGAGTGTTGACCTTATAGTCAACACACGGTTTTTTCAAAGGCAGGAACATTGGTTTCTATGTACTAGGTCAGATATATCCATACACCTGCACCTGTGTGAACTGTGGTGCTAGTGAGGGGCACCAGGGTCTGGCCACAGGCAGGTGGGCGCTCTTTCCCTCACCTGTGTAAGTGTAGGAGGTCTCTGAGAAGGACATGCTCGCAGACATGCTCGCAGACACACTGGGGGAAACACACCAACAGGTGAGTCAAATGTAATAAGCAGGCAAGCAGAGGTGCCACCTGGAGATGTGAAACGCTCATGAGTTATCTCCAGGGCCCTCTTAGACAGATGATCAGTGGGGTTCTTTGTAAGCCTAAACATTATGTTTTTCTCTCCCCCCCCCAAACCAATATCCCTGTTTCTCCTTATTCAGCACCCTGGCAGGTGGGAGAAGGCACCTGACTTCTGTCAGCCTTACCTCTCCTCTGCCTTGGCCGTGATGGCGGGGGATGGGCTTCTGACGGAAGGGGGAGGGGATGATTTGAAGAGGGCAGAGGAGCCAGGTGAGCTGGACAGGAAGACAGAGGAGGAGCTAAAGTTCTGGACGGGGAAGCTGCGGGGGTGAACACAGAGAGGAAGGATCAAAAACTGCAACCTGAAAACAGTTACTACTACTGAGAAGATAGTGTGTGTGTTTGGGCTCTGGACCTGATGTCGCCTCCATCCATCAGTGTCCTGTAGGTGGAGATCTCTGCGTCCAGTGCCAGCTTGACGTCCAGCAGCTCCTGGTAACCAAGGATCTGCTTGTGCAGGTCGCCCTTGGCAACCTCGATGGCGGCCTCCAAGCTGCCGATCTGAGCCTGGTACTCGGACACGCCCCCCGAGGCATGGGCGTGGGCCTCACCCAGGCTGCGTTCCAGGGTCAGGCTCTGGAGGGGGGACGGGGGGGGACGTTAAGGAAGTGAGAATTCCAACTTCTACAGAAAAACACCAAACAGCTGACTGCTCTGAGAGAAACCCCCGTGGTATCCAAGCCCAGATCAGACAGACAGGAAGCTGCTGTGATTGGCCCTTGTGATTTGTATTAGCAGGCTCCATTGTAGCTTCTGGGAAAGCACGTCTGCTTTGGTGCCCTCGATGCACTGGGGACTTTGGCACCAATACAACTTCTCAACCACTTCCTCTGTGTCTGTCGTCTCGCACTGATTTATTTCACGATAATCGGTAACATCCTGGAACTGTCACAATAACAAAGCCTACCAAAGGCAAATCTCACAAAACCCCTCACTTCCCTTCAAATAATGTCATGCTACAAAGACTGTTTCTTTTGAAGGTTATTTTTTGTGTATTATTCTTATATTCACACACTCAAGCCTCCTTGACACCAACACACATGCACACACACACACAAACAGACACACACAGAGACGAAAACACACTCACAACATTGACAAAGCTCTGTAGCTCCAGACTGAGGGCCTGCAGCTCCTTCCTGCTGGAGGAGATCTCTGTCCTGGAGGCCGACAGGGCCTGGGAGCTGCTGGCCGTGGCAGCCTGTACCTCCTCCATCTGGGGAGGAGAGGAGAGGAGAGGAGAGGAGAGGAGGAGAGGAGAGGAGAGGAGAGGAGAGGAGAGGAGAGAGGAGAGGAGAGGAGAGGAGGAGAGGAGAGGAGAGGAGAGGAGAGGAGAGGAGAGGAGAGGAGAGGAGAGGAGAGGAGAGGAGAGGGAGAGGAGAGGAGAGGAGAGGAGAGAGAGAGGAGAGGAGAGGAGAGGAGAGGAGAGGAGGAGAGGAGAGGAGAGGAGAGGAGAGGAGAGGAGAGGAGGAGAGGAGAGGGAGAGGGAGAGGAGAGGGAAAGGAGAGAGGGGAGGAGAGGAGGAGAGGAGAGGGGAGGAGAGGAGAGGAGAGGAGAGAGGAAGAGAGTGAAGAGAAAAGTGGAGAAGAGAAGAGGTGTCAAGTTTAGTTTTTGCAGTCGCTTTGACAAACTGTGTTGCGTGGGAGAGCACAAAATGCACAGTATGGTTTTGCATGATAGGAAAGTGAACGCATGTGTGCGTCCATCTCCACCAATAGAAAGCTGAGTGCATACAGCATGAACATCATGAACATAGCCCACCACATTACACCCCCCCACAGTACATACTGTGGCTCGGAGAGTTACACTCATAACAGGAAGAAGGAACAGTATGGTTGACTAGCCACCACTGGCCTGCTACATTGAACTTTGTTCACTTTGTTCAGGTCGGCAAAGTTGAATTGACTTTTCTCTGCGTGGCCACTCTTGTCTGGTTTGATGAAGCAGGTCTGTTCAAAAAATGTGAATCAAGCCCACCCCCACACTCAAGGAAGATGCAAGCTAACAGTGAATTAAAGTATTTGGAATAGTATTTGGAACCCAAGTCAGATGTACATTTAGCTCTAAATGTCTATGTACAATAGACAAAATTGCATTGAGTCTTTTTTATACTAACCTGTTTTTAATTACCGTGTAGCCTTAGGTCATAGTTAAAGACTTGGTGTTATAACACACCTACAATTCTTATCAACTAAATATTGTCTCAAACCATAAGGTCATTGATGCACATGATGTCATCATGTCAAGTGCCCCCTGCTGGGCACACAAATCAATGTCAACCACGGAACTGGAGACCTAGAAACGATGTGTTAAATTATAAAACACTACAGTATCTATTTCCATAGACACTATTGTTGACTGATATTCAAAACTGAACTCACAAGACAAGTGACGCAAATGACGCGTGTGGGACGAGCTGTACCTTGAGTTTGTAGTACGCGTCGGCTTCCTGTCTGTGTTGCCTCACACAGTCCTCGTGCTCCATCCTCATCTTGTTGAGGGCGGACGCCACGTCGAAGGACTTGTCCGTGTCCACCTGGATCATGGACACTGACGTGTCCGTGGACGAGCCTCCCAGCTTGGACTGCAGGCTGAACAACTCCTGACCAGAGAACCAGAAATGTGCCTTGTTCTGCCTTGTTTTCATGTGGTTACTAAAGGTGTTGGGTTGTGGGGCGGGTCGAGTGGGGTGTTGTGGTGAGTTTTTTGCTGTTTGGGGGTGGAGGGCTTCTGTTGTGTTTCGTTCTTGGAGTGTTACATGTTTTCGTTTTGTTTTTGTTGCTGTGGTGTGTTGTGTTGTGTTGGGTGGGGTTGTGTTCTGTGTGAGCTACAGCCACGGTGGTATTACCTCATCCTGAGTCTTGGTGACATAGCCCAGATCTTCCTTCAGGCTGGAGTGTTTGGCAAGCAGTTCAACACTTACGTCAGAGGCCATATCAATGTCCTAGAAGCAGATACATTTTCAACAATTACATGTACAACTACACCTACAATAAGCACTGACTGTTGATCAGTCACTATTCATGTCACACAATTTTCCTGTTGTGTCATATTTTCCGGAACACATTGAACGTTGCCTACCCTTCTCATTGCTGCAATATCTGCTTCAAGCTGAAACTTCACACCCTGCTCAAAATCATATCTGCAAGACAAGAAAACACAAGCCAAAATATCATTTACATTTCACATAAATGTCGAAAAATATGCACAGTAAATCCACAGTAGCTCTATTTCTAAGAAACTTTACATCAAATATAATATATATTTGATGTAAGAAAGGATACAGTCCTTTAAGCCTCAGTTACATTTGGTACGTTAGCTGTTCTCTCTGAGTAAGGTAAGTATTTTCATGACGTGTCCCCTACTTGGCCTTCAGTTCGTGGGCCGTTCCCCTGATGCCGTCCAGGACGATCTCCAGCCTGATGGTGTCCAAGGACAGGCTCTCCAGCTTCCCCCGGTACTCCACCAGCTGGTTCTCGTACCCCACCGTGGTGACCGCCCCCGAGCCCTCATGTGCCACGTCCGCCCCGCCTGTGAGCTGGGCCAGCTGGGCCTCTAGGATGCCGTTCTCCTGATGGAGCTGCCTCACCTTGTCGATGTAGCCTGCGAAGCGCTCGTTGAGGCCGTTGAGCGTGTGTTTCTCCGCGGCGCGGGAGAGAACCGGAGCCAAGGTGAGCCCACCAGCCTGGGCGGAGCTCACCGCAAGCATGGAAGCCCCCGCGCTCATCCCCCCGGAGGCCATGGTACGGCCCATGGAAAAAGCAGAGCTGGACATCAATGCCCCGCCACCTCCTCCACCTCCACCCAGCCCATAGCCTCCTCCTCCACCTCCACCCAGCCCATAGCCTCCTCCTCCACCTCCACCTCCACCCCACCCAGCCCATAGCCTCCTCCTCCACCACCACCCTAGCCCACCTCCACCCAGCCCAGCCCATAGCCTCCTCCACCACCACCTCCAAGACCCAGCCCTCCACCCAGTCCCAGCCCATAGCCTCCTCCACCACCACCTCCAAGACCCAGCCCTCCACCCAGTCCCAGCCCATAGCCTCCTCCACCTCCACCCCCTAGACCCAGACCTCCACCCATCCCCATGCCGAAGCCCAAACTACCAGACCCGGACAGCCTGGAGGATGACAGAGAGAGAGTCATGATAGCTGGAGCAGAAAGAGATGTGCTTCAGGAAGCTAGTGGGGTGTGGATGAACACAGAAGGTTTATATAGAGAGATCAGGAGACAGACACGCCCAACCGCACCTAGCCTGGATGGAGATCCCAACATCCAACCAATCAGAAAATCACAGAAATCTATAAATATGTCACATAGCACAGCAGTCACCTAGAGGCTATTTTGTATCTTAGGATTGTTCCTACAATTCCTTCAATCTCATACCTTTACAGTGTGGAACACAGTGTCCACATGAACTGTAATGATGATGGGAGGAAGGCCCTGCCTGGTCTTGAAAGCCTGTGGGGGGAGGTTCCTCAGCCGTCTGCCCTGTGCTGAGGAGGCATGGGCAGACCTGCCTGCTGTCAGCAGGTGCTGGAGAAGGCACACCCTGAACACCCTGAACACCCTGACTCTGTGCAGCTGGAGGACACCGTAGATGCTTGGGTTTGATGATCTACTGAAGGATGCATGGAGGATTCCTTAACTGTCAAATCATATCTATGTTTCATAATTGCATGGATCATGTGAAGACTCTATACTAAATCCATACTAAATGTAAGGATTATTTAATCCCATGAATCAGTACTAATATAACTACTTGTAGTCGTCCCTTTATCTCACCATGAATGGTATCGTTTTAGATTAGTACTGTATGGCTGCAAAGCAATCGTGTAAAGCAGAGCTTATCAAAGCAAATATAAATGAAGCCATCCTCGTTTTTGGCAACCGTTTTTTTTATTTAGTTCCCACTTTGCAAAATAAACACATATGCATGTCTAACAGAACAATAGATGAATAATACTCTACAAGAGCATTACATCAGAGGCAGAGTCATATAGCTTCTCATTCACTTTCATTAGTGTCAGCATTTAAGAAAAAATACACAGTTTGGTGTTCCCATAAAAATACTCTCTACCCACACAGCATACACGTCATTAAGCAGTAACAGAAGATATATAAACGGTAAGAAATTAACGCACGTGTCATAAATGACATTATGTGACTGCACCACATTTCACCAGACGTTCCTCCAAAGTATCAAGGAAAGAGTCTCAAAGAAAACTAAACTCGCTAGCGTAACTGAAATGTAAAGTACCTTGGTCCATTGGGCTATTCCCTACCTCTATCAAACAAGCTTTTGTAGGGTTCTTCATTCTGAAATAAAGCAGTTGTTGTCTGACTGGTGAACATAACAGACAAACTTGTGCAGAAAGAAGACAGATTTATCTGACTATGTGGTGCCATAGAACTATGTATCAGTTTGATGAGAGAGAGAGGGGGGGGGGAGAGGGGGGGGAGAGAGAGGGAGAGAGAGAAAAGTTTGACTTCAGGGCTCGAGGTATCCAGCATCTTTACTCAACATCAAAATCATGAGAGGGCCAACTTTGACAGGGGGCGTGACAGTACTTGCATAGGACGCTAGCTGACTAAGAAACTGATTGAGTGAAAACTACACAAGCTACAACTTTACGGGAGGGCACACCGTGGTAGCAGAACAATCAGAAACTTCCAGAAACATCTGCTGGGCCCGCGATCTCCATCCACCAAATGCCACGATCACACTCACATTCCTCTACTAAAGTCAATGACTAGAAAAGATGTTGGAGAAGCTGGATGATAGAATTCTGGGGGGAAGCGTCTCTCGTTCTACATGTGCAGCCGTAAGATAAATGATTGGTCCGGTCTCTCCTCCACACTCTCTTCTGATAGGTCCATTTGTCCTCCTGATCTTCTGGGTCACGTTCATCGGTACTGGGTGAGGATCATTCATCTGACTCATATCTGAAGTAAACAAATGGAAAACAAATTCAGAAATATTTAGACAATTCATGTGACGGTAGATTTGTACCCAGAGCTTTGTTTCAGAGAGCAGAGTCTGTGTGTGGAAGGGTGGGGGCCCCCTTACTGACCTCTGCAGCCGTTTCCTGATCTCCTTCATCTGCTCGTTCTTCTTGGTGAGTATTTCCTTCATGTTGCGGTAGGCTGCAGTCTGTTGGAACTTCTTCTCTAGCTCCTGTTCACGGGCACACACACACACACACACACACAGGGTCAGGGCAGTAGAGGAGGGGATACTGTGACAGGTAGGACCCACCGTGACAGGTTAAACCCAGCCTGGGTGGACCCTAGCTCCTGGGTGGACCCTAGCTCCTGGGTGGACCCTAGCTCCTGGGTGGACCCTAGCTCCTGGGTGGACCCTAGCTCCTGGGTGGACCCTAGCTCCTGGGTGGACCCTAGCTCCTGGGTGGACCCTAGCTCCTGGGTGGACCCTAGCTCCTGGGTGGACCCTAGCTCCTGGGTGGACCCTAGCTCCTGGGTGGACCCTAGCTCCTGGGTGGACCCTAGCTCCTGGGTGGACCCTAGCTCCTGGGTGGACCCTAGCTCCTGGGTGGACCCTAGCTCCTGGGTGGACCCTAGCTCCTGGGTGGACCCTAGCTCCTGGGTGGACCCTAGCTCCTGGTGAACGGTGCTGTACCTTCTCAGCCAGAGCCAGCTGATCCTGGACCCTGAGCAGGTCATGCTTGGCAGAGACCAGGTTCTGCTGCAGGTCCTTCTGGGAGGCGGCGCTGGCGTGGAGGGAGCGCTGGTAGTCCTCCTGCAGAGCCGACACCGTCCCCTCCAGGCTGCTGATCTCCTGGGAGCGACACGCCAGCTGGGAGAGACAAGATGGGAATGTCAGTGGTGAAGCTGGGGGTGAAACACACTACACACACTGCACACACTACACGCACTACACGCACTACACACATGCACACAGACACATACACACATACGGAGACATACAATTCCATGCCTGGACGTACTGGCAAACACCATTGTAAGCTTTTGACTTACAAAATGTCTCTCTAAAACACTTCTAAATATGCACTCACATAGGTCAGATTGATACATACCAGTTCATTTCCATGAGAGCAAATGAAATCAAATAACAGTTGACAAGCAAGAAAGAGCCAAATGCAGGAGAATATATGAAGAAGCGCTAGATTACTTAACTACAAAACAGGATTCCAGCATAGATGTAAGCCAAACCGACTATCAAGAAGAGATATGGTATAAGCCCCGCCCTCTCTAACCCTCCACACCATCCACCCTTTCTGCTCAAGTCATACTCACATCCTTGTGTCTAATACCAAGATGGAGCAGTACCCCATGACAGGAGACCTTGTTTACATCTCTACCTGTGTGGGAGAACTCAGGTCCACACATGCACGGCAGCAGCTCATGTGGATGTGTCCCTGGTTTACTGGCCGTACAAAAAGTATCTGTATTAGTACTAGGTACTGTCTTAATACTCTACCTGTTGTTCCCCTTGGATCTTCTGCAGGTCTTTCAGAGCTCGCTCAGCCTGGCTCTTCTCATCCATAGCACTCATGGCCTGACAAAACAATGGCAGTTTTCCTTCATGTATCATTAAACCACACAATTCATGTAACGAGGGTAGAACTGTCTGTGGCCTGACGAGACATGATGTTCAGAGTACGATGTCAGTGATACCTGAGATTCCAGCGTCCGGAGTCTGCCTTTCAGCTTGTCGTTCTCCTCCTGCAGTCTGGATATCTCCTGACCCCCAATCAGTTCATAAAGAACAGGTTCAGAAGGATGCTTCTAAAGAACAGCCCTAATCCCTGGTAACCCCAGGCTGATGATGAGGAGATACATACCTTGTTCAGGAGCTCCGACACCCCTCCCTCATTTAGGGGTGCTAGCTTAGGCTTGCTGATCTCCTGGTTCACCTAAGATTCAAGTTTACAGTTTATTTGTCATTTGTAGCAAGTACAGCTACATTGGAATTCTTTAGTCGTGCACCTCTGGACGATACCTAGCGGCCTATCTAACACCTCTAATAAATCATCTTAAAACCTCTAATAAATAATCTAATACTCTTCATCCTAACCTAATTTATATTGTTGATAAGTATAGAAACTCATATACATGTATATGATAAAGTAAGAATTAGAATTTGTTATGGAATTATTCACCAAACTACTGATAATAACCTCAACTGAGAAACTGTACGCAGAAGAACACGACACATTGTGAAGAAGGCGGCTAGACGCCCCCAGCTGTGGTGGTATATGTAGGCCATGCCTTCAAAACACGAGAACGACAGGACCAGAGGTGACGGAAGGGCACACTGTGCGTGACAAGCACCATGGGTGAAAAACAACAGCAGTTGTTCTCCTCTGGAACATGTTATTATTGTCCCTCCTCACAGCGTATGTGTCCTTGTGGTTGAGGAGAGGGGTGGGGGGTACATCTCAACCACTACCACTTGGGTGTTCTAGAGAAAGCTGTTGCCTCTCTGGCTAAGTGGGATGTCACAAAACCACAACTTTCCAACACCTCATTCTGACATCCTGAGACAACCAATTGATTGGTCAGTTTCCATGCATGGCATGGGTGTTGTTACGATGCATGCATGACTGTTTACTTGACTACTTGGACTGCTGTTGTTGTGAAAGGGGTCTAAGATCTTGTGATACGAACAGGATTTCACTGAATTAAAATATTATCCTAAGTGTTTGGAGAATATGTGTAATAACTCCAACAAAGATTATTCAGATGTTTTAATAGACTCACCTTATTAGTGCTTTTAAAATCTGTCTTCTCAAACTCAGCCACTTGTTCTAAGAGTTCTCTACAGACAGGAATAGACACAAGAAACAAAGTACAAAAATGTATCAATAAAGGTACACCACATAATGCAACCAAGAATATTATTACATTTGAACAACTTCATAATGAAGTTCATAACTTCATAAATGCTGTGTTTCATGTGAACGTCAGTGTACGTGAAGCTGCCGTGTTTGTCAACATTTACGAGGTGTGAATTTAGCAAGTCGGTGCAAAACATCCAACAAAAACACATCCACAAAGAAAAATATTGACACCCATCGTCCTTGAAAACAAATGCTTAAACAGTGATATGTTTGAGGTGAACACAACTGTCAGTTTAGTTCAATGTGGTTGGAAAAGGCAGATAAATGCACGTAGACCTGTGGTGAGGGGTGTATCTACGCCTTACTGACAGTCACTCAAGTCCTACGCATCTCACACACCAACAGGCCTGTTTGTCTCACTGCACACAAACATGAAACAACACCATCTACAACACGCCTGGGTATGCCTGTTTGGTGCGCTGACTTTCCTCAGGGTCACCAGTTCACTAGATGATGTCTTACAGCGAATGCAACCCCCTCCACCGCTCCTCTCACACACAGCTGCAAGCAAAAAGTGCCATAACTCAATGTTCACTGGATTTACTCAACACAGTAATTACTGAATTTGACAGGAGGATTTACTTTCACAGGGTATTTTGGTGATGCCATTTTCCAAGAGAATTGATTTGTCAGTAGGTCGTGCTGTTATATGTGTTGATATAACAGGTTAAGTGTGTAGCCTGAGTTACCATGGCGAGGCACTGCTACAAAGTGAACCACCATCGTGATACTGAAAACCCAGCGTTAAACGTTACCACGCAAACCCCCCAGAGTTGAGAAACACTAGTGTCAGGTCCTTTTAGGCAGCTCTATTCAGGCAGAGGCAAATCAAAGGCCAAGTTACAAAGCATCTCTTCCTGACTTGTCTCCATGTTGTTGTACCCCCTGTAATCACATCACCACGCTGTTCGAGGACTAAAAGCTTTTCAACATGGAAAAGCTACTACCCTCACTCTCTACCTTCCTCCCCCCTTAGAGACACACTCACCCACAGCCAATGAAATGCTCTCCAGGCTGGTCAGGTTCACTAAATCACACTGTAAATCTTCCAGAGCAATGTTTCTGTGGCTTTGTACCAAGTCAGGATCTGCCCTCAGAGACAGGGAGGGGGTGAGCAGGGCCCACCTGCACCATGAATACAGAACCCTAACAGCCCCTTATATTAGACAGTAAGTCCTAAAACACAGCAAATACCCCCCAAAGTTAAGGATGCAAAGTAACTGCTTGTTGCCAAGGTTTCACTATTGAATGCCCATTACAAACCCTGTTTGGCCCATTGCAAACAGGGTTAAAAACCGAACGATGTCTGACAACCACACACATAGTGATGTAGTACCTACTTCAAGGTTTATAACATCGTCATATGGATTTGTGTCCAGACTTGCCATTTACACATTCTTGGCAGCCAGGCCTGGTTACCTTGACTGCAAGAAGCCCGTCTTCTTTCACTTTTTTAGTTTCTCAGTTACTACTTTCTTCTCCTGTTCGCACTCCTTGCCTACTCGCTTGACACGTTTCTCTTATTACAAGTGCTGGCAGAAAACATGCAGTAAAGATCACTAAAGAAAACATAAAAGTAACAGAATATGAACTAGAAAACGGTAACCACAACAGGTCACACAGCTGTGGTTCCTAAGCTGGCTGTGTTTCACTGTGAGTGCCTTAACCACAGAGGTGAAGCAGTGTGCCGTTCACATGAAGAGCCCTGAAGAAGATGCTACAATTTGGGAGGTGCCCGACTGTGTAAACATGAACATATGAGGCACTCCTTCCAGAAGCTAAGTGTGGTCACAGCAATGACATTCTCCCTACCTGAGCATGTGTGTGACACTCCTGACCCTTGAACTGTTGAACTGCATTATGAAAAGTTCCCATGAATCTTTTTCAAATAACTATTCCAACAAACAATGCAAAAAACAACGAATTTCAGTACAACCTAAATAAAAAAAACAAGCTAAGTGTGCCATAAAAGAGCAACCCTGCACAGATAAATACTTGAATGTATTCAGCCACACCAGTGTCAGAGCCTCCTCCAGACTACCTCTCACCTGTTCTCCAGCTCTGAGATGTCTGCCTGCAGACGCAGGTAGAACTTCTCAGCCTGGGAGAAGAGCTGTCTGAGGAGGAGCACGTTGGTGTGGGCCGTGTTGATGAGCTCCGTCTCCACCTCCCCACGCACCACCGCCTGCAGCCCGTCCAACATGTCCCGCACCTCATCCACCGTGAACGTCTCCTCAACCAGTCTGGACAAACACACCATTTTAGTTTGAATACATTTTTACTCATATCGGCTAATTTGTACATAAACACATACAATTTTGAATTTGTTATCATATTGACAAATATTATTTGTATTCCTCCAACAATACGTTTTACTCCCATCCCTTTGATCAGCCTGACAACACACATTAACACACACATGCAAGCACACAAACAAACGGACACACACACAAATGACACATTAATCCATAGTCAAGTACAACATTTAAGGAAAACACACCGGCTGTCCTTGAGCTCTTCAAAGCAGGTGTCTATGGTCTTAAG
The DNA here is from genome assembly GCA_903064625.1 of Mallotus villosus. NCBI lineage: Eukaryota > Metazoa > Chordata > Actinopteri > Osmeriformes > Salangidae > Mallotus > Mallotus villosus. The sequence continues at coordinate 235,583 of CAEFZP010004379.1, read as the reverse complement.
TCTCAGGACCCTCTTAGAGCGTGCAAAGCGCATGTAGTTGATGGTTTCATTCTGATGGTGTTCATTAAAACCAAACTCAGCCTTGGATAGAGAGAAAGAGATAGAAAGATAAATTAAAGTTCGGGTTTCATGAGTGCCAAATAATCACCAAAACGTTTCAGCACATATACATTTGTCTCGTGTTTATAGCTTGATGGTTTGTCGCAAAAATCAAGGCAGGGGTCTAAAACCATCTAAATTAAGAACCTAGCAGAGCAACAGAAACTGTTAGCTATTGCAGTTTTACATCAGATTTAGCAACCTAACATCAGCTATTGTAGCTACATTCACATTCAATATACTATTTTTTATAAGCTATGGGTGGGCTTCTTGCTAACGTATTAGAAGCACGCTTCACATGCGGCTGGTTGGCCAACGATGTCTGACTAGCTAGTTTATGTTAGCATGCTAGCTACTGTACTCACCATTGTGGCTAACGTAGAAGGATCAACTAAAACACCAATTGCGACTTTTTAAACCGGTATCTTTAGAGTAACAATGCACGCTAGGAAGCAAAGGTTACACAAAAACTCAGTTCAGAGCCTTTTTTATGTAGTTCAGTTCGATTCGCTTGCCAATTGGGTTTTATCTGAGAAGATAATCTGGTAATTTACTAGCTACCTCTAGCCCTCTCTGTTTGGAGAATGTACCTTGGTTACAGAATACTAGCGTCATGAGCTGGTTACTAAGGGCAGGTTCAACAGCACAACGTTCACCACTGTTAATAATATGAACACTAATAATAATACACCGTCGAGGCAATCTCAGGGCGCCATGGGTTTAAAAAGGAAAAAAATGAAAATGAAAATAGTAAATAAATAGCTGTATATGGAAAATGCTTTTTTAAGAGCTGTAAAGGATACCGTTTCGACTGAGGTGCTCATACATTTAGGATTCGAGTTCCAAGTTTCAAGTAGAGCTAAAAAAACACACGCACATACGCGCGCGCACACACACACGCACACACACACGCACACATACAGTATAGGCTACATACACTCTGTAAATATGCTAGTTATAGATTGTGTGTGTTGTATATACCAGCAAAAACAAATGGTTTATGTCTATCATTCTCTAATTTAGAAAACACCACTGTGAAACTTCGGTGAAGGTATTTTAACAACCATAACTAACTCTGCTATCTGTGACCCCTTGCAACTATTCAAGACCATTCAGGGTTCAGGGTTACAGGGGTTACATTGTCTGGACGTTACTGCTGGCGAACTCGTTCCAACTGAGTGCCATTTATTTGACCAGTTTTAGATAGTTCCCATGATAGTTCCAATATTTATATAATGGTCTCAAAATCTTACCTAATTTAGTAAAGTTTCACGATATTCCATAGTTTTAGATACGATCTGGTTGCTTGTCAGGAGGCTATCTGATTCAACACACTAAACGGATTGGACACAGTGTGAGTGTTGTTCCTTAGGCCCGACTCAGCCCTTAATTCCTATTTGACTCCATGTGGCCCGAATCAGAAGTTCATAAAAGTTCAGTTAGTCTGTCTCCTTGGTTGCCTTCTTCCTCAGAAGCTATGGGAGACGTCAATGTACATGTTGTTTGGGAGACTCACAGAAAAACGAAAAGCTCTCTTTTCCCCTCCTTGTGTCGGTTTATAATTAAATTAGGGCTATAACCGGTAGCGCATGGTTAGCCCCTAGAATCAGATGCTCCATAACGTGATCTCTCTGGCGTTGCTGTCTGTACCACTCCACACAACTCTGACACTCACACAGACCACGATGTTTCCTCTCTACCTTCAATCGCGGTGAGTTTCTCACACTCTTTAGCAAGTGCCACCGAAAAGAAACAGTTCATCTCGAACTGAAGGGGCTAAAAAGTCACAGGTAGAATGTGTTCAGTTTCGGGGATGTTGTGAGGGAACGTAGAGGAACCTTTTGAGGCTTGAACAGTAGATTTGTCTGTTCTGGACGTGCACAGCTTTGTGAGAAGGCCTACTGAGGCTTCTATTTATGACACAGAAATACATTGTGCATATAGATAAGGCGTGAAACAGCAACTGCAGTACACAGGATAGGTGGGACACTCAGTCAAGAGAGATACAATGGAAACTATGGCAACGATTTCTTTGTGGTTTGACAGCTGGTGCAATGTGCTTTTCTAGGCTCTTTCATCACAGACAAATATCCCCAAAATCAATTTTAAACTTCATTGCTTTGTCATAAAATGTCTTTCGAATTTGTCTTTCAAGTAACTTGATTGTAACCGGATGATTGTAACCAGATAATATTAAGTACATTTAGAGTAGGCCTGCTCAAGTGGTTAGACATAGGCTATATATGTTAAGAAATATTCCTATATCTACTTTGTGCAGCATGAAAACACATCTGCTGTAGAGTAAAGGAGGCCAGTAGGTCACGCGTCTAGCTTGGGAAGTGCAGTGTGGGGAAAGCAGCTCTAGAGGGCACTAAACTCTTAAAGAAAGTGTTAGGCCTAAAAACCCACTGCGCTGACCATGATTGCTTGTTATGAGATATTATTAAGAGAATAATGGAGGTCTAATTAAGCAGAACAGGTATTTTTACTTTGCATACTATGTAGCCTGGCAGACTAGTCTTGGTTTCGATGGGCCAGTCATTTGTTGCGATTTAGAATTTAAAGTCTAAATGCTGACTAATTTGCACCATGAAAGATGCCACGAGGCATATTTGTTTATGCAAATTACTTTTAAAAGACTAAACTCTTAACAATGTGCCTGGAAGGTATTTTTTTAACACCGTCTTGCCTACATCTTACACATCCCTTTGTATCCTGTACGTGTACTCTCTATCAATTCATTGTGGTCAAGTCAACTGATTCAAGGTCAGGTTTGGCTTTGGTCTTTATACAGAGCTATCGCACAAGACGGTTCCTAGATCAGACGTCTCGCTATAGGTACTTCCTGGCAAACTAATCAGCTGACAGACTCATGACAGCAAGCATCCGCGCTTGCGCTGTAATGTACTTTTGGTAGGGATGGGCAAACGATGCCTTGTGGAGCTTTGGTGGTTTCTTCCGGATTGTGCCGGCCCAATGAGCCGAACTATTGGCGCATTGAAAATTAGCAGCGTCATAGCAGCCGTTTAAACTGGCTGAATGAGGCGTAGTGGTTGTCTCCGACGGTAGACTACCACTACGTTATTTAATATTTTAATTAAGGCTACATGTGTTCATTTTGATTTGATATTAGTGCTCACACATTAAATGTTGTGATACATCTGTAGGCCGTTAGAATTGTGTCATTTTTGCAGTATACAAGTTAAAGATTGAATTGCAAAGTGCTTTGCACTGGGGCGCGATCTCGGGTATTCAAACTCATAAAATCGCTTACAACTATTGCTTTAACCAGCTACACCACCGAAAAAGCTGTTGCTTGTCAATGCTAGTGGACCCACTTTATACGACATGGTCTTTGTATCAATTGAACTAGATTACACCGATCTTTTTCTTATTCTTAACATTTGTGATATGTAGGCCTATTGTGAAATGGAGGGACTTCATTATTACGAATTATTATTACCAGTGTTGACAATGTTGACGAATCATCAACATTTGTTTTCTGGGCACTGTATAGACCTATAGTCCTATCATGTTACGTTTCATTTCAATAAAACACTCAGACACAGATTTATAATTATTACAATACGGATTTGGCTAAATAATAATGACCGATGGAAGAAACTCGAGCGAGCACCTGCCTGGTGCTGCTTCTCTGGCAATGTGTGATTTGTTTTGGCCGTGGCTTCGGTCCTTGTATGGCACGGGTTTAGAAGAGCGGCAAAACTTCGAACCAGTTCGTGACGTTTGAAGCATTGAACGTCATCTATCACGTGGTTTCGTAATTTGATACAAGCTCCAAAACACTTTTTCGAAACTGTGTGTATTGGTTTTGCGACACAAGCATTGATGCGTCAGTGCCATTTGTCCCATCCCTAACTTTTGGTATGAGGAATATGGCAGCGTCCTGAGTTCCAAGAAGACAGCGCAATTGAGAAGCTAGTCCATCGGATTGAAAAAACAGATACACACCTGCAACCCATATTGGAGGGTGGGGGGCTAAGGGACGGATACGAATTGCATTTGGTAGCGAATATACAGGTAAATGAATCTGCGACTGGTACTCCACCACTCAATCTCCATGTTTTCGCTCCATGGATTGATTCAGACAGTTTCTTTTCTGGAGCGAGCAAGCTAGCTCTGCCAAAATACGTTTGTTTGGCTACTCAGCTAGCCGGTTTGCTGACCCTTTGCATATCGTTAGATATCGCTGTCATAATGAGCATAATATCAAGCTAACACTGTCTGCAGTAACGCATCACGGAAATGAGTGGCCCTGTCTGTCAACTTGCTAGCTGGTCAAGAACACTAGACGTTCTCGTCTGGCCTCCTGTCCTGCTCCTCCCGGCTAACTTGCTCGCTATTTTTGAGCTGTTTGTTAGCATCTTGCTAGCTCGCATGTCGCTGTCAGAGTTTGCCTGGTTACGGTCCCTGTCAAACGGGCTGTGATCATCAAATGAGTCGGCATTTATTTATAAAATTGTAGTGACTCTGGCCCTACGAACAGGCAACATATTTATTATCCCACGCGTTGCATTCGTTCGTAGAAACTAGAGACGTAGCGCTAGTTTATATTGTTGTAAGTTAATACGTAAACACCACAACAATTGGTGTCATGCAAATGATTTTGTTGTTTTAGTAAAGCATGCACTTGACTGTGGGAGGGACTATTGGTTGCCCTTTTTTGTATTCTTGAAAGAAAGGTCATGGCTGAAAGTCATGGGAAAATAATTAACTTGATTAACTTTGTAAGAAAATACTGTGTTGCATATATCTTTGGGGGGGGGAGATTGTGCCTCGGCCACAGTAGCACTATGATCTCATTGTAGCCTTTAACCTAGGTACAGTTCCTACCTGCAGTACTACACTAGTAAGTTACAGACAACTTTTGCAAGTATGCACAGTCAGCACTCGTTGCCTGGGAAGCCAAGCTGTGCCTTCACATGTTCTACTGCAACCAACCCTGTTGTGTCTCAATGTGAGGTGTCACTAAAAGTCCATCAGAAGTTCCTCTATGTTGTAAATTGTTTTATCTGTAGCCTTCAGTAATGTAGCTAGTGGCAACTGGGCATTTAGATGTTACATTTAGATCTTACTGTAATTCATAATTCGCTGCATCTGTTTTTCCATCATTTCTTATTAAAGCTCAGCTCATAATTCTTATCTAATCTATTGATTCTTGGAGGGATGTGCATGTTTAGAACAGCAGTTTTAGAACTGAGAAAACAGCTGGAAACCTACAATTTTAAATGTAAAACATATATTGGGGTTGCACGCAAACCAGGCTAGCAGGCCTATGCACTGCCCTTTTGCTCCACCAGTGCTAGGTCAGTCATAGATTTCTGGTTTATTGATCTTTCACAGGAAGGGCCATCACATGACTTAGTACTGGAATCTGCACTGGTCTTTTTATACCCTCATCCGAGTAACAGAATTAAACTGTACAGCCCTCAAACGTAGTGCCCAGCGCGTGGAGGCAGCCTTTATGCCTCTTGTAAACCTCGCTTTTGTGCTTTCTGCCCGCCCCCTCCCTGTGTTCACTCCAGTATAAGAGCCACAGAGGCAGAGGACTGCAGAGGAATGTTAGGCAGAAGGCTTCTCGTCTTCGCTCGCTCGCTCCTCTTTCTAGCGTAGATTTAAGTATCAAACGGTTAACATCCAGGCCCATTGTCAAATGCTTGATCTTGGATGTAGTCGTCGTGCGTGTGTGGATCATACAGAACTCTGTGATCAGACCTGGCCTGTGACAAGGGCCAAACTCTCATCTCCTTAAAGCACATTGGACTCTAGGCATCATTGATTGGGACTTATTTTTCTGTTCCCTGCTTCGGCTGCAAGCTGACATGGAGAGGAAGGAAAGCAGTCAGTTGTTCCCAGGATCTGCTGACACAGGTCCTCCTGGTGACGGCGGTGTGGCTGACAGAGAAAGGTCGCTGGCTGTTCCCCTCCGGTGTTCCTCTGGCTGCTTGACTCTGCCGGACTGTTAACAGTCTGGTCTGTGGTCGGATGAAATCGTTTATAGTCATCTAGTGTCGATGTTGTATTGTGTGTGCGCGTACGTGCATGCATGTGTGAGGGAGATCTCAACATTTCAGCGGAAAATATGTAAACTGAAAGCGTTTGAATAACGGGAAACATATTTTACTCAAAAGGAAACTGAAGGTTGCAGAAGAACAAAGCACTGAGTTGATATGGTTTCCAGACTTTTTGTAGCAGCTGGCTTAGTAATTAGATTTAAACTATTTTCATCTAGTCCTTATTTTCATCTAGTCCTTACACTTGAAAGAATCATTGTTTTATCTAGATAATCAATACTCTCCAGTTTGTGCTCATCTGATTAGTCAGGAAGATGCTGTTATGTGTTGTTGTAAAGACCACTCATCCTACACACACCATTTCCTGCCTGTTTTGCTGTGTTGGCACTATTGGCCTTAGCTCCACAAACAGTCTTGTCTTACGTTATCTACAGACTCTGGGTCTAGATACACAGACAAAACAACACTCAGAATAAATGACCTCCATATACAATAAAGGATGGCTGGCTGGCTGACTGCCTGGAAAGATGTGCACACACAGGCAGTAAGAGAAAGCAGAGATGATCAGAGCAATAGCGACTGACTGTGTGTGTGTGTCTGGGTTTTTAAAATCATTTAAATGGTTTTCCCAGTCAATCAGGGCAAACCCACCTTGTCTGGTGTGAGGATGAGTCTTGCTGGCTGTGTAACACTGTTTACAGGTACAGAGTGATGACTTTGGCAGTGTCTCGAGAGGACGGCTCTCAGAGCAGAGGGAGGCTCCAGAAGGATCTGACTCGGAGGTGTAGAATGTTTGTAGGTTCTGTGAAGTGTGCGCGTTGGAGATGGGGGTTAAAAGTGTGCTTGTGTGTCGTCATTTAGGCCTAGTTGGAAAGTGACATTCCATGACATCAGCTTTAGGATATTCAGTATTGGAGGGTGAAGGTCATTCTTGGTCTTTAAAGCTAACAGCAGCGAGTCTAAGGTAGTTAATGTTTGTCAGTCAGAATGGCATTTATGCTTTTGTCACTCTTCTTTCCCCTCCCCTTCACATTACTATGTGTTTAGGGAAATCCCTTCTACTGTACCACTGTGTCTCCCTGTAATTGAGTTCCCATTCAAGTGTGTGTGCCTGTGTGTGTGAAGGCCTGGCCTACAAAGCTGCACAGAGTTGAAACAACTGAGATGTGGAACAACCAACTCCCTAGCCATCATGGCTATTTTGTGACCTTATTTGACATTTGCTTTTGTTTGTTGCAGGTCCTGCCAGAAGATGAATGTCGTCAAAGACAACAAAGACCTGGCCTGTTTCTACACCACAAAGCACTCCTGGAGGGGAAAGTAAGAGACGGAACCCTCTGTTAGAGTCAATGAAAGAATATACAAACCCACCCTACAGGAAGGACATATGCTCACATGACCAAATACCTGCTCTCTAAGAGGCTTAGTCTCCCATTAGGGCTCCGGTTGAGGGAGGTAATGTTAGTAGTGCTGGAGAGGAGAGCTGCATTAGTCCAGCCAGGGCTTCCTCCTGCTAATGACCCCCTGGTTAGCAGGCCTCCAGGGACTGACCTGGGGGTGGAAACTGAATCAGAGAGGGAGTGCAGACCAGTGTGGACAGGGACTCAGAGCAGTGAAAGATGGAAGGGAGAGGCAGTGGGGACTACAGTGTGTGTGTGTGTGTGTGTGTGTCTAAGTGTGTGTTTGCCTGTATTGTGTTTCTGGTGAAGGCAAACCTCCCTTTACTGTAACTGAACACACAGCCTCTTCCTCAGAGCTAACATTAATTACCATCCACCTTGATGAGCCCATCCTCCAACGAGGACACGTCTGTTCTCTTAATGATGTAGCCTCGACTCAGCACCTTCCGACACACAGCTGTGTAGGGAGGCAGACGTGATGCGCGGCCAACCACAGCCATTTAGAAAGCAGCTCTTCTTCTTTTCTTCTTCTGTTCCATGTTGTCTGCTAGTGTGGGCTTTCTACTCTGCTGCAATCACATCCTCTTTTGGGGACTGACAGTTGGGTTGGACAGGGTTAGAATGGGCCGGTTACACTGTGGCGCGCTGGACTGTCTCCTCTTGATGTGCTGCCTACTGAGAGGCTGTCAGAGCCAGGCCTGCTGTGGCCTCCCCCCGGGACAGGAAGGACCTACACACACACACACACACACACACACTCAAACCCATATCCACACACACACTGACATACATTCATACCCACTCACACATACTCCCACACTAACTGTCTTCACACTTGCCTCTGGCCAGCTAGTTTCAGACTAGTGGCAGTTCTTAAAAAAAAAGAGAAAAAAACCCTCCCTCTGTCTTCATGTTAGTGTTGCTGTGACCACCATTGCTGTCGCTTCTGCTATGCTATGGTAACCAGCAGGGTTTAGATGAGAGGCCACTGTGCTGTGTTCACTAGCAACACTGACAGGGTAGCAGCATTGTAAAGGCAAAATAGTGCCATGCTCCTCTGTTGAGTTGGACTTGCCGTCTCTGCTAAATGGGGCTGAGATATGGAGTTGAAGGGTCTATTGGTTTTTCCTCAGTAATCTGATTGATTGGATGACCGTTCCTGATTCAATCACGGCTGTGGAAGAGTACACCGACCACATCCTCTGAAGACTACTGCAAACATAGCTTGGCCCTAGATTTGCTTTCAGACAAGGCTTCTCACTGATCTAAGCCTATAGATAGAATTGTTAGTGGACATTGCCAGATATCTGCTTGTTGTTTCATTAGAACCCCCCCTAGGGTCCAGGCTTCTTAGCTGGATAAGCAGGACTAGCAGGAAGTTGCTTAATGTGGTGATGAGTTATTGTGAATATGAGACCGGGGGGGGAAAGTAAAGCCATCCTCTGGCGTGGTGTCAGGTGTCAGAGACGGCGTGGGTTCAGACCTCCAAGAAGATGGAACACACAGTCTGTGCTCATCAGGCCTGGGCTGAAATGTGTCTGGAATCTTTTCCAAACGCTCATTTCCGATGCTTGTAATTGATTGATCTTGCCTGGCGCGGCGGAGCCGAAGGGCCAGTCCCTAAAATGTACGGTAGACTTCTCTCATTTCAGCCTGCTTGAAAGGGCTTCAAATCCTTTAGACTCAGACTGGTACAGACACAGACCTGTGTGTGTGCCTGACCTGTCCTGATGTGTTCTGTCTCTGTAATGATACTGTTACAGCTCGCTGTGCCGGGGAGTAATGGGCTGGCCCCCTTAATAAGGTTATTTTAGAGGAGAATCAAACCCTCACAATTATGACCTGGTAATATGATCTCTCTATCTATCACATACACACACACACACACACACATGCACACACACACACTCACACACTCATACACACACACACACACACACACACACACAGCTCTGTGCCGTCCTCTGTTCGCGAAGACAAACAGTGAGAAGTTGTCTATGAAGCACCAGACAAATGTGGGCTATTCATTTCACTGGAAAGCCCCATCCACTGTGTGTCTGTGTATATACTGTGTATGTATAGTGTGTGTTTGTATACAGGCTGTGTGTGTGTGTGTGTGTGTGTGTGGACACGTCACACGTGTGCCATCAGTGTTTCCAGCTTTCGAAGCCTGTCCCAGTGCTGCTCAGTGATATCACTGCCTTCTTCTGTCCATGTGACAGGAGTAGAGCAGGCCAGCCTGTTACTCCACAGCCCAGTAGAGACTTCAGAGCAGTTAGGAGTTCCTACCGTTGGCCCTCACTGTGTACTTTACCCTGGAAGCATCTCTCTCTCTCTCACCTGACACCACTCTCACCACCGGGGGGGTAAAGTCCTGCCTGGACGTCTTTAATATGGAGCTTCATAACTTTTACTGAGGCGGTTAGCGATTTGATGATGTGGCCTGTCCTTGACATGCTCTGACCTCATCCGTGGGACCTCATCCGTGGTCAGGTCGCCCAGGTGATACGCCCTTACACTCCGTGAGGGATGACAGACCACTCACTATCTTAGAAAAAAAAACAAGAAAGAAATCAAATCCTGTGAAGTCTTTTATCTGCCTTACCTTTCGAACCTGCGAAGAGGAGGAAATGAAAGAGTAATAGAAGAAGTAGAACAGGGCCTGGAGGTGGGGACGAGCCCTCGGTGAGCAGGGTGACCAGTGTGGTTGGAGGAGACCCGTGTGTGTGTCTACTTACCTTTAACACACCACACCTTCTCACACAAAGAGCTTCATCATGAAACTGTCACTCTATATTCTCCCCAGTCTGCTCTTCGTTTCACATCCTCAGGCTTGCAATAACATGCTTATGAAAGCTGCCAGCAGAGCCATTCATGTGAGACCTGCTCTGACCTGAAGCCTATCTGCCTCGCTGCTTACCCATCTCTAGAACCCAGCCGTCCACACTACACTGCTCACCTTGAACAGAGCCGTGATGGATGGTCTCTCTTTTACTATGAGACCATTATCGGCTTACCGCCCTGACCACCGCCAAAATGAACAGTCCCAAACTGAACTTGAAATGTCCCAAAATGTAAATTCTTGTGTTTTTGCATTTTGACATTCTGACATGGGTCTAGGTTAGAAAAAGGTTTCCAAAGGTTGAAAAAAAACACGCACAATGACTGGCAAGATAGATTACAGCATTTCCATCATGGGCTATTTTCAGCAGAGCAGGTATTTTGGGAACTGATTGATGGGGGAACAATGTTGGCATCAGTTTGACCTCAGGGATGATGGGGTTGTGGCTCGTCTGACTCTGTCCTCTCTCTTCCAGATACAAGCGAGTCTTCTCAGTGGGCACCCATGGCATCACCACGTACAACCCCACCACGCTAGAAGTGACCAATCAGGTCTGAATGCCAGCCAACCAGACACTACTACGCCTTTGATCTCTACTATGTATCTCTGTTTCTCTCTCTATGTATCTCCTTGTCCCCTCCCCCTCTCTCTTTCTTTATTTCTCCAGATGTCACACAAACAGTAGATTTACCCTTATCACAAGTGCCTAAGCAGGAATGTTACTTGACTCAGTGATGTATTTTGAACTCTTTGTCTTTTCCATTTCTTCTCTTTTCATTCCCTCTCTCTCTCTCTCTGTCTGTCTCTCTGTCTCTCTCTCTCTCTCTGTCTCACACACTCCCCCCCTTCCTCCCTCCCTCAGTGGCCTTACGGGGACATCTGTGGCATCACCCCGGTAGGGAAGGGCCAGGGCACCGAGTTCAACCTCACATTCCGGAAGGGCAGCGGCAAGAAGTCCGAAACACTCAAGTTCTCCACGGAGCACCGCACTGAGCTGCTCACAGAAGCACTGGTGAGAGGCCCTGGGTGGGCCGGTGCTAGGGTCAAGGGGGCTGGGGCCTGAGCAGAGGGCTGAGGGGCTGGGGCTAGGGTCAAGGGGGCTGGGACCTGAGCAGAGGGCTGAGGGGCTGGGGCTAGGGTCAAGGGGGCTGGGGCCTGAGCAGAGGGCTGAGGGGCTGGGGCTAGGGTCAAGGGGGCTGGGACCTGAGCAGAGGGCTGAGGGGCTGGGGCTAGGGTCAAGGGGGCTGGGACCTGAGCAGAGGGCTGAGGGGCTGGGGATAGGGTCAAGGGGGCTGGTGCCTGAGCAGAGGGCCACCTCGCTGAGGCCAGTGACTAACTCGTCTGAGTATCAAACACTAACACTGTCTGAATGCTGTCGCGTGTATGAACGTGCACACGGTGACTTATTTTGCTTAGTAGCTAAATCTGGTCACGCTGTTTGCTTCTGCTGTGCCGGCAGAAAATGTCATTTTGCAGGGAATCAGCTGCTAAGTGTTACAGTATTCAGCCCCCCGCACTCCCCTGACATGAAGGTTCCTCACGCAGCTAGTTTATCCACCACCAGTGGTGTGGATGTAATGAAGCCGTTATGTTAGCAGTACCAGCTAACAAAACCGGTGATATGAATAAAATGCACATTTATGTAGGTTTACAAATCCATTTCCCCAGTGTTTTCTCTCAGTGGTGGTGGCCTGAAGGATTGTACCTGGCGTGAGTGTGTTGTGCGCTTCGCTATCCGTGTTACCTACACACGGTGACGATGACGTGTTCTGATCTCCAGTCTGATCTCTTTGTGTCTGCAGAGGTTCAGGACAGACTTCTCAGAAGGCAAGATAACAGGACGGGTGAGTGCTCAGATCTGTTGAAGAGAGGAAGTGGGGGGGGAGGGGGGGGGGTTCATCTTGAGCAGAATGACGGATGCAACTTCCAGTGTGTGAATGGCTGCTATGGAACTGGACCATCAGTGTCTTTACTGTACTACTGTACGGCCCTGGTGTGTGACCTTACGTGTGTGTGTTTGTGCTCGCCAGCGCTACAACTGTTACAAGCACCACTGGAGCGACGCGCGGAGGTCGGTGGGGTTGGAGGTGACGCCGGGGGGCATCGACCAGATCGACCCCCTCACCAACAGGGTGGTGTGTTCCTACGACTACCGCTCCGTGGAGGGCTTCGCCGAGGTCTCCGACTACCAGGGCGGCTTCTGCATCCTGTACGGCGGCTTCAGTCGCTTGGTACGTACACGAGCGTTTGTGTGTGTGTGGGTGGGTGGGGGAGGGGGGGGGAGGGGACGTTGTCTTTGTTGGATGTGAAGATTTGATTCTCGGGTCTTTGTCTCATTGTCTCTCCATCCCCCCCCCTCCTCTCTCTCTCTCTCTCTCAGCACCTGTTTGCATCGGAGCACAGGGACGAGATCATCCGCAGCGCCGTGGAGCATGCTGGGAACTTCATCGGCATCATGCTGCGCCTGCGGAAGGAGACGCTGACCTTCGAGGGCTTCGTCACAGACCGTCTGGGGAAGTACAGCTCGGACGATAGCATCACCTCTCTGGCCGAGTTCGTGGTCCAGAAGATCTCTCCACGCCACTCGGTGAGAACCTCCATCTCTCCTGTCTACCACACACTGAAATACCAGCACCCCAATACATAGAAACCACATCCTCGACTCACTCAAAAAACCCAAAAGAAAAGCGTAATCTTTGGTCTGATATAACTTAATAATAATTCATTTGAAATACTATAAAAGTGTATCATTCCTATTTGAGCGTTGTTGCTTGCAGTCTTGTTTGCTAACGTGTGCTGTGTTGTGCTGGCAGGAGCCTGTGAAGAGGATCCTGGCCCTCACAGAGACATGCCTGGTGGAGAGAGACCCCGCCTCCTACAACATCGTCACCCTCAAGCCCTTCGAAGAGGTGGGCAGGACTGGGGACACACAACTGTAGACACACAGAACTGTAGACCCAGAACTGTAGACCCAGAACAGTAGACACACAACTGTAGACCCAGAACTGTACACACAGAAGTGTACACCCAGAACTGTACACACAGAACTGTACACCCAGAACTGTACACCCAGAACTGTACACACACAGGAGAACCAGAGAAACTCCCGATGGAACATGCACGCATTAGAGAACCATCTGTCATGTGTTGCTGTGGACTGATGTGCCTGCTGTAACCCTGTGAACTGACCTGTGTGTGTGTGTGTGTGTGTGTGTGCAGGTGTTTGCCCTCATCTGTGATGTGGACAACCCCCAGTTGTTCACGGTGGAGTTCATCCGAGGACAGATCAGAAAGTACTCCTCCACAGAAAGGTACTATACCCACAATGGTACTGTGTTTATGCACATGCTGCATAACCTCATTTAATATCACTGCCTTTTTCTTTAATGTGTGTGTGTGTGTGTGTGCACAGGGACTCCCTGATGGCCAGCCTGCTCGATGGAGTGCGTGCGTCGGGGAACAGGGACGTGTGTGTTAAGATGGCCCCCACGCAGAGGGGCCAGCGCTGGGGGCTACTGAGCATGCCCGTGGACGAGGAAGTGGAGAGCCTCCACATCAAGTTCCTGGCAGCGCCCCCTAGTGAGTGAATGAGACACGTGCAGGAGGACTGTGATGTCCCTCCAATGGAAAAAGGTACTTGTATCAAAAAGTACATTTTGATTCATTATTACTCACCCCCCCCTCTCTCTTCTACCTCTCCTTCTCCCTCAGATGGCAACTTTGCAGATGCCGTTTTCAGATTCAACGCTAACATTTCCTACAGCGGAGTGCTGCACGCCGTCACACAGGACGTGAGTTTGAGTGTTGAAACAGTGTGGGACTCCCTCCTCCTCCTCCTCCTCCCAGGGTCTCTTCTCACACGCGGTTTGCTCGTGTATGCATGTGTCTGTGTGTGTCTTTCGGCCTGAACTGACAGTCGCTCCCACCCCCCCTCAGGGTCTGTTCTCGGAGAACAAGGAGAAGCTGATCAGTAACGCCATCCTGGCCCTGCTCTCCCAGGAGGCTGAGATGTCGGGGCCCAACGTGGAGCTGGAGAGCCAGTTCCAGGCCGTCCGCCGCCTGGTGGCCTCCAAGGCAGGCTTCCAGGCCTTCACCCAGCTGCCCAAGTAAGGGCCACGCCCTGCCCTCCCCTGCCTTCCCCTCATCTCCTCTCCATCTCTTTGAATGTCTCCGCTCCCTTAAAATAAACTGTCGAGCTGTGCTCTGCGCCTCTCCTCTTCCTCCACCTCTCACAACCACCCCCTCAAGTTAAATTTCCTTCCCCCTCCCCCCATCTCCCCCATCTTCCCCCTTAGCTTCCTCTCCTCTTCCTAGGTTTGTGTCTTGCTGTAGAGTGTTAGGTTGTTGCTGTAGTGTGTGCGGGGGATTCTGGGTAACAGACGTGCTCTGTCGTTCCAAGGTCTGGTCAAGGGTCTGGACTCACAGATGGAACGTAAATATGAATCCATACATCTCAGTCTGCCCCCCTGTCCCTGGCTCTGTCTGTCCCCTCTCGTCTCTCCTCGTCTCCTCTCCCCTTCGCCTGTCTGTCCTTGTGCGTCTGTATGAATGTCTCTCTGTCCGTCTGTCTGTACGTACACTGTAAACTTTCCTGTCATCAGCGTCTCTTGACAGGTCAGTCTGACACTTTGTTTTGCTCTCTCTCTCTCTTTCTCTCTCTCACGCTCTCTCTCTCTCTCTCTCTCTCTCACACTCTCTCTCTCTCTCTCTCTCTCTTTCCCTCTCTCTCTCTCTCTCTCTCTCTCTCTCTCTCTACACTCTTTCCCTCTCTGTCTCCCCCGTATGCTCTCCCTCTCCCTCTCTCCGTGTCTTGCAGTGTGTCTATCTATGAATTCCCCTCCTTGTACCTCTCTCATATGCAGTATCCAGGACACCTGTCTCTCTGTCCTAAGGGTCACTGAGATGTATGAGAGCAACTGGATTTATTTCTACTCTTTGTTGCTATGGAGATGAGAATAAACCAGACCTCCTTTAACCATATTTGTATGACTTAGATTCCATGCAAATATTGTCCCGGTCTGTACTTAAGGGTATCTAGTTAGTTGGCCTTTTAAAATGACCATGTCAAAACATTGTCAATAAACAGCTGTTTGTGGATCAGCAATCTATAACTTTGTGCATGTCTGTGTTGGCATTGTGGTGTGTTTTGTCATTGTGGTGTGTGTGTGGTTGTTGTGTGTGTGTGTTTCAGGTTCAGGGAGAAGTTGGGGGTGAAGACTGTGAAAGCTCTGAAGAGGAACAACAATGGGGTTACTCATGCAGCTATTGACATGCTCTGCGCCCTGATGTGTGTAAGTGCTCGATGCATTACTGGAGCACTTACACACATACACACACACACACTCTCTCTAAAGCAATCCATATACAATAACATCACATTTTTGTACTGATTGCCCCTGGTGAAGTGCTATTATTTAGGCCTGGTTTGCTGCCAAGACTCATATTACAAATTCCTTGTCTATTAAAAGCTCGGGATGAAAGACGTGATTGTTTGCCAAATCCACTGACTTTTTTGTAATGCCTCGTAGCCGATGCACGATGACTATGACCTGAGGCAGGAGCAGCTGAACAAGGCCTCCCTGCTGTCCTCCAAGAAGTTCCTGGAGAACCTTCTAGAGAAGTTCATCAGTAACGTGGTACGTGTGAGACGGCTGCTCAGCTCGACGTTCAAGACGACCTCACATCCTTCCGTCTCTGACTTCACGTCTTCTTCTCTCTCTCCCTCTCTGCAGGACCATGGGACTGGAGCCTTGGTCATCAGCTCGCTGCTGGACTTCATGACCTTTGCCCTCTGCGCTCCCTACAGCGAGACCACGGAAGGGCAGCAGTTTGACATGCTGCTGGAGATGGTGGCCTCGAACGGTCGGACCCTCTTCAAGCTCTTCCAGGTCGGTGGAGGTCAAAGAAGAGAAAGTCAAGCGTCCACAGACAGGGAGGTGGCAGTGGGACGCACTACAGAACAGTTAGAAGCTGGGTGCACAGATGTTGGTTAACAGTGTAGAGGAGGGACTACTTCGTAGAGGAGGGACTACTTTGTGGCTCACTGACCTGTTGTCCCCTGGTGTCCCCAGCATCCCTCCATGGCTATTGTGAAGGGAGCCGGTCTCGTCATGAAGGCCATCATTGAGGTGAGCTTCCGGGGACTGATGATGATGATGATGGATGATGATGATGAGATGTTTGATGAACGGATGTGAGGATGATGTTCTGTCGTGGTTGTGTGTTGTCAGGAGGGGGATAAGGAGATAGCCACCAAGATGCAGGAGCTGGCACTGAGTGAAGGAGCCCTGCCCAGACACCTGCACACGTCCATGTTCACCATCAGCTCCGACCAGAGAATGCTCACCAACAGGTGAAACACGCACACATTCCCTTCAACTCTAAGTAGTTAGAAGCAGCTAACTATGTTTTCCACTTCATACTCATCTGTCAGTGGCAGGCAGACCTACAAGCTGTCTGAGAGCCAGACCAGACTGACGATGTCCTCTCTTCTCCCTCCCCGTGTTTCCCAGGCAACTGAGTCGTCACCTGGTGGGTCTGTGGACGGCAGAGAACCCTATCGCCTTGAACCTGCTCAAGAGGATTCTGGTGAGCTTCCCCCGACAACACGCTCTGAAACAGCTGCTGTGGACATCTGCTGGGCTGGAGGACTGTCTCACTAATCATCTTCACTGCATACACCTAACAGGAAACGTTCTATCTTCCTCTCTCTTTCTCTCTCTCTCTCCCTCTCTCCTGCTCCATGTCTACCTCTCTCTCCCTCTCCCTCCAGCCGACAGGTCTGCTGGCGTACCTGGACAGTCCTGATCCTGTCCCAGAGAAGGACCTGGACAGGATGCACATCCGCGACAACTTGAAGATCGCCACGGTATGTTCACGGCAGCTGTGAATAACTTCACAGAACTATCATTTATTGGTTATTTTGTCGTTTTAACGGACAGTGCGTATATAGCCAACACTGTGTCAGTGTGTTGGATGTATCGTGTAACCACCTCCTTTCTCTGTGTCTGGTTTGACAGGACCAGCTTGGTCGTAACAAGGTGCCTGAGTGGCAGCGTGTGGCTGGCAAGGCTGCCAAAGAGGTGGAGAAGTTTGCTAAGGAGAAGGCAGACATCGTCCTGATGCACTGGAGGGACAAGATGGGCATCGCCCAGAAGGAGGTGAGGATGCCTCTCCTTTCTTCCCCCACGATGGGGCTTCATCCTCGGGCAGAGGGCAGTGGATTGGTCCCCTGCTTCTGCTGCTTGTGCTCCACTCACTCTGGTGCTGGCTCTTTTCCCTGCTGGCGCTTTATGCTATTGCAGGCCCTTAAATCGATCAACATGGCCTGTTGCTCTCGGCTGGAGCTGGTGCTGTTAGCATGACTGTTATAGCATTGTTAGCACCTGGCAGCTTGGTCTTCAGCACCTGGCTGGAGCTGCTCTTTAACAAGCCTCAATTGGGGTTACATTGCTCAGTAGATCATTTTATTTTTAAGATGGACTTTGGGTATGTTTGTTTTGACGTACAACTGGTGTCTCCGGGTGGAGCCTGCCCTGTGTGAAAATGTAAATGAGGTGTGTCTTGTTGAATGTGTGTGTGTGTTTAGCAGCTGACGTACTTCACTTGTTAACAAGAGGCCTTCTCTCTGTGGGCACAGCTAGCTGCACTTTGGCTTTGCTTCAAACCTCAAATCAAATGTACAGGCAGATCTCTCCGATCGAAGGGTCTGTGAGCACGGACCTCACCTCACCTGTCAACCCAGCACCTTCATAGTGGACTTTACAGTAGTCAATATTGGCCACTGTAACTCACTGCAGGTTTAGAAGGTGGTGACACAAGACTAATGATTATTTTTATCTTCTATTTGATGAATTGATTGATGATCTTAACCAATTACCTGAAACATTTTGATTTCCCGCTGCAAACTCTGAACTCTGAATTTCACATCAATCCAATAAGGATGACTCCATACCCGTGTCACAATGTTTCGACATTGTAATGAAGATCTAATCTTGATTTGTTATGACCTGTAGATGACCCTTGACCCCTTATTGAGACCCCTTTGTGATCCAAGTAGCAATAATCTCTCTGTGTTGTCTCTGCCCCCCCCCTCCCCTCTGGTCTCCCCTGTTGTCAATCATTGCAGCAAGACAGAAATAGCCTGGTGAGTAGAACTGATGGGTAGTCCTCCTCCTCCTCTGTCTGACCCCTGACCTTGTGTCAGGCATTAATAGAGTCCATGTAACACATTATTTGGGATGGCATTTCAGTTTTATTGTACTGTATTTTGTATACAGTATGTATATATTATTTTTTCCTCCCCAAAATTTTTTTTTGCCATGAGTTCTTCATCTGGTTGGTGGTGGTTGTGATTTAGTTTTTGTTCTATTGTTTATATGAGTGTACTAACAACGTGTATCAAGTGTATATTCAACATGTGCTCATTTGGTATCTTTTTTTTAAAATGTGGTGGGTTGTCAAAAGAACACAGTACATGCAAACCTTTCATTCTTTTGTCATTCTCCTCAGGCAGAACCAGTAGTGCTTGAAACTCTTTCGAATAGTTTGAGCATCTGCTTAGTCTGCTGTCAGCTGCTTTGACGGAGTTTGGAGCGTGAGGTGCCGTATCTGATGTGTGTTGCTTCTTCTACAGAACCCAAACCAAAAACCTGTCATTCTGAGGAAGAGGAGGCAGAGGATCAAGATCGAGGCCAACTGGGAGCTCTTCTACTACAGGTAACCTCTCCCAAGGAAGTCTGAAATTCAAATCAAGGAGGAGACATGATTATTGATGTTAGGACATTAATGATAGTATTTATTATATATGAGTATTATAACAATTAATTATATAGAATTTCACCATTCGAATTTGAGCAGCCTGAAATCAAAACACTACATAGTATAATGTTGCTTATAATTTTTTTAATTCAATTGCTTGCTTTTAAGTAGCGTTGCTAGATGAGTAAAATCTGCACGTCATGGGTGTTCTCCCCCAGGTTCCAGCTGGACCACGCTCGCCCCAACCTCATCTGGAACCTGAAGACTCGCGAGGAGCTGCGGGACGCCCTGGAGGGGGAGATGAGGGCCTTCGGCGTGGACCGCGAGCTCGGCAACGCCAGCGTCATCTCCTGGAACCACCAGGAGTTCGAGGTCAGGGGGTCACCTGGTCTCATCAGGTGTGAATGTTCCCCAAAAAATAATATATTATAATCTATACATAATCTCTATGCTTTGTCTGTGTGTAGGTGAAGTACGAGTGCCTTTCGGACGAGATTAAGATCGGGGATTATTACCTGCGTCTGCTGCTGGAAGAGGACGAGAGCGACGAGTCGGGTGCCATCAAGAGATCGTAAGACAGTGGAACATCTCAACAGTAGCTGAGCTGACATGAACGGATGTTTGTATGTAGCTAACACGTGTCCACGCGTTCCTCTCTGTCTCCTCAGGTACGAGTTCTTCAACGAGCTGTACCACCGCTTCCTGCTCACCCCCAAGGTGACCATGAAGTGCCTGTGTCTGCAGGCCCTCGCCATCGTGTACGCCAAGTGCTGCGAGGAGATCGGGCCCTTCACGGACACCAAGTACATCGTGGGCATGCTGGACCGGGTCAGTACCAGCACTCTCGCTAATGAGATAGGAAGCTCATGAACAGTGATCAGTATGTGAATGTAACGGTCTGGTAACAGGCCTCTTGCTCTTCTTTTTGGCCTTGTAGGTATATGTGATATATATTTATATGCATGTGTGTGTATATATATAACGTCTAATTTCATCTAGTAAATTAGAAGGTTGGAATGAACTTGTACATGATTTGTTAAACTGGTATTGTTGGATCTGGCAAGTGTCACTTCTCTTTCCAGCTCTTAGTAAACGGTTCATTTGTGCCAATTTAGTAACAATGTTCCACTTCTCTGTTCTCTCTGCAGAGCACAGACAAACTGGAGCGAGACAGACTCATCCTCTTCCTCAACAAACTCATCCTTAACAGAGTAAGCTAAAGCACCACGACCACTTTATAGCACAAAAAAGACAATCAAACTATGCTACAAGTTTGTCATTTTCAGGCAAACTCTCATAACTTGCACCCATCTCCTTCCTTAGACCTCCCAACATAACAAGACCAGCAGAACGGTCATTCTAGGTTCAGACCTGACTATAAATCTAGAACTTTGTTGCCAATCGATCGTGTATTTTGTCTCCTGCAGAAAAACGTGAAGGAGGTGATGGACTCCAACGGGGTTCGTATCCTGGTGGACCTGCTGACCCTGGCTCACCTCCACATCAGCAGAGCCACCGTTCCCCTGCAGGTACTGTAGTGCCTCCTCTCATAGGGGCTTATTAATAACTATCAGGTAGCTCAATAACTAATGCTAGTTGTTACTGTGTAGGTAGGAATCCATAACAGTGTAGCACGAGCAATCGATTAACTAATGGATGTCTGGATGTGTTTGATGTTGGATGTGTCTCTGATGTTGGATGGCCTCTGATGTTGGATGTGTCTGATGTTGGATGACCTCTGATGTTGGATGTGTCTGATGTTGGATGACCTCTGATGTTGGATGTGTCTGATGTTGGATGTGTTTGATGTTGGATGTGTCTCTGATGTTGGATGGCCTCTGATGTTGGATGTGTCTGATGTTGGATGTGTCTGATGTTGGATGGCCTCTGATGTGGATGACCTCTGATGTTGGATGACCTCTGATGTTTCCCTCAGACGAACGTGATCGAAGCGTCGCCAGACTGCAAGCGAGAGAGCGAGAAGGAGTGGTACTTTGGCAACGCCGACAAAGAGCGGAGGGGACCGTTCAGCTTCGAAGAGGTGCGCTCCTCCTCGAGAGAACGACCCTGAATCTGACCCCGTCCCCAAAAAAATCAAACTTTGAAATGAAAGTGAAACAGCTGGACCCGTTGTCTACTTTTCCCAATGTCCTCTGTCTTCCACGGTGCAGATGCAGGAGTTCTGGAACACGGGCGTGCTCACGGCCAAGACGAGGTGCTGGGCGCAGGGCATGGACGGCTGGCGCCCCCTGCAGGCCATCCCCCAGCTGAAGTGGTGCCTGCTGGCGTCGGGGCAAGCGGTGATGAACGAGACGGACCTGGCCACGCTCATCCTCAACATGCTCATCACCATGTGCTCCTATTACCCCAGCAGGTACACACAGCAGGGGAGGCTGCAGCGGGATACCTCGCCTTCTCTTTCTCATATCTCTGTTCCTCTTTCTCTCTTTATTCTCTCTCTCTCTCTGTTTCACAAAACATATCTGTGTGTGTGTGTTCACCCAGGGATCAGGATAATGCTATTATCCGTCCGCTACCGAGGATGAAGAGACTCATCAGTGACAACACCTGCCTGCCTCACATTGTACAGGTTAGCTTAGCACAAACTATAAACTGCCAAGCATGAAATACCTAGATGCGGATCACATGGTGAAATGTGTTTTAAATATGCTATTTCCCTGGCAGTATGATTTCTGTGTTCACTAAATACATCTCTAAACAATGCTGTCAATGAACTGTGTGTACCTCCTCTTCCTGTTTGTGTGTACTTCCTCTTCCTGTCTGTTCCAGCTGCTGTTGACCTTTGACCCCATCCTGGTGGAGAAGGTGGCCAACCTCCTGTACCTGGTCATGCAGGACAATCCCAACCTGCAGAGGCTCTACCTCACCGGAATCTTCTTCTTCATCATGATGTACACTGGCTCCAACGTGCTGCCTGTGGCCAGGTCAGACCTCACACATACTGTAAACACACTCTCACACACACACTCATAGGTTTGTGTGTGTGGACTCCCAGTCATGCTGTGTCCCTCCCCCAGGTTCCTGAAGTACACTCACCTGAAGCAGGCCTTCAAGTCAGAGGAGGTGAGCTGACATGTAACCCTCTGTCTCTACTGTGTGCTCTACCTTGGCCTTGTAACAGCTCTGTCCTCTCCCAGACTAGGATCTAAGGAGTTCACTATATCTTAGATATAAATCTGACATGGATTTAAAGGGTAGTTGAACCAATACTGGAATACTAGGATTAAAACATTTGTCTTCTGGGGCGTGCTTGTGATTGAGACACAACACCTTAACGACCTGACATGTCTGGTTTGAGCTCCAAGTTGACCCCCTGACCTCCGCCCCTCTCCAGGCCAAAGGTCAGGACATTGTCCAGCGCAGCGTGCTGGGGCCCGTGATGCCTGAGGCCATGGTGTGCTACCTGGAGAACTACGAGGCTGAGCGCTTCTCCGAGATCTTCCTGGGAGAGTTCGACACGCCAGAGGCCATCTGGAGCAGCGAGATGAGGTCTGTCACAGTGCTGCGTCACATGACTTACCTACCTTACTTTTGGGACAATACTCTCTTAATACTGCACCGTACTGCAGGTTCATAACAATACTAACCCTCTGCAAGTTAGTCAGAGGAGTCGTTTATGTCGTTGTGTTTGACCGTGTCGTCTGTGCATCCCGGGCCTCCTGAAGGCGTTTGATGATCGAGAAGATCGCCGCCCACCTGGCGGACTTCAGCCCCCGCCTGCAGAGCAACACGCGGGCCCTGTACCAGTACTGCCCCATCCCCGTGGTCAGCTTCCCCCAGCTGGACTACGAGCTCTTCTGCAACATCTACTACCTCAGACATCTGTGTGACGCAACGCGCTTCCCCAACTGGCCTATCAGAGAGCCGGTACGTGTGCGTGTGTGTGTCGATGGTGTGTGTGTGTGTGGTGGTTGTGTGTGTGTGTGTGTGTGTGTGTGTGGTGGTTGTGTGTTTATTTAATAAAAGAAGAAGCTGTCCTCTGAGCGTGCTTCCCCAACTGGCCTTTCAGAGAGCCGTTACGATTGTGTGTGTGTTTGTCTTCATTGTGTGACAACGCATGAGAAAGGGAGTTCTCGGGTCGAGTAGGTGAGTCATGCAGTATAGAGAAAGAGAAAGCCCTGCTCTGAGTGCCTGTGGCTCTGCTCTGCCCCCTGCAGGTGAAGCTGCTGAAGGACACCCTCGAGGCCTGGAAGAGGGAGGTGGAGAAGAAGCCGCCCTCCATGTCTGTGGACGACGCCTACGAAGTCCTCAACCTGCCCAAAGGACAGGGACAGTGAGTCCTCCCCCCCCGCCCCCTTTTATCCTCCTCCCTCTGAAGCGCAATACCTGTCTCACATGTCTGCGATGCATGTACCTTCCTCGTGTGTTGTAATGACAGTATGTGTGAGCTGGTTTGTGGTGTGTGTTCCACAGGCATGAGGAGAGCAAGGTCAGGAAGGCCTACTTCCGACTGGCCCAGAAGTATCACCCGGACAAGAACCCAGAGGGCAGAGTATGTACCGATCCCTCCAGTCACGTGTCAGATCTCTGTGTGTCGTGTGTGGATATACTGAGTGATGTGTGTGTGTGTGTCCAGGACATGTTTGAGCAGGTGAACAAGGCCTACGAGTTCCTGTGCACCAAGTCTGCCCGCATCGTAGACGGACCAGACCCAGAGAACATCATCCTCATCCTCAAAGCCCAGAGCATCCTCTTCAACCGACACAAACAAGGTATCTCTCTCTCTCTCTCCTTCTGCTCTGTCACTCGTCCTCTTGTTCTTTCTTTCCCTTATTTTTTTCTCTTTCATTCGTCTGTTTTTGTCTTCCTTTCTCCTTCTCTGCTCTGCCAGTCTCTCCTTCTGCCTGTCTCTCTGTCTTTGTCCTATGTTTATCACAGTAGGATACAGTTGACTACATGTGGGCTTCATTAATGACAACCCTCCACGCAAGATCATTACACAGTAACATAATTATAAAGCTTCAAGTAGAGCTAATTACACTCTGCTATAAAAAGCATCTTCCCACGCCATGCAAGATCCATCTTGTGTCGTTTAAATCACGGAATGCCATTGAAGTTTGACTCGGATCTGATAACGTCTGAATCACCAGAACTAGAACCGTACAAGTACGCCGGCTACCCCATGCTCATCAAGACCATCACCATGGAGACGGGCGACGACCAGCTCTTCTCCAAGACCTCCCCCCTGCTGCCGGCCGCCGCCGAGCTGGCCTTCCACACCGTCAACTGCTCCGCCCTCAACGCCGAGGAGCTGCGTCGGGAGAGCGGCATCGAGGTGCCTCCGCCACACACGCCTCTGCCACACACACACCAGGAACCTCTGCACCACCATGCCACCTCATCCACCAACGCCTCCGCCACACACACACACCAGGAACCTCTGCGCCACCTCATCCACCAACGCCTCCGCCACACACACACACCAGGAACCTCTGCGCCACCTCATCCACCAACGCCTCCCCCACACACACACACCAGGAACCTCTGCACCACCATGCCACCTCAGCCACCAACGCCTCCGCCACACACACACACCATGAACCTCTGCATCACCATGCCACCTCATCCACCAACGCCTCCGCCACACACACACACCAGGAACCTCTGCACCACCATGCCACCTCATCCACCAACGCCTCCGCCACACACACACACCAGGAACCTCTGCGCCACCTCATCCACCAACGCCTCCGCCACACACACACACCAGGAACCTCTACACCACCATGCCACCTCATCCACCAACGCCTCCGCCACACACACACACCAGGAACCTCTGCGCCACCTCATCCACCTTTTGTTTCACTGAAGAACAAGATGGCCGCCCGGCGTACGCTGTGCCGTGTGATGATGTGCTGTTGTTGTTTACCCCGCCAGGTGCTGCTCGAGGCTCTGTCTCGCTGTGTGGCCGTCCTCACTGCCTCCAGCAAACCAGACGACATGGCCGTCCAGGTAAGACCAGGAGCCTAGCATCCGCTGGAGTAAACCATCTTAGACTGGGACTGGTTCAAGGGTGTGGGTGCCATGGGGATTACATCCCCTTCACAACTGCTCTGTGTGTGTTTGTGACTTGTTGTTGATGTTGTTGTTCCCAGGTGTGCGGACAAGTGTGTAAGTGCTACAGTGTAGCAGCGCAGTTTGAGGAGTGCAGAGAGAAGATCATCGAGTTCCCGAACATCATCCGAGACCTGTGCCATGTCCTGTACTACGGCAAGGTGACACTTCCAGCTCCTGTCTCATCACTGATCCTGCTTGCTTTTACTTTAATAACGTTTAGAAGAGGACGTTTGAGAGGAAACCTCTCTCTCTCTCTCCACCCACACTGTCATCCTGCCCCTCATTGTATCTCCCTCTCTGCTGTCCTCCACCTCCCCTCCCTCAGGGTCTTCCTCGGACGGCAGCGCTGGCGGTCCAGTGCATCAGCTCCTTTGCCGTGGACTTCTTCCTGCAGACGCACCTGTACCACGCCGGTGTGCTGTGGCACCTGCTTGTGCGCCTGTTCAACTACGACTACACGCTGGAGGAGAGCGGCGTGCAGGCCAGCCAGGACACCAACCAGCAGGTCACTGACCAATCACTGTCCACTCACAACTAGTCACCGTGACATGTTGAGGATATTATAACTAATACCAGGGCCTGCCAGGACACCAACTAGACGGTTTAACAATTTTAAACTATAAAAAAATAATATATATATTATTATTATGATTTATTTTACACTTATTGGTTATGGTTGTGTATATAGGTTTTTGGGGAATGTTACAAGCTATGTATTATGTTACAGCCTGAAGTAAATGACATGAGTACACTGTGGAAATGTAAGATAAACGTCTAATCTAAGTGAATGTGTTGTGCTGTAATCCAGGAGGTGGCTAACAGCCTGGCCAAGCTCAGCCTGGTGGCTCTGAGTCGTCTGGGGGGGTACAGCATGGTCCTGGAGGGGGGCAGCCCTGGGGGCGAGGCCAACGGGGTGGACGGGGTGCCCCCAGAGAACCCCACCATCAGGAAGAGCCTGGCCGCCATGCTCACGCCGTACATCGCCAGGAAGCTGGGCTCGGGCAGGCCGGCGGAGGTGATTGGTGGAGGGAGGGAGGGGGTGGGGGAGAGTCGCATGTGGCTTTGGTCTATCAATCCCCCCACACACACACACACATTTTAAAGATGTTACTGTCCCTTACCTTCCGTGTCTTCTTCCACCCCCTCTTACATCCTCCCCAGGTGTTGAAGCTGCTGAACAGTAACTCGGAGAACCCCTACCTGATCTGGAACAACGGAACCCGGGCAGAGCTGATGGAGTTCCTGGAGATTCAGCAGGAGGGCAACATCAAGAGGGTCCGTTCACCCTCACACACACACACACATACACACCACATGCTCCCTTCATTCACTCACTCCCTTCATCTTTTACGTGGGCAATTTCTTCTTCCTTTGACCGTGACCGTGTCTCCGTCCCCAGGGAGAGAACGACAGGAGCTTTGGCTCAGAGTTTGTGTTCGAGGACCACGGAAAAGAGTTGATCGTCGGAGAGATCTTTGTCAGGGTCTACAACGAGCAGCCCGCCTTTCCTCTGGAGGTGAGAGAACCAAGACTAGCACAACACCCAAAATCATCCCAGTGGATCAGTGTTTAGGCGGTGCTTTGATCTCTCTGTATCTCGGTGCTGTCCTCAGTTCTCCAACGGCTTCATGTCTCTCCCCCATTCTCTCAGTTCCCCAAGGCGTTTGCAGCCAGCCTGCTGGACTACGTGGGCTCCCAGGCCCAGTACCTCCACACCCTGCTGGCCATGAGTCAGAGCAACAAGGTGGAGTCTCAGCAGCACGCAGAGAGGCTCCGCTGGGCTGAGATGGCCCTGGAGGCCCTGCGCAACGTCATCAAGAACAATCCCGGTGAGCGGAATGTTCCGGAATGTGACCCGTGCCTTATTCTACATCCTTTCTTTCTTTGTCCCTTTCCTTCCTTCCTTTCGGGCAGGATAGGTAAAGGAGTGAATAGAGAAACACATGATTTCACTTATCCAGGGTTAGGATTAGGTCAGAGATCCCCACAAGGGCAGGATTAGATATGGTTGCAAAGTAGTGCGTTCTGCCCTCTAAGCTGATCTCCACCTCAGCATGTCTTGGATCATGTGACTCACTATTTGAATGCCTTTTGTGTGTCTCGTCTACAGTTTAGTGTTTAGTATTTGCGGTGCGTATCTGGTCTCTGATGCGGCTATGTTCTCCGTGTGACCCCAGGTTCAGAGTCGGAATGTATCGGACATTTCAAGCTTCTCTTCTCCTTGCTGCGTGTTCACGGAGCTGGGAAGGTCCAGCAGCTCGCTCTCGAGGTACTTCAGGCCCTGCCCCCCCGCACGCACGCGCGCGCCACACACACACACACACACACACACACACACCTACTCTGTCTGCCTCACTCGGTCACACAGGTTTCTGTCCAAATAAAAGTTTAAGGTTGCCAACTAGCCTTTGGCTGAGTGAAATATATGGATGTCCAGCCCATGTTTGAGGTATATTCACTACTACTACAAGCCCAGTGTTTTAGTGCCTGAGGTTGTTCGTTCTTCTCCCCAGGTTATAAACACTGTAACATCCAACCAGGAATGTGTGAGCAACATCGCAGAGTCACTCGTTCTATCCAACCTGCTGGTGCTACTGCACTCTCTGCCTTCCAGTAAGAACACACACACACACACTTGAAATGTGCTATTTTAGGCTGGTGTCTCACGTGTCTTGATTGTCTAATTCCTCCAGGCAGACAACTTGTGTTGGAAACACTATATGCTTTGACCTCCAACACCAAGATAGTCAAAGAAGCCATGGCCAAAGGTAACATTCTGTGAACTGTATGTGTGGACTGAAATGTTTTTACTTTTTTATTCATTATCTTATGCTACAGTTGAACCTTTTGTCTATCATGATATTTCTAACCTCACTGACCTACGTCCCCCCTCGATGACCCCTGACCCCTCCAGGTGCATTGATCTACCTGCTGGACCTCTTCTGTAACTCCACCCACCCCCAGGTGCGCTCCCAGACAGCAGAGCTCTTCTCCAAGATGACCTCAGACAAGCTGGTGGGACCAAAGGTGGGTCTGGACGCAGGCTGCACACAACCCTCCAACCTTCATTCATCAAGTCTCATTGAGAATGCGGTCTCTTGCATGGAGCCCAGCTTACAGCAACGTTATAGCTCAGTGGAGTATAACGTGTGTCTTCCCTCTCTTTCCCCTTCACTTTCTCCTCATCCCTTTCTCTCTCCCCCCCCGCCCCTCCCTCCCTCTCTCTCTCTCTCTCTCTCGCCCTCTGCCAGGTGCGTCTGACTCTGATCCGCTTCCTGCCCGGTGTGTTTATGGACGCCATGCGTGACAACGCCGAGGCGGCCGTGCACATCTTCGAGGGGACGCACGAGAACCCCGAGCTCATCTGGAACGACGGCTCCCGAGAGACCGTCTCCACCACCGTCCGCGAGATGATGCTCGAGTATGGGTCACTTCCTCTTCCTGTCTCTCTACCTCGTCCTGTCTCGCTACCTCTTCCTGTTTCTGTCACTTCCTGTTACTCTTCCTATGTAAAGTCTGGTTCTCTCATCCTCTGCAGACACTTTAAGCTGCAGAAGGACAACCCAGACGTCAACTGGAGAGTAAGTTCAACAGTGAACACGCCAAAGCAAGTGATGATGTCCTTTTCATATTTTGGGCTAACCAGGACACAATTGTGTTTAGTTACCAGACGACTTCACGGTGGCGTACGGGGCAGGGGCAGGGCGAGCTCGCCGTGGGCGGAGTCTTCCTGCGTATCTTCATCGCCCAGCCGGGCTGGGTGCTGCGTAAACCCAGGGAGTTCCTGGTGTCCCTCCTGGAGACCCTGACTGAGCTGCTGGAGAAGAACAACCCCAATGTGAGAACACACTCCAACAGCATCCTGCACCATCCTACATCCTATACAACTACCTAACATACCTATTTACACATTGTGTTCATTTGGTTCTGGACCTCAGAATAACTTCACTGCTTTTTAACTCCATCCCCTGCCTCCCTAACGACAGGGTGAAGCCCTAGAAACGGTTACCACGGCAGCGGTGTGCCTGTTCAGCACCCAGAGCCAGTTGGCAGACCAGGTCCCTCCTCTGGGTCACCTGCCCTCGCGTCCTGGCTGCCCTCAACCACAAGAACAACGCTGTGCCCAAGAGCTCCATTAGACTCATCCACGTCCTCTCCGACAACGAGGTGAGAAGCGCTTATACACACACACACACACACACACACGGTTTTAAATCATATCGAAAGCTCATGTCCGGCATGGAAGCTCTAGACTAGGTGGTTCAGCAGTGAGATGCCTTTTGGAAAATATAGCTATGTTTTAACTTGAACCCACTTCAAAGTGAGAGTAATAATCCATAGTTCAGAGGGGAAAGAATCTAATATGTGTGTGTGTGTGTGTGTATCTGCAGCTGTGTGTGCGCTCCATGGCCTCCCTGGAGACCATCGGGCCCCTGATGAGCGGGATGAAGGTGCGAGCGGACATGGCAGGCCTGGCCTGCGAGGCCCTCAACCGCATGTTCCAGAAGGAGCAGACTGACCTGGTGGCTCAGGTACAGCTCTCCTCTACACACCTACTAAGAGAACATGGCCAGTGGAACTGTATCAAAATGTTCTTTAACGACCATATATGAACTATCGATGCTACCTCTGATGGAGTTGAAACCCCAGTGTGTGACGTGCTCCACCAGGCTCTGAGGGTGGAGCTGGTGCCGTACCTCCTGCGGCTGCTGGAAGGGATCGGTCTGGAGACCCTGGACAACCCCTCCGCCACCAAGGCCCAGATCGTCAAGGCTCTCAAGTCCATGACGCGCAGCCTGCAGTACGGAGAACAGGTAAACGGAATCGGCGCTTCCCAAGACCTGGGGGCTTTTACTGTTCTAATACTTGGGTGGCTGAGACATCTTCCTGTGTGTTGAAGGTGAATGAGATCCTGTCTAGGTCCACGGTGTGGAGTGCCTTCAAAGACCAGAAACACGACCTCTTCATCTCCGATTCCCAGACCGCTGGCTACCTGACAGGTATGACGCTGCGGGACGACCCTTGTCTGTATTATGATGCTGCGGATGGCCCTTGTCTGTACTTTGACGGCACGCTCTAAGCTGGATCTGAATCCTTCTGCTCCTATGCTTCTCTTAGCAGCGCTTGTGGCTGACACTCACTGGTTTTGCTTCCTCCCTTATACCTTGCCTCCCCTTTCCTCTCCTTCCTCCCTCCTCTTGGAATTCTGCTCCCACCCGTCTCTTCCTCTTCCTCCTCCTATCGATACTTCTATTTCTCCTCCTCCTTTCCTCCTCCTCCCCCTCAGGTGTGTCCACTCCTTCTCTCATGGCAGCCAGTAGCCCCTTGCGGAGTGGCCTCTAGGAGCTAGTGGAAGGGTCACTTCCGGCCCTCCTCTCTCTTGCTCTGACGCAGGTAGACTTTGTCCTCGCTCACTCCCACCTTCGTTCCCTGCACTCTTTCTTCCCATCACTTCCTACCGTCACGCATTTCCTCCACTTCCTGTCTCTCTCTTGTATCCACCTCTCCATCTTTCCGAGACAGGTAAGGGGAAGGCTGATCTCTGCATAGGGGGGGAGAGCCCATCGAAGAGGCGGTCTTCCATTAGTTAACAATCTAACCTCACAACTCAAGTGACCATGTGTTATACCATATCAATCCCTAAACATCCACACCATCCTGTGCATACACTTCATAAAACTCATAGTACTCTAGTACCATAATATGTCTCTTTGACTGGCTTTGAGGCTAAACATGAGTTATCAAAATGTACATTTTGATACATTTGATTTATTTCCATCCAGGAAGTTATTAGACACACATCACTACCAGAGTATAGCACTTATAAAAGTACAAACATAATACTACTAATACTCCCATGTGGTCCTCCCCGTGGTAAACCTTGTGCTACCTCCCACCCTCACCCCTCCTTCTCTGTCCTGCAGGTCCAGGAGTTGCAGGCTACCTTACAGCAGGAACGGGGGCCACCGTGATATCCAGCGTCCCACCCCCTGTAGACAACGACATTGGAGACCTGGGCTGATGGATGGACAGACAGATATTGACTGATGATGAACTCAGGCTCCCAGAATGCCCTGCAGCTCCAATGCTGCAGCTCTGAGAGGACTGCTCAGCTCCCCGATGGGAGGAGAGAGATAGGGAGGGAAGGAGGGTGGAAAAGAGAGAGAGAGGGAGGAAGGAAGGAAGGAGAGAAGAGTGGGAGAGTGGGTTATCACTATAGCTTGACTGTTCCCACTGTGTCTGCCATGCCCTCCAACTGTCACTCTCCTTCCAGCACTCACGGTCTTCGTAAACACTTTTTGATTGTTTTATTGAACAAGCCCTTGTTTAGTTTTTTTTGTTAAAATGTGTGCTTCTTTTTGATTCTTCCAATGAGACGAGAATAGTTTACTTTTGTATAAATATATTTTTTACTCTTGATTTTCTTTTGTGGGAGGAAAAAACACTCAATGGGGGACTGAAAAGGATGAGTCCAGTTGGCCTGGTCTATCCTCCATTCTGTTCTCCTTCCCCCTCACCGTGCCCTGTCTAACCTTACTTGATCTCACACACACACACACACACACACACCCTTGAAGGGTGTCTGGCCTGACTATATGTGACCACAAGACCAAGACCGGCGTCATCTCATTCTAACCGGACCTCCAGTACTTTGTTCCTGTTCACTTCAACAGGATGTTTCCTAGTTTTATAATGTTGTTTTGAGAGTGTCACATGCAAAAGGTGATCAACTGATCTGAGAATTTTCACCAAATCTTGATGTATTGTCATCCTGCACCCGTTCTCTCAAGGACCCCGAGCGAGAACGTTCGGGCAGGAGCTGGCAATGAGTCCTACCCGTCCTTCACGACCACGTGAAGTTGGCTCGTGTGCTTGGTCCTCCAAGGCCCTGTTCTCTGCACCTCATCATGATTATGGCCCTGTCCACTATTCCACTCTACTTACTCCCAATGAAGGCTTTTCTCCTCTCTGCCTCTACCAACGAAATCTTAATCTCTGTGTTATTTTCCTTCTCCAGAATGCAAAAAGCACTAGAATATTTATAAGTCAATAACGGCCTTTACCAACTGAAATGAGCTTCTGCTAAGACTTGAGGAATGATGATACTGACTGATTATACATATATGTGAAAGACTAGTGCAATTGTGAAATGTTCAATGTAATATGACGTATATAAACTTTCTATATTGAATGTACATTAAAAAATGAATCAGTCGCACTTGTACATACAATTTTAAGAATAAAAGGGAACCCACAGTGTTGTTCTTTTGTATTTTGTACATGCCTGAAGCCTCCGTCAAGTTTGAGGCTTACGAGGAGGAATTATGTTCATCTTCTCAACTGACAATTTCTTACAGGTAACAGACTGATACAGCTTTAAAAGCTAGTATATAATGTGACAATATTTCTACGAAGACTGAAACTGGTTTTCTGGGCATAGCGAGTAATTTAAATAGCGTGAACGTAAGGGATGGAGGTCACGTTAGGGGTCTGTAGCATAGCCTGAATAAAAGTAATCATTTTCATGCAGGCAACAAGGAGGGCTACACATCGATCACATAGGTCCCAAACTTCACTTCCGTCTGAATCTGATTACGATTGGCGCGAATCACAACAACAACAATGCAACCCTGAAAACTCTCGGCAACTTTAACTAGCTTTGTTTTTGTTTTATGATAACAGCTCACTTGAGATTAGCTCAGTTTAGCCACATTTATTTTGACTTCCTATGAAGTGGTACGGACAAATATGTCAGATGATGTATGTTTAATGGTATCTAGTAATCGGGGTAAACCTTCGGAATCCTAACTGTGAAGTTCTAAGTGCACGGGCGCTCTACAGTATCGTCGGGAGCCCATGGTGTTTCTTGACACTTGCCGGTTTAAATAGCAATTCAACATTTTCCCCAGTCCTTTGGCGTATTCTTTTTTATTCTTAAAGAGTACTGTCAATTACTTAAATTAAAGGCTCGACACGGAGGTAAGAAGACGTACCTTTCCTATTATATATAGCTAGCTCGAGCCTCTAGCATGCTAGCTAGGTAGAGATATGAAAGTCGGCAAGATTAGTAGCCAAGAGTTGTCATGTAAAGAATAGTTGGTCTTTGCCTTCTGCAGGTTCAGCATGTCGAAAGGAGACAAGGAGCAATACGTGGTGAAGTTTGTTGAAACAAATGGCAAAAAGACGGGCTTTGCTGCTAAGGCCTATGAGGTAAATTTCACTGGTACTATGTTCTGAACATACAGCTGGCCGCTGTCACGTCCATGACTATATAACAGAAGTGTCATGTTATGATACAGGCTATCATGGACTTGCAGTCGGAGAAATATCTGAAAACCATAGATGAGAAGGCTGCCCTGCAGATGGACCACAACGACAAGTCTCTGTTTGTCTTTAGCAGTTTTTTCACACCGGCTTTCCTCCACTGCAAGAAGGTATGTACTGTATGGTTACAGTAGTTATGACTAAATTGATGTTCCCAGGTTATGCTGCAACATCACTGTTTCCTACATCGTGTCTCTGTCTAACTTCTACTGCAGGGCACAAGACAATACCCACATTTCAAAATATGAATACATGAATATGTAAAAAAATAAAAAGATTGTGGCAACACCACTGTCTCCTTCCCTCCCTGTGTCATCTGTAGCTGGGCTGTAGAGTGGTGAGCCCTCTGGTGGTGCTCTACTGTCTGCAGCAGCAGAGATGTGTCCCCAAAGCAGAGCAGCCCATCTACAACATGGCCATGGCTGACGTCACCATCTCCTGCACCAGTCTGGACAAGGACGCCAGGGTCAGTCCACACAACACCCGATTTCACATCCACAATGTTTCAGAGAGATGATATAGATGAGGATGACATGTTTCTCTATCCTGTGATCATGTTTGTGTCTCTGTGGGTCG
This sequence comes from Mallotus villosus, assembly GCA_903064625.1. Lineage (NCBI taxonomy): Eukaryota > Metazoa > Chordata > Actinopteri > Osmeriformes > Salangidae > Mallotus > Mallotus villosus. The sequence continues at coordinate 201,468 of CAEFZP010004379.1, read as the reverse complement.
CTGTCCCGTTGGACCATGCGTGTGTCCAATCTGTGTCCATGTTTTGACATCACTCTGGAATGTGTTTATGTATTTGTCCCGTGTTTCTGCGTTGACCGCCCGTGCCCGTGTCGACCCGTCCACAGACGGACGTGATGAACCTGGTTCAGCTGATGGGAGGGCACTTCTACCGGGACCTCAACGTGTCTGTGACCCACCTGGTCGCCGGGGAGGTTGGCAGCAAGAAGTACCTGGTGGCGGCCAGCCTGGGCAAGCCCATCCTGCTGCCCTGCTGGGTCAGAGACTGCTGGCAGAAGTCCCAGGACAGGTGGGCTCGCTCGCTCTTCTTTCCATGTTTTACTTTTAGCAACAATTGTTCTTGTATGAATGGATACTTTTGGATAGCATTTTCTGGGTTAATACATGATAGACTTGAGTTGGCTTGAATTTGTGTGTAGCTGTATGTCAGAAGGTCTGCTCTACCCCCCTACCACCCCTCTCTCTCTGTGACTCACGCATTCACTCTTCCTTCCTCCGCCGCCCCCCCCCCAGCCTGTTCCGGTACACAGAGCTTCCGGAGGAGGAGTACCGCTGCCCCGTGCTGCAGGGCTGCACCGTGTGTGTGACCGGCCTCTCCACCGTGGAGCGCAAGGAGGTGCAGCGCCTCTGCCAGGAGCACGGGGGCAGCTACACCGGCCAGCTCAAGATGAACGAGTGCACACACCTCATCGTCAGCGAGCCCTCCGGTAACTCAACAACTGACATACCCCTCGTTTTCAACATTTTTTAACATTACAGTTTCATGTCTCTTCAACGGTTTTACAGCCTCATGGCTCTGTCACATCTGCCCCCTAAGCTCCAAAGTGTGTGTCCATGTCCAGGCCCAAAGTATGAGTGTGCCCGGAAGTGGAACGTGTTCTGCGTGTCTCTCCACTGGCTGTTCGACAGCATAGAGAAGGGCTTCTGTCAGGACGAGAGCAGGTACAATGTGGAGCGCTCAGCCACGGCCAAGTCCAGCAAGCCCCAGACCTCCACCCCCACTGGCTCGCCTCACAGGAAGAGGATCGGTGACAAAGGTAATTTTGTTATTCCGCACTTCTCCAGTTTCTCTGATATCCAACCTTAACAGGTCTCTTCTTCAAAAGAGAACGTCATATGCGGTTTCATATTCATATGTTGTGAGAGTGTGTTTCAGCGCTGTCTGATGGCCTCTGCTCGTGATCCTTTACTTTGTTGTTCCACCTGTGTTTCCATGTGTTGGTCTGATTCTTGTTGTTGTTGTCATGCAGAGGGTCCATCTCTTCTGGGGCTGAGCCACATCTCTGTGAACAGCAGCCTGACGGTCAACGACACGGCCCTGACCAACGCCACGGCCCTGACCAACGCCACGGTGAGCCGTCTGGAGCTGCCAGACCCCCTGGACACCCTGGACCTCAGCACCTGCCCCTCAGACGACCTGCTGGACGGTTGCAAGGTCCCCCTCGCCTCTCTCCTCACCACACATCTCTGTTCTGTCACGCCTGCTTCCTAAAATACCTCCAGTATGAGGTTTAGAAAGGGGCCGTCCGTACGAGGTCAGGGTGTAAAGGTTTTGGTGGGGTCTCTGTGTGCAGATCTTCCTGTGCGGCGAGCCAGGGAAGAGGCTTGAGAAGCTGAGACGGCTGGTCAGTGCTGCCGGAGGCTTACGCTTCAACCAGCCCTGCGACGGCCTCACGCACGTCGTCATGGGAGACCTGGACGCAGAGGCCACAGCCTTCCTGGACAAGGCCACGCACAGGTCAGAGGTCATGATGACGGTGCTGGTTGAAGGCCACAAATCCTATGTTGTTTCCAATTATGTTATCGTGTTTATTTGTAGAATTCTTTCCAAGTATTTGGATTGTGTATGTGTTGTTCTCCAGGCCTCATGTGGTGACAGTACAGTGGCTACTAGACAGCTTCTCCAGAGGCATCCTGCTGCCTGAGGAGTCCTACTTCCACCCCTCTTGTCTGCCACCTGCCCAGCCCACCCTGGCCATGCCTGCCCCCCGCACCCCTGCCCCCCGCAACCCTGCCCCCCGCCACAGCTCCTCTTCAGCTGCCCCCCTGGCCCCCAGCCCCGCCACCCCCAGGCACCAGAGGGCAGAGGAGGACATGCTCTCTCAGTACCTAGATGATGACCCGACAGTGGGTGAGGACCATCTCTAGAGAGACGCATCTCTCTCTTTTCTAATTGTCATTTAAAAACATTAGACCATACTCAATCAAACCAGACAGACCTTATTTCTCCAGCTGACTAATGACTTCCGTTCTCTCTCCTCTTGCCCTCCAACCTCCAGTGGAGATGCCCCCCCCAGCAGATCCAGAACCAGAGCCCTGGGGGCCCTGGACGGACCTCCGTGAATGGGGCTGGGGCAGACTCTACCATGCAGGAGGCCAGTGAGGCCGGCCTGTTTGCTGGAAAGAGGTTCCTCCTGGTGGGCTTTGAGCCGGACGCAGAAACAGAGCTGTCCTCCCTGTTGGTGGACAACGCAGGGAAGGTACTGATGATGATGATGATGATGATGATGATTAGGGTGGTGAAGACATGTTGTGTTCAGAGTGACAGGGATGTGTGTGATGGTGTGTGAATCCCACAGATACTTTTCCACCCTGGAGTAGAATGAAGCCGTTCTAATCTAGTCCTAATCTCAGGTTCTGGTGGGCCGCACGCGGGCAGTGGCAGATTATGCTGTGGTCCCCCTGCTGGGCTGTGAGGTGGAGGCCACGGTGGACGAGGTTGTCACGGATACCTGGCTGGTAAGATACTCAGCACGGAGAGAGATGGAAATCATCAAATTGTGTAAAACTGTTATTTCCTAGCAACTTACCTCTCACAGGATACATTCTTGGAATAGTTGAGCTATGTTGCCTATTTATTGGGAATAATGTGTGTGTGTCTCTCCTTCAGGCTATGTGTGTGGAGCAGCAGTGTGTGCTGGACCTGTCCTCCCACCCTCTGTTCACCCCTGTCCCAGTCCTGGAGGGGCGCTCTCCTCTCAGAGACTGTGTGCTCTCTGTCAGCCAGTTCATTGGAGCAGAGAGGGAGTCCCTGATCGAGCTGGCCAGGCACCTTGGAGCCAGGTAACACACACACACACACACACACAACAGCTAACTTATTTAGACACACATTCTACTGTGCGGGTCATTTTCAGGTTGTTTATGTTCTCTGTTTCTTTCCTATGTCCTCCTTCCTTCCTTCCCTCCCCCCCTCTCCTCCCATAGTGTGCAGGACTACTTTGTGCGCATGGCCAACCCAAGGAAGGGCATGCTGGCCAGCACCCACCTGGTCCTCCAGACCCCGCGAGGGCTCCAAGTACCAGGCGGCCCAGAAGTGGGGCCTGCCTGCCGTCACCCTGCGCTGGGTCCTGGAGTCAGCCCGGACAGGCCGGCGGGCCGAGGAGGGCCGCTTCCTGGTGGACCTGCCCCCTTCACCAGGTCAGAGGGCACCACGCTGGGTCATCAGCTCATCCCAGCCTGGCTCCAACAGAACAGAGCCCCAGACCCCTAAGGCTTTCATTTAGCCTTGTCATTTTTCTATCGTACAGTGTTGATGCATTTTCAGACTGATGAAGAACACCTGTGGCGCTAGTCTCCGTCTGACTGTGTGTGACGTTGTTGTTCATGTCCCTCCACAGAGAGGGAGGAGAGTTTCGTGGGGGGCTCCCAGAGGACCCCCATGCCCCCTCCTCAGGCCTCCCCTGAGATGGCCCTGCTGGGTCCGCAGAGCGGCAAGGCCATCACCCCTCTGGACTTGGGCCGCTTCCAGAGCAAGGTGTGTGGTCTGTGGATTGATTGGTTGATTTGATAGATTTTGGTGGACCATGAAGTGTTGGTCAACACTGTGTATGTGTGTGTGATAAGGTGTTCCAGTCAGCGTTGGACCAGCTGAACCCCAAGATGGAGGTCAGCACCCCCGGTCAGGATGGGGGGGGTGGGCAGCAAGAGAGCCCCCCCTCAGATAGAGACCCCCCTGAAGCTGGACACGCCCTCTCGCTTTCTCAGCAGAGACCAGCTCTTCAGACCCTCCTTCAACATCAAGGTCGGATAGAAAAGACTAGAACAAACGTCGACAGACTGCTCTAGACGCGGTACAAACGCTTGTCTCTTTGTCTTAGGATGCGCTGGCGACGTTGGAGACGCCGGGGGGGGGCGGTCCCAGGCCGGGGAGAGGGCGGAGACGCCCCTGACAGACTTCGTCAACAGGAACCGTCAGGTGGCGCTGGTGAACAGCAGCCGTGGCCACGCCTCCTCAGACCAGCAGGCGCTCACAGCCAGTCCCTCAGCTCAACATGGGGCCTAAGGCTGAGGTAGGAACACACTCACACACCTTACAACAAACAAGCATAGCCTGTTCCATTTGGCATTTTGAACATGTGGTGTGTGTATGTGTGTGTGTGTGTCCAGGCCCCGGAGAAGGACTCCTCTGCTGCTCCCCTGGCTGGGGTGGTGGTGTGTGTGGGGAAGAAGCTGAGCAAGAAGCAGGGAGAGCTCAACGCCATCGCTGCCTCTTTGGGGGCAGACTTCAGGTGGACTGCACTTCCCTTCTGCTGGCTCACGTCACGGCTCACTTCCTGCTACGCATATTCAATAGCTGCTTTACATTGTCAGTGAATGTATCGCCTGTGTGTGTTTCCAGGTGGTCCTGTGACGACACTGTGACACACTACATCTACCAGGGTCGAGTAGGAGATAACACACGAGAGTACCGGGGGGGTGAAGGAGAGAGGGCTGCACGTGGTCTCCCAGCACTGGCTCCTGGCTGTAGGTTCCTTACACGCACACACAGTATCACAGTCCTGTTTATGTACAAATATGTATGCTCATGAATATTGTCTTGGGCTTGAGAAGCCGCTAAGCTATTAGACTATGTGAGCACAGTAAATCCTACTGGTCATCTATTTATACAGTGATCCTGTTCTCTAGTTGTACTAAATGGCACTAACCGCTTGTGTGTGTGTGTGTCTCCAGTGTGCTGAGCAGCAGAAGCGTGTGTCTGAGTCCCTCTATCCCTTCACCTACAACCCTAAGATGAGCCTGACGCTCAGCCAGGCCCCAGACTGCACCCAGAGATCCCCCCCGGGGGCCCCCCTCTCCCTGGGCACGCTTCTCACAGAGGCCTCAGGCTGCAGGGTGAGTCTCACCCACACAGATGAGGTTCTGGAAAGGCTGTCTTTCTCCCTTCCTTGTCATCTTTCTGTATGGCTCTTTATTTCTCTCCTATCTCCTGTCCGTAGGACGGTGCTGATCCTGAACACCGTGATGAAGGACATTCCTCCACCTCCCGCCGCCTCAGTGATGGAGCAGCCTGAAGGACATCAGGTGCAGGAGAGCACAGAGAAGACAGGTCTGTCACACAACACACACACACTCTCACACACGCACACTCTCATACACACAGCACACGCAGACTCATCCCTCCTCATCTATCCCCCCCCCACCAGACCTGTCTGAGACTCTGGAGATGAGGGAGACGCTGCACAGGCAGCTACAGGCCATCATGTCAGCCACCAAGCTGACCACTGGGCGGCGCTCCTCCGCCAGGCTGACCAGGCTGGGCTCCGGGGGGGCCGACTCCCGCCCCCACACTCCGGACCGGGCGGGCCGCAGTGGGAGCCTACGCACCCTGGAGGCCCTCAGGTAAGAGGGCAAACCACCACCCCCCCCATCCCCTGGCATGTCTAATGTCTGTGTCAGTCTGACGGGTGTGCCCGGCCTCCTGCCTGTGTCCCCAGGATGAGCAGGGAGGCCATCATGGACATGAACACGGAGCCCTCCCAGAGCGAGCAGATCGTCTGGGACGACCCCACGGCCCGCGAGGAGAGAGCCAGGCTGGCTGACAACATGCAGTGGCCCGGTAGCCCCTCCCAGCACTCAGAGCCCCTGGCCCTGCCCCCAGCAACGCCCGTCGCCTCCACAGACAACCACCCCCAGCTCAGAGACTCCATGACGGACTCAGAGCTGGTGGAAATGGGTGAGGAGGAGGAGGATGGTTGAGATGAGACTTATTCCATACGATTTTGTACAATGTCAAAGCTTTATAGCCTCAGGGTTTCAGAACTTTTATATAGACACAACCTAGTTTGCATGTTGACATTTGTTGTTAGTGCAAGGTGAAGCAGCCTCGTGTGATGTCCTCATCTCTTCCTGCTCTGCCCTCCCCAGCGGCCTGTGATGTCATAGAGCAGCAGATGGGTCTGGGGGTCAAGACTCTCCCAGTGGAGGAGCAGATCCTCACTCCTCAAGCCCCCAGTCTGGCCTTCCCCCTCGCTAACCCCCCCGTGCCACCTGAGCCACAGGTGACAACACGCTCACATGCACACACACACCCTCTCTCCCACTCTAACAGACAAACACACTGTCTCCAACAACACTCCCTCTCTCCCTAACTTTCTCTCTCCGACACACACACACACACACACATAACCTTTCACTGCAGCTCCCCATGGTGAGTTTCCTTCCGTGATATGTTGATGGTGAAAGGTTGTTCCCTCCATCCCAGCAGACGGAGGAGGAGGAGGAGGAGGAGAGGTCAGGGGAGAAGGAGCCCCCCAGGTTCCAGCTGTCCTGCCTCAACCCTCAGGAACGCATCGACTACTGTCACCTCATAGAGGAGCTGGGTGAGTCTGAGGGCTCACTGTTGCTATGTCTCTCTGTTGCTATGTTTCTCCACGTCTTTCTCTCTCACTATCTCGCTTGTTCTCTCTTTCCAATTGTCCCTTCCTCTGTCTTATTCCTGGTACTTCTCCCTCAGTCTCTCTGACCGTGTGTGTGTGTGTCCTGCAGGTGGGGTGGTCCTAGACAAGCAGTGTTTCGACCCCAGCTGTTCTCACATCATCGTGGGGAGCCCCCTGAGGAATGAGAAGTATCTGGCAGCCATGGCAGCAGGAAAGTGGATTCTACACCGCTCCTACCTGGAGGCCTGCCGCTCCGTAGGACACTTCATCCAGGTGTGTGTTGTGTGTGTCAGGAGGACCCTTCATCCAGGTGTGTGTGTGTGTGTCAGGAGGACCCTTCATCCAGGTGTGTGTGTGTGTCAGGAGGACCCTTCATCCAGGTGTGTGTGTGTGTGTGTCAGGAGGACCCTTCATCCAGGTGTGTGTGTGTGTGTGTCAGGAGGACCCTTCATCCAGGTGTGTGTGTGTGTGTCAGGAGGACACTTCATCCAGGTGTGTGTGTGTGTGTGTCAGGAGGACCCTTCATCCAGGTGTGTGTGTGTGTGTGTCAGGAGGACCCTTCATCCAGGTGTGTGTGTGTGTGTGTGTGTGTCAGGAGGACACTTCATCCAGGTGTGTGTGTGTGTGTGTGTGTGTCAGGAGGACCCTTCATCCAGGTGTGTGTGTGTGTGTCAGGAGGACCCTTCATCCAGGTGTGTGTGTGTGTGTGTGTGTCAGGAGGACACTTCATCCAGGTCTGCAATGCGGACAATATAAATATCTAACTAGAAAGGCAGGAATCTATGTCAGTTTATGCGTTCTTGTTTGTGGCTTGATTATCTCGAGAACTGAGTGCGGCGGTGTATTGCTCAGGACCCGAGGGCGTGCGTTAGCATGTAACCTTGTTTGGATCGGCGGTTTCTAGATGTATAACTCTATAGATGGATGGTCACAGATGGGCTGTGTGTGTTCCAGGAGGATGCATATGAGTGGGGCAGCAGTTCCATCCTGGAGGCTCTTCCCTCCATCACCTCCCAGCAGAGGAGGCTGGCGCTGGCTGGCCTGCGCTGGAGGAGGAGCCTGCAACACCGCACTGGCACAGAGGTACACACACTTTCATATACAGTTAAGCTCAGACCCACACATTTGTACTACAGTACTTACACAACAATACAGTCACTCATTCTGACAGTCCCTCATACACACACACACACACACACACAGTCCCTCTCATAACCCATTCACATTGCGATTGAAGAGCTCCATCCTTGCCCGGTGCCCCATGTAACTGTGATTACATGTGGCTACCACCAGGGGGCGTTCAGTGGCTGGACCATCATGCTCAACATCGACCAGAACAGAGAAGCTGGATTCAGAAGACTGCTGCAGTCTGGAGGAGCCAAGGTAGGGATTTCTTACTCTCCTATACTCCCCCCTAAAGCTTGTGTTTATCTACATCTTAAGACTGGGTAACCCTCATCCCCCTGTCTCCAGGTGCTGCCCAGTGCCACCCCAGCCCTCTACAGCAGCACCACACACCTGTTTGCAGACTTCAGCACGCTCAAACCAGGAGACTTCATGGTGGACTTGGCCGAGGCAGCGTCCATGGGAGTCCAGTGCCTAAAGACAGAGTACATAGCAGACTACCTGATGCAGGTTAGTAGGGGCAGAGTACATAGCAGACTACCTGATGCAGGTTAGTAGGGGCAGAGTACATAGCAGACTACCTGATGCAGGTTAGTAGGGGCAGAGTACATAGCAGACTACCTGATGCAGGTTAGTACGGCTGGAGAAGGCCCTTGTTTATGTGCCTTTGGGTTTTCTTCATGTTAATATTTGATAAAGCAGAGAATGTGCTTAAGTTGCTTGGTCTCAATGCTTGAAAATATAGAGAAATGTGTTGAAGCCACGTGCCTATATTTTTATGTATAAAATGTTGTGGGGGACGAAAAAAGGAAGTATTTAAATTAACTATATATCCATCTACACCACTGAAGTAAATGTTCAAACCTACTTCTCTCACCTGTGTGGTGTTTGGTGCAGGAGCCCTCTCCTCCTGTGGAGCTGTACTTCCTGCCTGGGGCCTCTGGCCAGGCCCCGCCCCCGGACCCAGAGAGAGGAGCCACTCCCGCCCGCAAGCGCAAGGCGTCAGGAGACTCCTCCAGGCTCAAGAAGAGCCGCCTCAAATGAAATAAACCCTCCTAACTGTCTTCTCCTCCTCACCGACTATAGGTATTGCCATTTAGCAGTGTCTTAGTAACATGTCTATGTAAATAAGTATTATTATTATTGTAAGAAAATAAAATTATTTGGAATATGATCGTTTTTCTTGCTCTCTCTGGCAAGAGTCAATGAAAATCTCTTGTCCTAAAGAGAGCACACTGTGTTCATAGTGATTGTGACTCAGGTCATTGATCCCAAACCAGTTGGCTACTTCAGTTGGTACACACACATTCACTGCAAACAAAGCTATATTTCAATGAAGAATAACCTCCCAAATAATCTAAGAAATTCATTGGGGAAGAAGACATTTCGTCTGGATTTTTTCGTCCACTTGCCAATCATCAGTGTTCATCATCTGCTGTGTATGCCAGCAGATCGCCCTGTCTCGAAATGCCAGGTTATGTTTACCCAGAGAGTGGTGGGCCAGACCCCTCTCCTTGTGTGAAGCTGTGCCATGCTGTATGGCTGGCTGGTGAGGGGAGTTCCATGGTATCCATGGTGCCCATATGGATGGGTAAGGGGTTTAACCTCCGGGTCGCTGAGCCACCCAGCAGTACTCCCCGGATTCAGGGTTCAGCTGCAGTTAGAAGGCAGCGGGATTAGGAAGGCGAGGAGAACGGCTTCCCTGTGGAGGAGACAAGAGGGGGGATGGAGGGATGGATGATGCTTTTAAAACCCTCATGAGGGTGTTGTGGTGTAGCTCAGGCCAGATGAGTTGCCAGCATTTCCTCTGACAATGATTCATCACACAGCACTGGATGACATTATCTCGCAGGCCATGTTCACTGGTGCTACTATGGGGTAGCATTCCAATGAGGTGTCCCCCTTTTTGTTTTTGCTCCCAACTGCCTATTTTTTCAGCGTGGTGTTCATATTTTGTTTGGCTATGAAGCAGAACAAGTCTCATAAAGGGATGTCCAATTATTCATCCACCCACAGATTCTGTGCCTGGTTGTAATGATAAGGACGTTGGATTACAGCTACCCAGCCTCGCACCCTATACCCTTGGCCCAAGACAGACACGGGGACATTAGTGCTGACAATGTTGTGGTCAGGATTGGAAAGTGCAACGATAAGTGTAAATATGTTTGTGCACCTGATAGACCAGTTTAAGTTACATGGCATTACCGATAAAACAAAATAAGATGTTTTATTCAACACTATTGCATGAAGGTATCCTCATTTGTAATGATTGTTTAATCCCTTTATTGTTCAGATTTGTGAGTGACCTACAGGCGGCCCTGTTTTCTTAGCGGGACAATTAATGCTAATCCGACGGAGCCCCGGAAAACCTCGCCTCTAATCTGAGTCAGGACACACAAAAAATGTGCCTGCTGTTGCAGTAGTGTGTCCTCATTAAAATTCCACATCCGTACGTACATTCGCCACGAAAATCACTCAGTGCTTTCCGCGCTTAGGTGGCACAGACATCCCCTCTCTCTCTCTCTCCCTTTGCGCGCCTCTAGCGCACCTCTCTGTGATCACATACGATGCCCGTGCTCACTACCAAGCCTGTTGCAAGCAGGACTTCGCAAATGTAACGGTCTCATCTCCACGACAACGAGCATAACCAGATAACTCCAAACCGATTTTAGGGGTGGCTCCACGCCGTCCTCTTATTGTGCAGCGCTTCAGCTAACTGTAGTTTCCCAGGGGACTAAAGCCACTGGGGTAGCTGGAACACATACATAGTTGGAGCTGCATCGGATAGAACATGAAGCTCATGTGACATTGTCGGTCGGATGGCAACATGTGCGCGCGGCTAGCGTGAGGAAGAGCGGTGACACAGCGGCTTTCTGTAGTCTGGGTTCATTTCTCTCGGATACGCGAAGTACCCGAACTGACGACGCACCTTGTGTAGTAGGTAAGCAAATTCTGTCATTGATTTAACCCCATCCTTTCCAATATGGTGTGTTTATTGCATCCCTAAACATGTTATTGTACATTATTTGGAGTCTATTCTTTATATAAATATGATGCTGTCTAGTATTACGCCGGACTGCTTAGCTCACACGGAGTGTGTTTCTGTGAACCAACGCTGAGAGCTACATATTGGTGATTAGAACAGCTGCAGTACAGTTTTCTTTTTGCGCGCGAGTGTTTTGGATAGGGCTACTTGACTGAAGGTTCTCATCTATTCATGTGAAACTTGGGGCATTCTTTGTTGTTGACAGCTGTCATGGATAACCATGTCAGTGTTTACATTAAACACGGCTGAGGAATGGGTTGCTGTAAACGAACGTCCTGCCCCTCAGTCATTGATCTGCCCGTCGTCAAGGTATTAATTGACGTTTGTGGTAAACCTCGTATTGATAGGTAAACGTTGAGAAAAGCGGAGTCATCTGAGTTATGCCTCTTTCACGGAGAACGTTGCAGTCCCAATAAATGTTGACAAGACGTTGAAGAGATCACTTACAGCTTCACATGTATGTTGTTTGTTAAGTTTCATGTGCCTTGTATGATTTTACTGAATTGAGGTAACACAACTAGAGAAGACAGAGAGGGGTCACTATAATAGTCTGTGTAATAATACCCTTATTGTTTAATAACTAAAGGGTATCATATAATATTGAATTCTCCAATGTGAATAAATGTGCTAAAACATTTTTTGTAGAACATTAGGCCATTACTCTATTTTCAAAAACTCTTATTATCCTTATTTAAAATCGGTATGGGGTTGCCAGTGTAGAAGACAGCAAGGTAGTAAAGCAGAATGTCTCTACCATGCTGTCCTTAAAGGTGGTTTTCCCTCTATCTCTAGTAATAGGCTGGAACAAAGCGGATAGTAAGGTTTACTCTCTTAAAAAGAGAGGCCGCATCTTCTCCAAGTCAGGAATCACTATAGACCCATTCTTCTCCTGAGAACTTGTGCTTTGCATTCGTGTAGACGGCTTGGTAGTAAAGAGCATACTAAGTACGTAGTAATAGAACCAGCCGGTCATTCTCTCCATTGTGAGTGGAATGTTTGGTCTGCCGTTTCTCCCCAGACCCCCCCACCCCCACCCCTACCCCTACCCCCTCTTTGTTCCAGAGACAATTCTCCACTGCTGTGTGTACAATGGCGGGAGACGGGGGGAGGGTCAACGAGGGGCATTGACATGTGTGCATGACAGCTTCCTCAGGGCCGGAGCACCCGCTGAGGTTCTCTAAAGAGACAGGAGAACATACAAGACACTTAGAACACATGATCGATCTATTTAGGATGTCTTGAGTTGGGGACAAGAGGCTTGGAGACAGTCCAACGGCTCAGGGAAGAAAACCGATTATGTTGTAAAAGGGCTGATCTATTTCTGTTTACAGAAGATGATCACGGAGAGGCATCTGGAAAGGGGAATCAAACTGTCAAAGGGAAAGGTCAAAGTTAGACACGCATATGTATTCTCCCTGGTCTTCAATACAAACTCAATTTCACCTAACTCTTATGGGTTATGTTAATAGATGTACTATAGGACTGATTTAGATTGATTTCAGTGTTGTGGTTGTCTAACAGCAGGGGTCATGCACAGAGGTTGCCAGGCCTTCCATCTGACAGATTTGTGGGTTAAGCTGGTCAAGTCTTCTCTGACGTGACCATCCCGATGGCGGCCAGTGCTTGGAGAATGCGTATCGACTGCCTGGTATCGACTGACACGCACGCCAACTTAGAGGATTATCTGTCCTGTGTCAGAAGAAGAGGCTTTTGAGGGACTGACATGCAGGTGGATTTTTCCGTTCTGGCTTATCAAACGTTTGAGGAGAAGTTGATGTCACTGGTTGGAAGCAAAACACACAGAAAGTATCAACTTTCCCACCAAAAACACCACGCCTCCCCAAACAAAGTTATCTGCGATGTTCCAGGAAAAAGGAACATCTGGTGCCTGAACTGTGGAGATGTTGAAAGGCAAGCTATGGGAACAGTGGTTGTTACACAATAGGATCTATGGGTGGGTGAATTGGTTATTTTAGTGCTTTTTGAAGCTAATTTACTTAAAATAACAAAATACGATGTAAAAAACAAAAAAATATGGGTGACAACATCATCAGCACTGCCAAGAATTAAGAACCACATCCAAGTTTGACTTGACTGCGAGTCACAGTTTCAGGACACATTGCAGGACAGACAAGGGTCAGGCATGGGACAGTGTTGGAATGCAGGACTGGGGCTCATAAGTGACCTTGTGACTGGTAGAGAGTGGTACAGCTGTGAGAGCTGGAATTTGCCCATGTGGGTAAATACCGCCCCTGCTCACCTTACAGTATGTGCTTAGGCTGGATGGACTTAGAACCTTCCCCAGGGAGGACGAAAACCCCCCTGAGTGAAAACAGAACAGGAGCAGGGGCACGGAGAACAAACAGCCATCGCTGTTTCTACTCCTGTCGTTTTTTCGAAATGCCAGGAGGCATTAGTGAACACCCTGCCGGCGCCCCCACTCAGATGCTTTGAAAATTAATTTCCATTCAAACCCCAAAGACTTGAGGGTTCCCACAGCAACTACAGGAATTGGTGCTGTAAAAAAATATATTTTTCTCTGCTTTTGAGGAAACAAAAAAAATCCCCCCTCCTCTATGATAATTCCATCAGAGCAAAAAGACCCCAGAGTGCCAGTCAAGCAGAACCACCTCCCTTACCACCAGCACCAACAAAAACAACCTCGTTCAATGGCGGTGACATTTGAAAAGCATTTATGCTTTATCCAACCATAGGGATCAGAGCGGGTCTGGGGTCTGTCTGCGTGTGGCTTGTCTGACTGAACAACAGTAATATTCCGCTGGGTTCTTTAGAGACACAGAGACCTGAGCCATGGAGGAAGCCCTGGCCCCAGCTGCTCCTAATCCCAGCAGTGGCCCCGGGGGTGGCAGAGAGGGACGAGGAGGGGGTCAGGAAAGTGCTGCTAACGGATAACTGACCATTATGGTGATCAAAGTGTGAGTGTGCTCGACGGGCACGGGGAGATAAGAGCGGTGGTCCGGTGGGGCGTCAGGACGACCGGGCGTGCTTAATGAATTCCTGACATTCCTCATCTGCAGCCACGCCAATCTGATCTGTGACTCCACCCACCGACGTCCTGGTAACCTCTGTGCCAATGGGCTCTTGGGAGAAGGGCCCTCTCTTGACCCCCTACCTTCTTTGTACAGTCCCACTGGTCCTTAATCCTCTGTAGATGGGAATGTAGAGGTTTTTTTTGCAGGTATGTCCCTTACTCAGTGTGGGCCTGATGGGAAGTACTCTTACCGTAAGAAGAAGGATTAAACAGCTTCTTTATTAGCAGATTGCAGTGCCTTGGCTACTTTTCGATATTGTTTTCCGTAATCTAAGCCCAGTCCGCCTGTCCCGAAAACACAACAAAACAAGCAGCTTTCAGGGCTTGGAAGTTTATTAACCTGCTTAACGGGAAACTGAGATGATCCTTAGCCCAGCTCTGTGTTGAACCAGTATTATTTGGAGAATCTGAGCGGGGTTGGAGGGTTACTCGAGCGAGCCAGCTACTCAAGCCTATAAGACTGTTGAGTAAGAGATGATGATGGTTGTCTAGACTTTCGTGAAACGATTCAGAAGACTGAAACCTGTGTCACAGAATGAGTTTAGTGATCAAAGTTTCATAATGGCGATTGGTTAAATGAAGGCACTACTTTATTGTTGTTTATCTGTTGACTAGGCTTTATTTTTGTTTTTTTATGTAGAAAGTTCAGTTTGATATCTGTTTGTGAGCAGAGACACACTGCCATTCCCAGAAGCTCAAGCCCCTTAAGGGGTTGGGGTTTGCAAATCTCTGGTACCCTTTGTACAGCGAATGTCATAAGGTAGGGCTTAACATAAGGCTTTATCCTCCTGGTGGTTTATTCAAAATGTCTGCATTCTCAACCAGATCTCTCCAAGTTTTTTGTTTCCCAGTTTTTGATTCCCAGATTGAAAGCTTTTAAAACATTGTCCTCTAAAGTTATATCAGATATGATACCTGAATAAACTGTAAAAGACTTGGTTAGACTGGGTAATGTAGTCCTTGGGGGTGGAAAGAGACTCAGAAACTGAGGAAGAGATTCCAGTGGATCGAGGAGACTCTGCGAGGGCTCCTGTTTAAGATCAATCAGCACTTTTTATGTCCTGCTGCTGAATGAGCCTAATAGGATTATGAGCTGAAGAAGGAAGAGGAGGAGGACAAGAGGAAGAGAGGGACAAGTAGTGGGGGGCAACCGCTTACTAGTAGGGTCATGTGATGGAGAGGAACAATGATGACAGGTGTCAACCTCCTTCCTGATTATTGAGAGCGGGGGCTTTGACTGAGGCAGGGGATGGGGTAGAAGCTGGGGTTGTTGGACTCAACCTGCACTAATGGCTGACGGGTTGTGACCCTTGCTAACAAGCTAGCAAATCACCAACCTCGCCTCTCAAAGTGGAGCTCTCTGATGTGTTTTTTTGTGAGGGGTGAGCTTGTGCTCTTCAGTTTCCTAGGCAACTTCTTTGGTACGCTCTCTGTTCAACCAGAATGAATACTGAGGTCTGGTGACTCATGTCACTACTGTACCTCGATCTTGAGGGGATTTTGAGGAGTTCATTGATTGATGAAATCCATTGGGGCGATAAAAAAGACATCGCTACCAGACCATGCCAGAACATGTATTGAAAATCATCTAAATGTAGGTTTTGAGGAGTACTTATTTTGGAGTAAATCTCAACAGTTAAGCTCTCTGTCCCCCAGTCCCCTCAGACAGGCACCATATGCTGCAGAGACCCTGGGGAGACCTTAGTGGGCTCCCATGTCACTGTCACCGGTTAATCACTAATGGGGAACGTTTGGGAGATTTGCCCCTGCTCTGCCCCCACCCCCTCTCAGTTAGTACCTTCTCTCTTCTTCAAATCCCAGATTTTCTCTTCCAAACCCCCCATCCACCCCTCATTACTTGAGAGAACCCCCCCCCCTCTCTCTTCCCCCTCCGACCCCCTGTTCTTGGGTTTATCAAACCCTCTCGGCCAACAGGCCGAAGACAGAGCAGTCGGTAAAGCACGTCTCTGTCGTCGGTCCCATTCATTAGTGTGCCAACTCCCAACGTTTTGGTTCATAAACCCTCCGCTCTCCATCCAGACCGAGTGTCTCTCTTCCTGCCGGTCAGGCCTCTGCTGCATATGACTCATTTCATGGCTGCTGGCTTAACTGAGTGATTGGTTGAGTGGAGCGAGGCCTTGCTGAGGTCCAACGCAGAGACCCACCCTTCTTTGTCAGGGTCACCTGAGGTATCTGTGGAGTGTCTCAGACAGGAACAGGAAAACGATGAGTTTGGAAGATCTTCAGCAGCTGCTCGATGGCAGAAAGAGAGATAGATGGGGAAAGAGTGAAATGCATGAAGATGGAGGTGTTGGAGAGGTTTGGAGCTCGGAGGTCTGAATTGGTTGGGGAGTGCTCTGTCATACTTAAGAGGAAGGATGTTGAGCTGGTCTCGTCTTCACCCGACGGTGTCACTGTAACTGTAAATTCGCCCTAATCACCAAATTAGCCACTCTTGGGAAAACACTGGGTCTTAATATAGGAGACTATTGATGCATTTCATCACCAATTAGGGAGTACTTCATATGGTTCTGTCATTTTGACTCCTCTCTCCATCTCTCTCTCTCTCTCTCCTCTCCTCTCTCTCTCCATCTCTCTCGCATTTCCATGCTTATCCTCTTCCTGTATTTCTCTCTGTATTTCTTATCTCTCTCTCTCTCTCCCTCACACACACACACACTCTTTTTCTCTTCCCCCCCCGCCCCTCTCTCCACTAAGAGTTCTTGGTCCCTGGAGGTAGAAGTGGAGCTGTCTGGTAATCTGAGACGGCATTAAATATTGAATAAGATGGAGCGAGGCGTCGGCCCCGCAAATTAATTTCCATATACAGAGCTGCTGACGATCATGAATACGCTCCCGGGGAGAGGAGAGGGGAGGGGGGGTGGGAACACACACCGCACGAGTGTGTGTGATTTTGCCTCGAGTGTGCGTGTGTGAATGAGTATGTGACAAGGGTGGTGGTGTGAGTGTGGGGGGGTCTAGCTAAACAAGCAGTGTCACCATGGAGACAGCGGCATCATCGAAGGGATGCATGGGGATACTGGAGTGGACACTCAAACACACACACCAAAACTGCTAAAAGCGTGCTCCTCTTTCATAAAGTTGGTGGCTAATCTCCATAATATTGAATAGCTCTCTTGGCTGGGCTCAATCTCAGCATACAGGAAGTAGCTGTACTGTGAGCCGTCCTTCACCCTCTCTCACTGCTGTGCTGTTCTGGCCCAGAGCTCAACACTTGAGTTATGGGTTACGTGTCTCTGGAGCCGAGCCCGACGTGCTCCATGTGTTCTGTGTTCTCTTCCTCTGATTGGCGGTGTTCCCTCTCACCATTGGCTGTGTGTTCTGTAGTCACTCCCCTGATTGGCTGTGTGTTGGGGCAGCGTTATAGATGCAGCTGCCTGATACTGAGCCAGCCCCTTGTAGCCCCTGGACACACATCTCCTTCTCCTCCAACAGTCTCCTTGAGCCAGTGAGGCTGGTGGAGAAGAGATGACTTGGCGTTTGGCTCGTCAGTCAGTCGCACATAAATCCCATAAAGTGGTCGGGATACGGGACTGTTTGTAGAAACACTGCAGTTTGTTGCAGCATATTTAGTCAAACATGCTTTCGAGACTGGAGTTATTGTGTGTGTGTGTTTGTTCGTTTTTTGGGGGGGGTGTTTTGCTTTGTGTAAGCAATAAGTGTGTGTGCGAGGATAGAGGTGATGCATTTCTGACTTCTAGAAGTGTTCCATCTCTTTCACACACACACCGTTTTGTTGTCTGCTGTGCTGCAGTCATCGCCTCTAGAAACCGTCACCACAGCAACTCTTAAAATAATGTCAGTATGGCTTCCTCCGACGTCCACCCCGGGCTCTCTCTCCCTCCCTCCCTCGCTCCCTCTCTCCCTCTCCCCTCATTCTTCACTCTCCCGCTAATAATAGATGCTGCTGATCATCCCGACTCATTGTCCCACACACAACAGCTCGGCGGAGCAAGTGATAAAGGAGGAGAAGAAAGAGAGAGCGAGAGAGAGAGAGACTCCTGCGGGCTCTCACCCGTTCTCTCCTCAGCTGGGAGACGCTCCCTCTAGGGTCGGGCGTTTGACATTTAACTAACACCTCCATAAACAGACCGGAGGAATGCCATTGACATTCATTCAGCCTGGCACGGTCCCCTCGCTAGGCGTGTTTTGTGTCCTCGCCACCGCCATCCATCACGGGGTCTGGATGCTCTCTACAACACACAATGTTGGCCTCTCCGGAAACTAAGGCCTTTAACTGCAACCAACAACACTTTCATACCCAGTATTATATGTTCCTCTGTACGCTTCAACAGGCACGATGCTTCTGAGAGGGGGGGGGAACCCGGAAGGGGGGAGAGGGTCAACATATTCAGCTCATTTTTGCCTGGTTTGAAAGCAGTTTATGGCTAGCTTTATAGTCTGTCTGTGTGTGTGCGATCAATCATGTTGTTTCCTCGCCAGCAAGTTATGCTCTCGTCTCCAGTCATCCACCAGTCACACCAGGGCCGGCCACACCCCTGTGTCTGTTTACCTATTCATGTATTCACCCGTGAGGGATAGCACAGGTACACCCAACACTCCATCTCCTGGTGAGAAAACGTCGGTGCCACAGGTTGGTGGCTGTGTTTCGCCTTCGAAATAGTTCTGAACTCACACACACACACACACGCGCATATTCGCACACACTGCCGCAAACACGCAAACTTTTTTTATTGACAAACACACATACACACGCTAACCGAAGACGTCGGTTGTCCCAGGCAACCAGACCAGCGTGTTGATAATTAGCGTGCTTGAACGCTCGCGTTGATTGCTTCATTATTCTCCAGATAAGCGTCCGTGTTAGCCGCTTGATGGATGCAGTGGGGGTTGACAGTGATCCAGAGTCTCCTGCCTCTTCGTAACCACGGCGCTCGTCAGAACCGAGGAGCGCCTCTCACCCACGGTATGAGCAGTCTGTGTTTACTGGGGTGAAGCCTTCACCCTTTCAGAGGGCGACACAGTAATGAAGCCAGCTCCAGGTCTCCACACACCGAGGCCGAACGCAATTAGTGGGCTACGCCGCTCTCAGAGCCAGGGGTGTAATTACCGCAGGGACTTGATGATAACACCAACATTAAGGCAGGAATCTCCACTACTGTTGCCGGGTAGAACTCAGGGAAAGACAGGGCTTTGATGGGAGCATCTTCGTGTCGACTGCCTTTTTTTACTTCAAAGGCTTTTCTCTGAGATAATTGGCTACCCCGTGCTGGTTAGAAATAGAGATGTGTTTGTGTGTTAGTTGGCACCATGTACTCTGGCTTTTCTTCTTGGTTACCACTGTGACATACCAAGACGGGGGCTTTAGTCGTGGTGAGGTAGAGAGCTGGGGACACAGCCACCACTCAGCCGCGAGGTAGGACGGAGAAGCGTCTGTTTGCTTTCTCTCCCTGGCTCCCGTCTCCCCCTGACTCTCATAACAGCCCACACAGGCCTCCTCTTCAGGCCCGAGGTCCTGCTTCTCTTCAGGCCCGAGGTCCTGCTTCTCTTCAGGCCCGAGGTCCTGCTTCTCTTCAGGCCCGAGGTCCTGCTTCTCTTCAGGCCCGAGGTCCTGCTTCTCTTCAGGCCCGAGGTCCTGCTTCTCTTCAGGCCCGAGGTCCTGCTTCTCTTCAGGCCCGAGGTCCTGCTTCTCTTCAGGCCCGAGGTCCTGCTTCAGACACCGGGGCTGTAATCACGGCTGTCCTTCACAGGCTGCTGGGAAAGGTCAGCTCTGGTTCTCCAGCACCTCTCTCCCGAGCTGCAGAATGACTCCCAGGGCAGGTCTATCGCAAACTGCCACAGTCGGTCAGACAGACTTACTCAGAATCTGTAGACTGAACAGGGTGACCGCTGGGTAGTTGTTGTTTAGGGTTGTGCTTTATCTACTGTTGCAGCCAGAGTATCAAGGTTCAATCAGATCCAGGTCAATTCCATAAATCAATTATGCTTTTCATTTGTCTCACAGTTCTAATGTGTTGGTTTCCTTGCAGTTAGTGGGCCCAAGCTTTCAACAGTATTTGCAAATAGTATAGTAATTGACCCAGGCCTACCAGACAATGACAGTGGCAGTGTGTTAGTGAAGTTCCTTCAGTGTTCAGTTCCGTCGTCTCGTGTAGTCTGTCAGCCTTAATCAGGGAGTAATTAACCAAGCTAATGGTTTGTGTTTGTGTCCAGGTTCTCCAGTGCGTGTTTGTGTTTGCGTGTGTGTGCAGCCAGACACGCTTTCGGGGCCATCGGCTCTAGGAGTTAATCCGTCTCACTAATAGCGGGGGACTGAGCTTTGGAGGGGTGATGAGAACAATACAGCTCGCCCTCTCCCCCCCCTCTCCCCTCTCCCCTCTTTCTCTCTGTCTTCTCCTGACACGTGGTTGCTCCCTGCTGGAAATGTCTGGTTTTTGGCCGCTTTCCACAGACTCTCTCTCTCCCTCCCCTCCCCGCCTCACAGCCGTGTACTGGACACTTCAACACTCAAGGAAGCCTGGTACAATGTCCCTCCCCAAAACACTATCCCCTTCCTCTAACACAGTCACACCCCCCCAACCCTCACACACAGCACATCCTTCCTCCCTGGCCTCTGTTCCTGCCATTGTCAAGGTGACAGGGGTCTGCGTCAGGAGGTAAAATTAGGGAGTATACGAAGCTTCCTGAACCTATAGCTTCCTGATGTTTTACTTTCCTGAAGGGTGTGTGTGTGTGGGGGGGGTCGCTGTTCTTGTTTTGCTTTTTTTTGTGTGTATGTCTTTGTGTGTGCATGTATGTAGTCTGTACGTGTGTCTTTGTTGTGTGTTTGTGTGTGTGTTTGTAGCCTTGTAACTGTTAGCGCGTAAAAAGAGGGAGGAAGTGTTAGAGACACACTGGAAAGTTGGCAGTTCCCTATGATGCAGGTCCTTTTGTGTTGCCTGGACATACAGGCCTGTTGAAGGTACCTCATGGAAATTCCAGAACTTTCCAGGGGAAGCTTTCCTTTCCACTGTACCGGACATAGCATTGGAGTGGGTCACAGTTTCAAAACACAGAGAATGGAGAGAATCTCCCCAGGAAATGCTACCAGAGTGCCTCATCCTGTTTGTTGATCCATCTTTGATATTTATTTTTCTCTTTGCTTGCACTATCATTCAATCGGCAAACAGGTTGTTTGAGTAAGAGTCTGCCATTGTTCTGCGTGTTGATGTGAGACTATTCTGAAGCTTGTGAATGAGAAGCCCTTGAAGGCCAGTTTACTAGGGGTGGAGGTTAAGGGAGCACAGCCCTCTAAATAATGAATCCCGACTTCAAACACGGACCCATCACTCAAGTCTTATATCTGTTCCCGACATGGCGTGCTGACACGACTGTGGTGAAACACCGTGTTAACACCCATAATCCCAGAGATCACACCTGCCAATGGTAGTGCTCCATGTTGTGTGGGCGGCCATTGCGGAATGATTCCGTAAATCCAAGGTACCTGGCTAGCAGGAAGTGTTGGCAGACAGAGAGGAGGCATGTCATGAGCTCTGCACGCCCACGGGTCCCAACCCCACATCTGGGATATTACCCTCCTCTGTTTTGAATCTGTCATGCAGAAACGCCTTGAGGCTGTTCAAAATGCCTTTCATGTTAATACACGATACTTTATTAGAAGACATGAATCAATTAGACGATCAGCTGGATACTGCCCCACTGTGTGTGTGTTCCTCTTCAGAACAGACTCATTCTCTCTGTCTCTGTTCATGTCTGTGTCGTGAGGGTCTGTGTCCTGTGGGTCTGTGTCCTGTGACAAGCTCTGACGTCACAGTATGACAGGGTCGATGGGTCCTGAGAGGCGGGGGGGGGGTGCTACGAACCCCAGTGGGAAGTAGAAGGATGGATGGCGGTCTGACAGGTTCCCCCGGCGTGGCGACACTACTGCTGTGCAACGCTGGCTTTATGCAGGGCTGCCTGCTCGCTGGGCTGTTTGTCTTCATACAGACCTAACCGCTCCTGACGACACCTGGCTCCTTCTGTTCACTGTCTCTGGGGCTAAAAATATATCTTCCTGGGTTTTTTTCCACCAATCAGGGTGGCTTGGCTGGACACTGAGGTCTCAATGGTGGGGAACGTTGTACCTTCCATGTTGCATTCACTCTGGGGACCTGTGTCTGAAACACAGTTCCCAAAGTGAACGTGATCAAGAGTGAACAGTGAACAGTAGTCTGTCAGTCTGTGTTGCCAGTGTGTCTCTCTCTCTCTCTCTCTCTCTCTCTCTCTCTCTCTCTCTCACACAAACACACACAGACACACACACAGACACACAGGAAGGAGTGACAGGTGTCACACTTGATTCATTGATTGACTGTCAGTAGGAGGACACACAAACCTCACAGCTTGGCTTTACTAGAACCCTGGCTTAAACATCTCCCTCTCTTCCCCTCCCCTCCCCCCCTCAATCAGTCAAACATGTTCCCGGTGTTGTCATTTATACCCCAATGTCAGTGCCTCGCCCAGACACAGAAGAAGCTCTGGCGTGTGTGTTGAGGTTCACATATTGAGGTGAATGACTGCACATCATGAAGCTACACATCCTGAAAGTTTGAGTTTGTTATGCTTTTCATGCCTTTCATTTCTGCACTGCTCTGAGTCAGCTGGTAGTCTGTTCGCTCTCAAGTCAAAACTACAGACACTTACTGGATCATCCCTCTCTAGAGCACTGACACTCATAGATTAGAGGGAGAGAGAGAGAGAGAGAGAGACAGAGAGAGAGAGAGAGAGAGAGAGAGAGAGAGGGGAAGAGACTGAGAAGCCAGCCTGAAGCTACAGAGATGAAAGTGAGATGCGCTAAAAGGAGTTTCAAGGGAGTACAGCGTGAGGAATGATGGGAAAGCTAATGCTACAACATCTAGTCATGTCTCCCGCTCAGAGATCACAGCTCAGAAATGTCTGGCAGCTCCTCTCTGATAACCTCTCCCTAACCGGAGAACCATCAGGATGAAGCAGCAGTCTGCAGG
Source organism: Mallotus villosus (assembly GCA_903064625.1). Lineage (NCBI taxonomy): Eukaryota > Metazoa > Chordata > Actinopteri > Osmeriformes > Salangidae > Mallotus > Mallotus villosus. The sequence goes on along the minus strand of CAEFZP010004379.1, from coordinate 178,584 downwards.
TTGGTCTGTTTACATTTTGTACCTCTCTGGTACAGATCGTCTCCTGCAGGCAAGAAAACATTGTAAAATGGCATGCAGTGTTACCACCAGATTGTCACTCAGTCAAGGGCTTGATGCCAGCTTTGGTATCTGACTTCTACCAACCAGCCTGCCAACAACAGCCTGTCAACCAGTCTGTCAACCAGCCCGCCAGCTATCAAACCCTAGTGCAATACAAGCACACAATCAGCGCCCGATTAAGCTTGAGTTTTGATAGCCAATCAAGTGGCCCCATGGGAAGGGGAGGGGTTTAACTGTCATTGATTGGGGGTTAAATGGCTTCATGCTCCTGTGTCATCTGCTGCTAGGGATTTATTGATTACACAGTCCAGTAATCAATAACCCCACACGGAGGAGGGTCCGGATTAACACGTCTGTCTGTTTTGACTGTTTGTCTGGTTGGCTGCTGGACTGAGATCTGTACATTCCCGAAGTGAGAGAGGATGCCCAGTTTGACCTTGTGTTGTTCTGTGCACCTGACAATAAAATGCTTGATCCCAGATCATTCAGACAGCTGTGAAACCAACTTGTGACCAAATCAGCATCTCTGTGTGTCCAGAATGTGTCTGCTCCCTGTAACCTATCTGTGGCCCTGAGGGGCCTGCATGCCTCGCTTGACTAAACAGTGTGACAGATCAACATGAATACCAGAGTTTGGGCTGTGGAAGGGGGGCGGGACATCTATCTCTACTGCAAGCGTCCGACACGTTAGTGATGAGGTGCTAACACCATGGTAATATCTCCCTAGTTTAGACCACTCAGTTATCCAGTTTGGAGGCCCATATAGCTGTCATACTTACACAGAGTGTTCTCTCCTCTCTTCTTCTCTTGGTTCATTTGCGTAGACAGATGTCAGGATTGGTGGATGGCTCTGACAAGCGTCACCGGGAGTCTGTGATGTGTGGTGAATCTAAGTGTCAACTCAGACCGCCAGCCTGTTTTGGTGTGGCAGTGCATGCTTAGCCTCTGTGACAAGCGTTGCGAGAAACAGTATTCCTATTACTGCTAATCACGATGGGGACTTCAAAGCCACCGTCAGTCACCCCAGGGTCACGCAGCGAGAGAGAGAAAAGAGGAGGAGAAGATAAAAAGCCGGATATTTACGACTGACACAGCAGGGTAAGATGTGCTGCATCCCAATCTCTCTCTAAGTCTTTACTGTCTGGATAGACAGCTTGTCAGGGACACAGAACCAGACTCCAGTACCAACAGGGGCATAGCACCAGACTCCAGTACCAACAGGGGCATAGCACCAGACTCCAGTACCAACAGGGGCATAGCACCAGACTCCAGTACCAACAGGGGCATAGCACCAGACTCCAGTACCAACAGGGGCATAGCACCAGACTCCAGTACCAACAGGGGCATAGCACCAGACTCCAGTACCAACAGGGGCATAGCACCAGACTCCAGTACCAACAGGGGCATAGCACCAGACTCCAGTACCAACAGGGGCATAGCACCAGACTCCAGTACCAACAGGGGCATAGCACCAGACTCCAGTACCAACAGGGGCATAGCACCAGACTCCAGTACCAACAGGGGCATAGCACCAGACTCCAGTACCAACAGGGGCATAGCACCAGACTCCAGTACCAACAGGGGCATAGCACCAGACTCCAGTACCAACAGGGGCATAGCACCAGACTCCAGTACCAACAGGGGCATAGCACCAGACTCCAGTACCAACAGGGGCATAGCACCAGACTCCAGTACCAACAGGGGCATAGCACCAGACTCCAGTACCAACAGGGGCATAGCACCAGGTTCTGGCGCATATAACCCAGTTCTGATACCAACAAGAACACAGAGCCAGGTTATGTTACCACTCCTCTCTGGCAGCATTCTAGGCTCTGATAGCTGGTGGAATGGCTAGACACATCAAATCGATAAAAGACCAGTACCTAGTCTAGACAGTGTGTGTGCATGTGTGTGTAGCCTTATAAATGTGAACTCGGCGGTGGTAACAAGCAGCTTTCTAGCCTGTCAGATCATTCTAGCCTGAGCATGAAGCCTGTTACTGGGCAGGGCCAGACATGGGGCTGTCAGCCAGGGTCTCAGTATATGGTCTCCTGTGGACACTCATGCCATCAAGGGGGATGACCTTCTGATGTAACTCTGGGAGGGGGGTCTTGTAGCCTGTCTCTACCAGCGCCAGTCCTAAAGAGTGTGAGAGTGTACTGTCAGGCGCTCCAGCCACTTCCCAGTCCTCTTCCTCCTCCCTCCTCTTCCTCCTGCTCCCTTTTATGGAGTTTTATGTAAGCCCCCCTCTTGTTCACTCTCACACACTGACTCAGATGAATGGGTGTAGAGAGGGCAGGCCTGTGTGTGGTGACTAAGGGATGTATCAGAGCCTCTGCTCATCAGCCTGCTTCTGCTGAGTGGAGCCACTCCAGTGAATGAGATGAGCATGTGTGTGTGTGTGTGTGTGTGTGTGCGTGGATGTGAATGCGCTTGTGTGCCTTAATGGATGTGTGTGTAAGCACGCTACCTACCTGTGTGAGTGTGTGAGTGCGTCAGCATACAAACATCAGAGCTGGCTTGGGTATCCGAGCAAATCCAGTGGATCCCACCCACACACAAGACCCCCAGCGCTGCCCAGCTTGACGTAACAAATAACCCACCCACACAGTAAGCCCAGGTGCCCACGCTACATTGCGCAGCTCTGCTTCTGCCTTGATTGGTATTGGCAGGTGTATCATCAGTGATGCCACACTGCTTTGCCTCACATTACTCACGGTGTCCCTGGGGGCGGGGTGCCCAGAGCGGGGAAGGGGGGAGGGGAGCTCGCGGGTGGAGTGGGCATGTTGAACAGCATTTTAACACTATTCTTCCATCTTCGCGTGATAGTATTTGTGTGTGTGTGTGAGTGAGTGGAGAGTTTGTTTTTTCAAATACAGATCAATATGCAAAGTGTTAATTTGTTATTTGAAGCGCGGTAAAGCATCCTGGTTACAGCTGGCCCCATGCAGACACGCTCGTCGATGTCCTCGAAACTCCGCCTCTCGGTGTCAGTGTGTGAGAAGCCCCCAGGGTTATGTAAGTGTCTGGTGTGGCCCAGCGAGGGAGCTGGGAGACGTGGCAATGTGTCAGTCCCCATCTCTCCCACGGGGTGAACGGCATGCTGGGATTCGAATGTCCTTTTAATGGCAGCTGGTGGGGGTTGCTGTATGGGTGTGTGTCTGATTGATGACCTGTACTGGAGCGCTAGCCTGCATGACGCAGCACCAGCAGCAGCAAGTCATCCTGCTGTCGGGGGCCACGGTTGGACGGAGCTCCCTCTCTGAGCACAGTGACTCAGCAAGATGGCCGCCAGACTGGGGCCGGGCTTCGGCTCGAGGATTATTAAGCTCATTAAAGCTTTGGCCATTCCTGCCTCGCTGTAGGGCCAGCTTAACCTGGTTGTGTTGCTCTGTAGCTTGATGTTGACGTAGGGAATCGATACTGTAAACGTGACATTGTGTTTGTCAGGCAGGATGACCAATCAAGTTAGCAGACCTCTCCAAGGTCACAGCTGGTTTGTTTTCGGTTCTCTCCATGAAGAAGTTTGGATTGAGTCAAATGGAATTGTTCATTGTGATACACGTGGCCATGGCGACATGAGATTAGCCTGTTGCATGAGTCGCCTTGAGCGTCGCTCTGTCGTCTGAGAGGTCAACAAGGGGCCATAGGGATGAAGGAGGGAAGGAGAGGGGGATGAGGTGGAGTGGGAAGGGAGGAAGAGAAGAAACACGTGCAGAACGGAGAGCAAAACTTGTTCGCTCTCTCGCTCTCTAGTCTCCCCTATCTCGCTCTTCCCATCAAATGGATCCTGGATCTTCAAAGTAGTAGAGGCCAGAGACTTCCCAGGCTCCGAGTGCTCCTCTGGGTGGTTCTGAGACAGTGCTCCTCTGGGTGGTTCTGAGACAGTGCTCCTCTGGGTGGTTCTGAGACAGTGTTCCTCTGGGTGGTTCTGAGACAGTGTTCCTCTGGGTGGTTCTGAGACAGTGCTCCTCTGGGTGGTTCTGAGACAGTGTTCCTCTGGGTGGTTCTGAGACAGTGCTCCTCTGGGTGGTTCTGAGACAGTGCTCCTCTGGGTGGTTCTGAGACAGTGCTCCTCTGGGTGGTTCTGAGACAGTGTTCCTCTGGGTGGTTCTGAGACAGTGCTCCTCTGGGTGGTTCTGAGACAGCTCTCCTTCTGGGTGGTTCTGAGACAGTGTTCCTCTGGGTGGTTCTGAGACAGTGCTCCTCTGGGTTGTTCTGAGACAGTGCTCCTCTGGGTTGTTCTGAGACAGTGCTCCTCTGGGTGGTTCTGAGACAGGGCTCCTCTGGGTGGTTCTGAGACAGTGCTCCTCTGGGTGGTTCTGAGACAGGGGGAGCTGGGGCTGGTGCTGGGCTCTTAGCCTCTCCCCTGTAGAATGGAAGGAAGTCCAGAATTAACAGCATTGTTTCCCTGCCTGTCTGCTGAGACTGGGGCAGAGGGCCACCGGGAGATGGACTGACAGATTTATTTCATTACTACGTCTCCGGTGACCTTGGTCCTTGATTCTGTCTCCAGACACAAACACACACACACAAACAAACACACACACAAACACACTCCTCCACGCATCTCTCTTCAGCCGTTCTATTCAGAGCTGCAGATTGTTTGTGGACACATGCCTCCTGTCAACATGCTAACAAACACAGAGCCTGTGCTGGGAGGATGGTACATTGTTACTGACATTTGTATGGAGTCTATTCTTTATGTGATTCTGACATTTTATTGATGGTTGGGGTGGGTGTGGGTTTTTTCCCTTGTTTTAGCTTGCAGTTTGTCATCTGCACGAGATTACTTAAATATAACACACTATTTAGGTTGCCATAGCAACGGTCTCTACGGAAATCTCTGAGCGACTGTGTACAGTTGGTTGCAAAGATGGCGAGGCCTGACAGTGTCCGAACACCTGATCGGAGTGTGTGTGTGTGTTTGTGTTTGTGTTTGCTTAGATAGACTGAGAGGGAAAGACAGTATACAGGGAGAGAGAGAGAGAAGATAGAGAGAGAGGCAGAGAGAGAGACAGAGAGAGAGAGAGAGAGAGAGAGTAGAGAGAGAGAGAGAGAGAGAGAGAGAGCAGAGAGAGGCAGAGAGAGAGAGAGAGAGAGAGAGGGAGAGAGAGTCCTGGCTCCTGTGTTGTTTTGGCTCCTGTCCAGACGTCCTGTCCCAGCTGATACCAGACCACGCTGTGCCTTGTATGTCATGTTCCTGCAGTTTACTTGTTTGTTATTTGATCAAGACTTTGGCACAAACCACAAACAAACAAACGGTCAGCCTGCTACGGTTCATGCCTCTGTCAAAATGTACAGAGAAACCAGCCAGTGGACCCTGGAACCTGGCCAGGTGTCCCATTACAGATGGATTCTACTGCACATATACGATGTGCAGTGTAAGTAATGGGATCAAAGCACCAGCCCTGTTCCTGTACCTGCTGGCCCTCAGGGTGAGAGAGGCTGGAGACCGGGGGGTCAGCTCAACACCATGTGTGGTTAATCATGGAGGTGCACAGAGAGAGCATCTATGAAGGCTTTCTCTCTTCTCACAGCTGTGTCATAACCACAGATCTCCTGTCAGATGCCCTCGTCCTGCGGGGCACAAAGCCAATCTCACATCTCACACACACGCAGCACGCACGCGCAGCACACACACACGCAGCACACACACGCAGCACACACACGCAGCACACACACGCAGCACACACACGCAGCACACACACGCAGCACACACACACAGCACACACACGCAGCACACACACGCAGCACACACACGCAAGACTCAAAACACAACTTTCATATACAGCGGGGATTTAACTTGGAGAAAACCCCGCTGTGTGTGTGTTTATTCCCGAAGGGTATTCATACGAAGAGAAACATTCATACACACACACTTCTTATGAAGGATTTTTTCTTTCTTTTTTAAAGCTGTTAACCCTCTTATTTTATCTGGGTGCTGTTGTCGCCTCTAAAAATGAGCTTCGGGAATTGCTGACTAATGGTGAAATAGCTAGCTTTGCAGAAGCTTCACATGAACTACCTTAGCACACGTCTCTGGTGCTACAGTAACTAGCATAGTACAGGTCTCACATTTGTCATATTACCCAGTTTAGTATTGAAATCATCCCTGGCAGTTCAGGGTGCTCGGTCTGTCCCTTGTGTGCCTGACATAATCACTGTATGAGACTGTGATACCTGACCACACTGTCTCATCTTACTCTCTCTTTCCTCCCCTTTCTCTCTGCCTCCTCTCTCTCTCCCACCTCTCTTACTCCTTCCATCCATCCCTCCCTCCCTCTCTATCTCTCCCCCCTCTCTGTCTCTCTCCCCCCTCTCTGTCTCTCTCTCTCTCTCTCTCTATCCATCCCTCCCTCTCTATCTCTCCCCCCTCCCTCTCTATCTCTCCCCCCCTCTCTCTCACCCTCCCCCCTCCCTACCTCTCCCTCTCTCTCTCTCTCTCTCTCAGAGAACCATGAGCTCAGTGGAGGAGGAGACGGACCACATGATACCATGAAGACAAGCCTGCAGGTCCTACGATGTCAGCTGCTGAGTGAGTGGACCCTGGACAGACCTGCACACACACACACTACACACACACACACACACACACACATCCACACAGACACACACACACACACACACACACACACTACACACACACACACACATCCACACTAGACACACACACACACACACACACACTACACACACACACACACACATCCACACTAGACACGCACACACATACACTACACACATTCACACCCACTATAAGCCCTGAACACATCCAGCAAGGTCAAAGACTGTGTCTGACCGATCTAACTGGATTACAGAACAGGGATAAACAGTGAGCGGACTCCTTGTGTTGTCTCTTTCTCTCCGTCTCTCTGCAACTTCCTCTTTCACACATTTGACTTTCAAAATGTAAACCAACCATGTCATCTTTCTTAATTGTTCCATAGTGTCTCCACTGTGATTCTTTTCCTGCGTGTGCGACATTTGGAAGGCTGTTGTTATGGCTGCTCCTGGCAGATCTTCTATGTCAGGTTCAGCCAGGGTCGTCTATCCTGTGACTGCTTAGAGTTGCAGCTGTGCCCAGCCCCTCCTGATTAGCTGGCCCCAGTGTGTGGCCTGGCAGGCCCACCTGAGACCCCTGCTTCTCATTCCCCTAATGGTCCTGGTGATCCACCACATACACACACAGCTTGCAAATATACACACATTATTTTATTTTGTATTATTCTTTTCTGTACCTCTGTCCTGTCCTCTGTTTTCTCTCTCCCCACTCTCCACTCATTTTCTTCTGTTTGTTGCCGGGGGAACAGAAGACACAAGGAAGAACTCCCTGTTCATTTCTTGTTCCCAGGATATTGAGTTTCATCTCAATGCAATTCTTTCAAAGCATGGAAAATTGCTTCCAAGTATGTCCTTCCCTGAAGTGCAAATTACATTGTGAAGTCAGCTCATAAAATGCTTATTTGGGGGCCTGTTTAGTGCGAGGGCTGTGAAGTGACTTGTCGACCATGAGAGATCTGCCTAATCAACACGCAGGTCCTCAGGTGTGTGAGGCAATAACCTGTGCTTACAGTACAATCACAACAATATGCCGTTCATTTGCATAAGCGACTGTGTGTTCACTAGCCCTGGGGTTCAGTGTTCTCCCCAGACCTAGTAACACTTCCTGTTCAAGCTCAGCTTCCTGTCCCACAAGAACCATTATCCCAGAAAACATCTCTCTTTCCCTCCTGACAGTGGGATAAACATGTCCATGTTCAAAGCTGTTGCTAATCTGACAAACACTGTGGAGGGATTCAAACAGGAAGCCATTATCCCACTGTGAAATAGCCTCCCCTCTTATCGCTAGGCTCACATCTGTGCTGCCCTCTACCCTCCCCCCCCTCAACCTCCCCTCATCCACCCCCCATCCACCCCTACATTCTCCTCCTCCATCCCTCCATCCCTCCTCTACCCCTCCCCCACTCCCTCCCTCCTTCTCTCTACCCCTCCATCCATGTTCCAGCGGTCCACACCTCCAGCTCCTCCCTCCACCTCTCCACCCCTCTATCCCAGAGGTCCACAGGATGTGCTCTATCTGTCGCCCGGCCCCCTGGGACGGCCACTCCCCCTAGATTGCCAGGCGGGGCCCGCCCAGGACCAGGCCAGTGGAATGTGTCTGTTTACAACACTCACAATAAGATGCTCTATATTTAGGGATCACCGTCAGGGAACACTTTTCCTCCTAAGACAAACACTGCGTCATCATAGCTTGATAGCACGGTGAAGAGACGGTCGTTAAAACACGCTGGGCGGAGATCAGCCACCAACCGAGGCACCGAACAAGAGAATTATTGCTTTCATTTTGTGGAAATGTGCTATGATAAATTTGTCTTCCTTCGTTTCATAGCGTCGAGACACTCTCTTGCTTGTATTTGTGTGTGTGTGTGTGTGTGTGTCTGTGTGCCCACAACGCTTGTAGCTACCCAGATGACATCAGTCCACTCCCTGTCTAAGTGACAGATGACACCATGAACAGAAGGTGACAGTCGTAGCGAGCTTACAGTAATGGACGTCCTGGTGTGGTCCTCTGGAAGAAGCACGACAGGTCTGATCATCTTCCAACATCATCCTCCTCCTCCCTCGCAGCCCGGCCAGAGATAAAGAGCTTTGTGTTCAGAGATTTGAACGTCTGATTCGGCTGCTTTCAGACATCCAGGCATGGAGGTTAAAAGGATGAGTTTTCCTCACCAAAACTGAACAAAGCCTCCAGAAAGGCGTGTTTGGATTCAGGTTGGACATCCAGTTTGGGATCGTTCTCTTCAGATCTGACAAAGATCTATTAGTTGTCTATTGGTTGTCGGTTATGAAATAGCAATAATATATAATACTCCTTCTCCTCAGTTATCGTTTTTCATTTAGTAGACCAATCGTACTTGTTTATTTAGCATTGTGCCTGGTTAACAATTAGGATTTAAAAGTACAGCTCTACTTGAGTCCTTTTTTCCAGAGACCAGAGAGCTGGTACCTATTCTTTTTCTACAATGAGAGTTAGTTTGTATTCCGATAGACTTAGCTCTCTCCATGTGAACTGAGGAAGCAGGAGGGGGAGGTGATTAATATAAATGAGACTAAACACTGTCCCTGGAGGACTGAGAGATGAGGCAGCCACCCCCCCCAACCCCACCGAGCCCTCAGACCCCTGCCTGGTTAGTGTAGCCGCTAACGATCTGATATCATAATCAGCCCCTGGGCACAAATATGATTTGAAATCCTTTCAAATGCTCCCTTCAAACACTTTGAACATTTGTCTGGTAAGTGTCCATCATCCCAGTGTGGAGTAAAAGAATGAATGGAAGCTCATCGCTGCTCCCCAAATCCAACCGGATTCTGTGAGGGCATGCAACAATCCATCCTTGACTCTTTGTCTGTTCATGGACCAAGGCACCTACAGACCGAGTGGAGCACGGTGGGTTCGGATTGAATTCTTAGAGTTGTGACTGTGACCAAAGGTCATTTCTACAGCAGGAGCAGTGTGGTGAGATCCCTTCCTCCTCCCTGCTCTCCACCTTCTCCCCACTCTCCTCCTCATCCTCCCCCAGGAGAGAGCTGGGCCAGCACAGCATGGAGTGAATATGGATGTGTGTGTGCGTACGTGTTTTTGATGGATGGTTCTGCGTTTGTGCAGGGTCTGTTTTGGGGGGGGGAGGGTGGCTTTTTCTCCAGGATCTCAATGAAACGGTGTGACTGTGACTGGAGCTGGCCGCTGATGATGCAGCACTGCTGGACTGCAACGCCTGCAAACCTAGGCATATTCATGTGACACATACACTCTCCCTCCCCCCCTCTCTTTCTCTCTTCTCTCTCTCTCTCTCTCTCTTTCTCTCTGCTCTGTCTGTTGGGTGTGACTCCTCATTAGAGATAAACACACAATAACAATCATATTGCTGGTGGATTCTGTCATTGTTAATGTCGTATTTATCACCACAGCTATGTTCTAACCTCCAGTCTCAGTGACTACTAAATGTTGACCGTGCGGTTCTGTGGCCCTGTGACATTGACCCTAATGGTGAGTGATTGGGGGACAGTGAGAAGGGACTAAGCCTCCATTGGATCAGTGCACAAGAGGCAGGCGTTACCATGATTTATTGACTTCCCCGAGATGTCGTCAATGGCGGACTTGCATGAATGTCACAAGGCTTCTTATGCATTCAAAAACACACCTAATTCAGCAGGTTTGCTGCATAAATTGCCCGGCCCGTTATAAATCTCAGGCCCTCCTAATGGGAGTAAGTTGCCGTTATCGTTGACATAAATCAGGATGTCGTTTAGCTGTTATTTTACCTGTGGTCCTTGCTGGGCTCTGTTGGGCACGGGCATGTGTGATCAGGTGATCATCAGTCGGGAGGCATGGTGACTACTGGGTGGGTGAGGAGAAAACCACAGCTTGTCTTACTTCTTGCTGGCTGACAGGGTCTCCTCAGGTCAGGGTGAGACTTGAGGAACACCTTCAGAAGGCTGCTCACGTATCTCTCTCCCTCTGTCCCTCTCTTTGTCCCTCTCTCTCTCCCACCCCTCTCTCTCCCTCTCTCTCTCCCCGTCTCTCTCTGTCCCTCTCTCTCTCCCCCTCTCTGTCCCTCTCTCTCTCCCCCTCTCCCTCTCTCTCTCTCCCCCCCCTCTCTCTCCCCTATCTCTCCCTCTCTCTCTCCCCCCCCTCTCTCTTTCTCGCTCTCTCTGTCTCTCGCTCTCTCTGTCTCTCGAGTCAAGATCACAGTAAATAATGAAATGTTATATCCTTCCATCACCTCTGAATACAAACGGTTTTGTCAGTTGGCTGTTGGCTTTTTTGCGTCACTCAAGGTTATGGAGTCATTGATAAAAAGGGAAAGACCTGTTGTGTACTGGTAGATATCATCCTGTGTGTGTAAGTGTGACTAGCTTGGAACAAGAAACAAACAAAATAAGGAAAGCAGGAAGGAAAGAAAGAGCGTTGACAACAAGGAGTCCTGAAATTGTTTTGCAAGAACAATGCTAGCAGGCTGCAAACATTTGCTCAACAAATGATCTTACCACACACACACACGATGCACAAACACTCACACACTCCCGCCCCAACTCTCTATTGTCTCTGCTCACACATGCATTGCTCCTTGTTTTTCTTCAAGCATGTTTCATCACACCCTCCAATTTCCCTCCTCCATTCCTATGGTCTCCAGTGCCTCGACTTGTTCAATAATGGATGTTAATAAAACCTGTCCTCTCCTGCCCCCTCCCTCCATCATCTGGCTGCTCTCTCCTCCTGCCCCCTCCCTCCATCATCTGGCTGCTCTCTCCTCCTGCCCCCTCCCTCCATCATCTGGCTGTTCTCTCCTCCTTCTCCATCCCTCCTTCATCCATCTGTGTAATAGACTCCCAGCACCCTGTGTGGACAGTGTGGAGTGTGTTGGGGGGGAAGGGGCCTGGCTCTCAGTCTCTGCCCAGCCAGCTTCCTCTATCACTTCATCAGCCACACACAACCACCACTCAGACAAATGTCTTAGCCTCCCAGCAGAGTACACACACACACACACACACATACCTACACACACACATACACACACAGACACACACACACACGTTTAGATGCTTCCTGAATGCTTCCACCCACACATGGTGCACATGGTTATTTCATGCTATCCTGCTCCCTGCTGTGGGCTGCTACACGATTAGATGCATTAGTGTGAACGTGTGTGTGTGTGTGTGTTTGTTGTCAGATCACTCCAATGACTGACTATAAAGACTGAGACGACACTGATTTCCTGAAGCATATGAAGAAGCCGAGTACAAGATGTTGAATATTCAGTGAGCCAACGAGCATAAAACACGTTTTTGATCCGAGCGAACTTGAAACGCATTTTGCCTCATTTAACATCAGAGTATTCAATAAAACATGATTTTACTAATCTTCACAGTCCCAGATGAATATTAAAGAGCTTGTTTTTATCAGACGAGGCGGAACTTGCTGGGCATAAAGATTCTGATCATAGACTGTCTGACACAGGCTGGCGGTGTTTACAGAGGGATTATTATGGGCTGTACATATGTGTGTTTTAGTAGCGCTTTATGAGTGTGTGTCTCAAATTGTGTGATTGTGAGTGTGCCAGCGTATCTGTTTGTGCATGCCTCCTTGTGTGTGTGTGTGTGTGTGTGTGTGTGTGTGTGTGTGGGGTGTATGCTCCCAAACAGTGTGAGGCCATCTCTGATGTAAACTCCGCTTTGTAGTGAGCCGAGTCACGGCTCATGTTTTATGCATTTCCAAGCGAAGTTTCAGGTTGCCAGGTTGTGACAGCGGGGGCTGGCCACTGATTGAGGGTGTGATTGAGGCCAGACCACAGCGTGGTAAACACTGCCACTATGCCGGCCCCCAGATACACCCCTCTTCCTCGCTGCGTCTGTCAGCTGTCAGCACACTGCAGCACAGGTCTACACGCCGACAGCAGCTCTCCATAGACACCACTCCGTACAGAGCAGGCCTTCTTATCATCGCCACCGGGTTTGCAACTGTATCTCTTAGTCCCAGAGAGACATATATTATGTAGTGTTAGTGTCTTCACCACAGTTAGGTTTTGACGCCCGTATAAAGGGGTCAGGGTTCAGGTTACCCCAGATCGACAATGGCCTACATACAGGAGTGCAAGGCCCTGCGGTGCGTTTGTTTGTTCTCTCCAGACGTCCTGGAGGAGCCCTCGTAAATCACGCCTTGTGCTGTGTGTTATCTCCCTGTTGTGGGTCTGCACTGGGCTCCGTGGATTAGCAGCGTGACAGGCATGGCAAATGGAATCTGAGGACCCCTGTGTTTGTGTGTGCGTGTGTGTCCATCTGGGATTGTGTGAGTGCATCATCAAGAGTGTGTGTGTGTGTGTGTGTGATAGCCTGTGACAGTGTATGGGGAGTATGATTCATGAGTTGAAGGCAGACTTTAAAATGATTTAATATATAGAGTGGCTGGGTCAGAGCTGAACAACATGGGGATGTTTCCTGAAGAACACAGTCCTGTGTTTTTCTGGGAGTTTTTCCTTGTCTTCCTTGAGGGTTTAGGTTGGTAACTTGAGGGGCAGCTCTATGGGCGTATGTGAAGCCCTCTGTGACATGCTTGCGTGTAAAAAGGGCTATACAAATACATTTTGATTTGATTTGTTTCCCTATGTTCCCCTGTGTTCCCCTGTCATCAGAGTTGCTGCCTGTTCACCTGCTCAATATACAAGTTCAGATTACTGTCAGAAGCCTTCCTTCACCACTTATTCCCTCTTGTGGTTTTTCTGTTCATACATGTTGCGGTTCTTCCACCTCTCCTCTCCCTTTGGTGTTCTTCCTGCCTCGGGAAAACAGAAAGTGGGTTTCCATGGTAACAAAGACAGCACCGGGCGAAGCGATGGCTGTAACACCTGGGTCACATGGATCAGTGAATATCTCTGTGTGTGTGTCATCCCACCATCTCTCTTTCTGTCTTTCTCAGCTCAGATGTACATTTATATCCACCCCAGCACACTCTCAGCTTCACTCAGTTTACTTATCAATTCACCTTTTTTTCAAATCTCCATGTAACGCTCTTTGGTCTCCATCACTCCGTTCACGTTCATTGGAGTTGTGTTCATGCCCAGCGACGCTTTGAAAGCTCTCGTTGTGGAACATGTCGTGTGTCACACACACACTGCAGGCCCACTCACACCACACACACACACACACTGCAGGCCCACTCACACCACACACACACACACACTGCAGGCTCACTCACACCACACACACACTGGGGGACACTTCCTCCATAATAAGGTTAATAAAGCAATCTTGTCAAAGACGAGTGACAAATATAGCAGTGGCAGTGATTCAAGCTTTTAATGTGTGTAATGAATTCAAGACACGCCTCTCGGTCCTCCTGGGCAGATGAACACTATCCTAGCAAGCAGGTCACACTGCCTGTGCTGAGCTAGGCTAATCTGGGGACAAACACACAGATACACACCTACGTACCCACACAGTGTTTAATTCCTGTCATCCCCCCCCTCCCTCTCTCTTTCTCTCTCTCTCTCTCTCTCTCTCTCTCTCTCTCTCTCTCTCTCTCTCTCTCTCCCTCTCCCTCTCTCTCTCTCTAGGTGTTATAGCTATCCTGGCACTGCCATTGGGCCTGGTGTCGTCTAACCAGGAGCTGTTCCCTAGCTACGCACCCCAGGACCCGGTATCCATGACAGCGGCACCCCAGAGCGCCCCCACTCCCTGCCCCGACCCACGCCCCCCCCAGACACACAGCAGGAGGGCTCCAGCAGCGGGGACTGGCCCGCGCAGGGGGGGGGGTGCGGGCATCATCCTGCCCACTGCTGCCCTCAGTTCCCTGGGCTGGCAGCATGCCCTCCCCAGCAGCCTGGTTCCCTCCAGTAAAGACAGCTTCTTAAGCGCTGCAGATCAAGTCAACCTCAACACTGTGAGCTCTGCCAGAGCCGACCCTGTCAGCCTCATTCTGCAGAGTGAGCCCCAGCCTCAGCCCCAGCCTCAGCCTCAGCCCCCCGGCTCTGATCTCACCAGCTCGGTCAATGTAGCTGATGCTGTTAGCCCAGATACAGATCCTCCTCCCTGCACTAAACAGGCCAGCGGCCTCCCCGGCCACCCCTGCACTGCTGGCCCACATAGCGAGGAGGCGTCCCTTCACTCAGGCTCCACCATGCCCCCCGCCCCTGCCCCCCCCCACTGAGAGAGGGGACACACTGGGTATGGAGAGACCCCGAGGCTCCCCAGCCCCCAGTCTGGACCCCCACGATCTGAGTATAGAAGAACCCACCGACCCCAGCCAGCCACTCCTCACCACTGAGCTCCAGCCTTCCCCCCTCTCCTCCTCCTCCAGGGCGGAGGCTGATACTGCGCGAGACCAGACACTCAGGGAGCCGGCTCAGCCCAGACCCGAGCAGGCCCCGGCCCATGCCATCACACTGCGTGAGGTGCACCCCAGTCTTAACGAGCCTCCCACCTCGGAGCTGCTGGTGGACAGCTCCTCCGACAAGGCTCCTCCACCCTCCATCCCCCCTCCCCCAGATTCCCTTCTCACCCCTACCAGCCTAGCCCCTGAGCTCAAGCTCCCTCCAGTCTCAACCGCCGCCGCTGTAACCGACCACAACACAACTGAGGAGGCTGCCGCTAGCAAGGATGCCCCTCCCCCTACTACGCCGCCTCAGGGTAACGTCACAGTCGAACACGGCCCCCTGGGGAACGCCACCGAGGGGGGGCTCCTCTCAAACAGCTCAGCCCCGGACTCCCCAGGATCCCAGGGGAACAGCTCGGCAGACTCCGAGTCCCCCTCCACCGCCAGTGGCAACTTCCTCAACCGGCTGGTGCCCGCCACCACGCGGGACCCCTGGGGCCCGGGGAACGGGTCGGGGCCGGCGCTCGACTCCTCGCTGGGGCGTGCCACCATCTGCCTCAGCAGGATAGACATTGTGTGGATCGTGCTGGCCATCAGCGTGCCTGTGTCCTCGTGCTGTGAGTAACACGCAGCTCGGCGCTCAGCAGCTGTCTAAGAACAGCTACACACGTACACGGCTCAGATGTTGTGAATTCGGTTGGCAAGACATATTTGTGTGGGCGATGCCGACCCTGCTTATAGAGCCCATGTTATGATGTAATAAATCATGGTCCCTCTCTCTCTCTCTCTCTCTCTCTCTCTCTCTCTTCCCCCTCTCTCCAGCGGTGCTGCTGACTGTCTGCTGTATGAGGAGGAAGAAGAAGTCCTCCAGCCAGGAGAACAACCTGAGCTACTGGAACAACGCCATCACCATGGACTACTTCAGCAGGCACGCCGTGGAGCTGCCCAGGGAGATCCAGTCTCTGGAGAATGCCGAGGTATGACTGCCAGGATTGGCCACAGGGCTCTCGAGTTCCATTCACTTTTAATTTCAGTTTTAACAGATTTGTTATGCTATGTAATACAGCCCCCTGCTGTTGAGTTGGCAGTACTGCAAGTTCAAAATGGTGAAACTGTCTCCATATCTGTCATGCCCATGGCGTCCCATCTTCTAACAGTCATGCTTGTGTCACTAATCACGGAATGTACCCTCTCCTATCCCTGCTTACTGAGCGCCTCTCTGTTTCCCTCTCATTCCTCCTGTTATTGGTTCCCTCTCTCTCCATCCATCGTTCATCCCTTGTGCCGGTGGTGCAGGAGTGTGACGAAGAGGCCAGGATGTGTTTAGGCTGCCCCTGGTGGTGATACGCAGGTGTCCTATTCCGGCTTCGTTCCTTCTCTGTAGAGCAGCTCTCTGTAGAGAACCTTCAGATCACCTAGAAGACACTGTAGAACCCTTTGAAAATAGCTACACTTCATCGGACAAATTTGAAACCTTTCATGTTCCTCAGCTTCCTATTAAACCCCATGGTCTATCTTAGTGTCTCTCGTCCCGTTCTCCATCTTCTCCTCCCTCTCTCTGTTGTCTGTCTGTTGTTTTCCACCAACTCTGGTGGCAACCGCTCTGCATTAATGCTGAGTCACTTGCACCAGAATGTTTCCCTCTTTCTCTCCCTCCTCTCTCCTCCTTCTGTTCTGCTGCTCCATCTTCTGAGTCACCCCTCCCTTCTGTCTTTTTTCCCAAGCCCCCCCCCCTCTCCCTTTCTCTCGCTTTATCCGTTCTCTCATTCTGCAAGACTTTAGGAGCCACATATCTTTTGTCATTGTATGTTCTCTGTCAAACTGAGACTATGAGAGGCAGAGAAGGAAGGAAGCTGTTTCATTTCTGCTATACAAGCCCTTTGTATAGCAGTGTAGACTTTAGAATTAGCTAGTGTCTGTGATAGTCAGACTGATATTGAAGGATCAGTTAATTAATTCTGAATTTCAGAATAACTGAAGTATATCAAGAATTTGAGAACAAATAATCTACAATCTACTGATTGTAGATTGAAACATTTTCAGTTACTCTCACGTCCTGAATGACCTGATCTGAAAGTGAATTGACATATTTTGAATGTAATTTCATGTAGATCGCCTCACAATTTCTATACCTTTGAGATTCACACAAAACACAGAATCTCTCTGTGTTCTACAAAAAAACAGCAAACATTTCTCCCTTCTTGTGGTAATCTCTGAGATAACTAGATGAGTAGATTGGTGACAGTGACAACATGTCTCTGTACAGACATCACCAATACAATCATGGTGGATCTAGATTCACAAAGAAAGGGGGGTTGTGTTTTTGTAGAATAAGGAGCCACGGATGTGATGCTTCTTAGAGAACTCAAAACGTGTCTCCAGGATGACATGTGTGTATGTTTACAGGAGCAGGAGACTTGCCTCCCCCCTAATGGAGACTACAGTGATAGCGGCGTGGTACTGGTGAACCCCTTCTGCCAGGAGACACTCTTCATCAACAGAGACAAGGCCTCCGACATTTAGAGACAAAGACAACGGTGGCCACATCATCCTGCACTAGCACGAGACTGTCAAAATAAAAGTCCCCCTCCCCAAGGCTTACTCCCTTTCTCCCCTTCCTGCTGTCGCTGTCATTTTTATACATGTGGTAAATCTTCAGAGACTCAGTGCTTTATACTGTATATTACGACTTCAAAGAAATAGAGGAAGACTGAAGTAAACACAGTATTTACTAGGAGAGGGAATCCAACAATATTTTTCTGATGTACATTTTCTACAAATGCTTAATTGTGATAAAGGTTTTTATGTTTTTATAAAGATACACAACGTTTGTGGTTTCAGTTGTGTTACAGTGGCTTGATGGTGAGTGCATTGTGGATGTTGCCACTTTCTGCGTTGGAGAGAAAATGCTGTACAAAACAAACAAAAATATACACATTTTAATTTCTTTATAATCAAATCCAAAACACTTATTAAAAAAGCCTGTTGAACTTGAATTCTGCACCTACGTACTTGGGGGGGGATACAGAGGTTTGAGTAAGGTTTTATGAAATTGGGTTTTAAGTAGAGCGAAAATGCAAGTGTTGTAGTTTGATCTGTTGTCTCTGAAGGGTGCAGCAAGGAGGACAGAAGAAGAAATAGCATAGAGGACTGGGGTGTCTGCAGACCCAATGGAGGTGACCTACAATGGCTTTTCCCCTTGTGTTTCACCAGCCTCTCTGGTGAGGGACCACATAGATGTCTTAACTTCATTTGTCAAGCTGTTTAAGCTTTATATGTGCTACTGTAGTTTGTGTGCGTGAGAGAGAGAGAGAGAGAGAGAGAGAGAGAGAGAGAGACAGAGAGAGAGAGAAAGAGAGGGAGGGAGGAAGTGAGTGACTGCATGTAAGTGTGTGTGTCTTACAATTTGACATAAAACGTATAAATTGCAAGTGTGGAAAGTCACACATAAACGAGTAAGGTTATTACAGGAATGTATGTTAAAAATGACATACATAGAACACAATTTTTCTAAATACAAAGATGTGATACACAATTTCAAAGCTTGAAAAGCTTCAATGTTCATTATCTTTTCAAAAAATATAATTGCCTACTTTAATGTGTTTGTTTTATTACAGAAAATGATTTGTAATGATATACTATGATATAATGAAACTGAGCACATGATTACTGTTCAATTATACATGCCGATATATCTAAATGTTTGTTCAATGTATGTATGTATGTGTGTGTGTGTGTGGGTGTGCGTAAGTCTGACTGCTAGCCTGTCAGTCTATCTGTGAGGATGTGTGTGTCATGGAGTTATGGTTGAGATGTGCAGTGCAGGGGAGTTTCAAATCCTCACCATCCTGAAAAAATAGTTTGACCAAACCTTTTCCATTCTCCCTCCATAAGTAGGCAACAGTTTTGTCAATGCAGATGAACTGTGTGTATTACTGTAATGTACAGGTATAGAATGGTGTGTGATTATAACTGACCAATGAAAGCATTGAGCTATTTTATCCTGAATATTTACTGTGAGCACATGCAGACATAGTTTAAACGTTTTGTTTGAGTGTTCTTTTTTCTTGCCTCAAATTACAGTCCTTTATCATCTTTTACTTTTGCTTGTCTCATATTCTGTCTGAAATTGTTGAATAGCCTACTGCCTGCCTTTGTCTGCTATTGCTTTTTTGAGAATTGTTGACCAGCTCAATCATAATCATTTCTGTTGGAGGTTATGTTGAAGTTCTGTTACACACATACAGGCTTGCTAGACGTTTGTCATTGCAGTGGGCCTATGAGTGAATACTTCACAATATGTAGAACGGTTAAGGGAAGATGTGGCAGTATCTTGTGTTCAACATTAGGCCTATGTCTTTTTTGTATCGTAGCATACACTGTGTACTTTTTACTGCTGAGCAATAAAAGACAAAAGCTTGGGAAAACGTGTCTTGTTTGTCAATAAGAGCTTGATGCTCCCCTCCCCAATGCATTTGTACACAAAGAGCAAATTAGAGACATGCCACGCAGCTGATAGGTGACTGACAATGCAGGCTACTGGGCCTATATAGGCTAAAATCTTGCTGACAGCAGCCAAACTATTCAGTGTGGCAGAAGGTTCTTTGTGTCTCTGTTCTCGGTCCGGCCAATGCTAGTATAGATAGAGGTGTAAAACCCTGATAATATGTAGGCCTACCTCATGCCCAGTCTGGTCATTTTTTCAGCGTTTTCAGTTATAATAACACGAGAAAAGATGAGCTTTGCCTGTTTGTTCCAATGTGTATTGCATGGCAGGTAATACACACAGTATGCCACTCAATGGTAAGGTTGTATCAATTCATGCAAACTAGTGGATAGATAACATGTTACAGTGCACAGTATTATTAAAAAGGCATACAGTTAGGCTAAGCTGATATGTATTTAGTTAGCCAAAGTGCAATGGTATAGAACCCTGTTTTATGATGACATTTTAATCATATACTATCAAACAATAACGTGATCCCTATTAAAACATTTTCAAATAGTGATATATGTCTGTAATTTTTGCGGCATTTATTCTGTCACATAAAACACCTCGTGTTGCTCTTCCAACCGCTTTAATGTGATGGGCTGGAGAAAACCTAACGGCGATGTATTTTCGTTAATTGGCTATTGAATTTGTCTGTCAAACTTGTCTCTTGAATGTTCGTTTCCGGGGCAACATAAGAAGTGTTCCTTGTGCATCCGGCTGAAGCTTCAGTCAGTCGTGTGCAATCTCACAGTGTGGAATGCCAGTCAGCCAGCTAAGCTACCTAGCAAATGTGGCATTGAAAGACAGGCGAGCGGAGTGGCTGAATTGAGATAATATCGCGTAGGTTGAAACCGTTTAATATTGTTGATAGTATAAGAGATTACTAAGACTTTTCAAATCGATTTAAACTGGTTAATTTTACTGATCAAATTCAGATTCGTCACTCGGTTGCTACAAGCTAGCTAGCGGCGTTTTCTTTGAAAATGGCGGATGTTGCTACAACTGGCGGTGCGGAGAAGAGCTTGGATGATTTCTTTGCCAAGAGGGATAAAAAGAAGAAGAAAGAAAAGGGGAAGGGGAAAGAGATGGTAGCTGGACCCACCCCAGTTGTCCTAAAAAAGAACAAAAAGGAAAAGGAGAAGTCAACGAAAAGTGAAAACCAAGATGCGCAGATTGAAAGGGTAATGTAACGTACCCGGTCGTGCTAGCTAGTTTAGCGAGCTAGGGCGTGGGCCTTGTTTAATTAAAATGTCATAGCTAGCCGTTAGATTTTTATATATTTTTTGACTTGTCATTGTCGAGAGACAATCGCATGAATGTGTAGATGCTTTTGCTAGCTACTTTCGTAAGCAAGTACTAAAAAGGTTTCCTTTGGGAAATACTATGTGCACTCCAGCTGTTCACGGGTGATGTACATTTGCCTTTTCAGTTAACACATTTTTAAACGACGACAATACGACGCATTTGGATTCTTCACTGTCACGATTTAGAGGCTTTCAGGTAGTGAACCGGCGCTATGTTCTGTGCGTTTGTCTTCAGGAGGACGAGGAGTGGAAAGAGTTTGAGCAGAAAGAGGTGGATTACAGCGGCCTCCGACTGCAGGCTCTGCAGATAAGGTAAAATGGAGGGACATAGGGGAGTGCCACATTTCGCTATTTTTCTTTTAGTACATATTTTATAACCTGCTGTCATGTCTTTGCCCTCTCACCTCCCATGTGTGCCTGACACCTTCTCTGTTGATGTGGCAGTGATGAGAAGGAGGAGGAGGGGGAGTATGAAAGGGAGGAAGTTGGGGATGATGGAGAGATCATCCTGGTCAGTGGAGACAAAGTTTCTGGACCTTGGAACAAATCTGGCTCAGCTCCTACTGCTGCTGTTGCCCCTGTGGGTAAGTGAAGCCCCTTTCTCATCACTAGTGAAATCACACTCCATGTACTGTTTAATGTCTTCTCAAATTCCACAATATAACTACAAGATCTATTGTATCCGATATGTCAAGTCAGTATGTATAATTTCACGAATGAATGGTCATTCTCTTCACTGCCTGCAGAGGAAGTCGAAGTGCCTGAGTCCAAGCCTTCAGGTGTGTACCGCCCCCCGGGGGCCAGGCTGACCTCCAACAAGCGAGGCCCCACCCAAGGCCCCCCTGAGATCTTCAGCGACACGCAGTTTCCCTCCCTGGGTGCAACCTCTAAGCACGTGGAGACTCGCAAGTAGGTGTCTAGACGGCACCTGTGAAGCCGGCACAGATGTTGATGTGTTTTATGAATATCGGTTGAATGCATCTGTTGATGCGCACATGTTTTGTTTGCAGGGATAGAGAAATGGAGAAGACCTTCGAGGTGGTGAAGCACAAGACCCGCGGTCGAGAGGAGGGGGGGAGTGCTTCTATGCAACAGCTGCAGCTTGACAACCAGTATGCCATCCTGGGGGCCAAGTAAGCCCCTCCCCACCCCCACCCCCCTTCACATCCTGCGCGGTCCTGCCCAGTCCCCTCCCCTCTCCTCCCCCACCCCTTCCCTCCTGGAGGGAAACTGAAATACAGCTGTGGTGAACCAGACCCCTGTCAAAGCTGGTGCTACCACCACCACACTGAACCTTCTGTCCCTTTTGACACCACAGAAAACGCACACACACACACACACACACACTCTACATTGACAGTCACCCAACACCCATAGGCATGCACACACATGATATTGATGCACCATACAAAACACACAAGCATTTGGAAGGACTAAAGGATCGCAGCAAAAGGGGCTGTGGTTAAAGAAACAGATCGATTCTACCTGATACACCGATATGAACAGAACTGCAGCAGCAGCAACCGAGGACAACAGAGTTGTCTATTGTGGATCGTAGTCAGAGCAACAGTCGTGTGGTACGGCATCTCTGAACTTCTCAACTTGCTCAACTTTGATAAAGCCACAGAGGATCGATACCCGGCGAGGTGATGATTTTCCGAACTTCTGTTGAAATAGATATATTTTTTGCGAAGATCGTTATAATCCAGAACTGCACATGGTTTTTGGGGTGTGTGTGTGTGCGCGCGTGTGTATTTGAGTTTCGGTTTGGGGCACGAGAGGAAAGTCGGGGAGGGGGGAGACTACCTCATTGGCAAAGCTGTGGCAGCCATTTTGTCTGAGCCTCAGCTTGAGTGAGGAGAGGAAGGGGGAGGGGCTTCCATCTGGCCCTGCAGACCAGCACCATGCTCTTACACCTAGACACTTGAAGACCCCTTGTTTTCCCTCAGTAATGAGATCTGTGGACAAGGAGTAAAGGCTGTGGTCCTCTATATAGAATAACTATTTAAAGTGGCCTTACTGTAAAGAGAAGCTGCTTTGTCCTCTGAAGAACAGCCTGCTCGCACGCTGTCTTCACAGGCTGTTGGGCAGCCTGTGGATCTTGCCACTCTGAGAAAAACCTCAGTTCAACAAGAATGTAGTGCCGAGTTGTAGTTTGAACTAACAACTAACTGCCCGCAATTCCATATCCACTGTTTTGACTTGCTACCCCAAATTATGAATCCCCACCCCCTTCAATTTGGATTCTATAACATCAGAACACCAATTTATTAAAGATCATTTCTAATCTGAAGTCATTCCTTTTGGTAAATGTGTTGACTTTCTGCATTGTTTGTTGGTGGCTGTTTTCCAGTGTTACCACTGTTTTTCTGTTCTTCGAAAGGTGTAGTGTTGAAGTAATGTTGAGGGTAGACTTCAAACTGTTACATATAAAGACACAGCTACCTATTACATTTACCCAGCTAATTGACACAACCTGGTTTCCCCAAAGGAAATGTGATTTTTGTTTAGCATAATTCTGATAAAAAAGTATAGGCTTTTGCTTTGCCCCCAATCTGTTGCATTGCTAATGTCCCCAAACTTGATTTATAAGCTTTGCACCACAAGACATCCTCTTTTCCCCACCTTGAAGGTTCCATCCATTGATAAAGAGGCCTCAGCACTTACTGGTTTACTTGTGTTGGAGGAGGAAGCCTGTATGTTATTCTCATTTCTGGAGTGATTCAGTTTGTCTTTCCTGTTTGGCACCAAACCCACTGATCTACTCTATGGACACAAGATCTAGGCGCTGTACCAATTCTCTACAATGCACCTTTGCTTCCTCTCTGATCTTAAATGGCTGGATAGGTGGAAGTATGTGCCTCTACACAGCTGATACCAATCCTGTCTGAAATCAGTGACTTTTCCAAGGAAAGGAGAATTTGAATGGTGCCACTCTAGGATCAGATGGTTTGGATCAACTGTAGCATGTGTTCCCTAGGTGGAGCCAAGCTTTAGGAGGGCTAGTTGTGTCTGTCAAAGCTTTTCAGAATGACCCTGGATCTAGGCCTGTAAATGCTACAGCCAACCCTCTTATCACTGTAAAGTCATATGTTGATCGAGACAACGATGGCTAGCTCGCTCATGGCTAGCTGTCTGAAACATGTAGAAGATCTCAAGCAAAGCTCTTTCAAAATATTATGGAGTCTCATTAAGGAGTGTCAGGGTTGGAGAATAAAAACATCTGGACGGCTTGACCTGCCGGACCACTGGTTGATGACTGAAAACACTTGTGAGATGTTTAACTCAAAATAAAGTTGATCCTTGTGATTGGTGTTTTGTCTGAGTCTTTATCTTCAAATCATTTATATCATAGCATGCCAAAGAGCAGCCTTCTCTCTCCCAGATTTGTTCTAGACAGAGCAAAGACTGTTAAGAAAATCATGATGAGTTGCTGCAAATGAAATCAACATGTTCTATGTTCTGGATCCATAAGATTCCCATTAAGGCCTATTTAGTTTTTAAAGCACTGTGATCTGATTGCCAATTAACACAAACGATTGCCAGGTGTGGTTCACAAATGAGTGAGTGCTTATGACAAAGTGTGACTGTCCACAATGCAATTTTGTGGTTGTAAGGTTGGCTAAATGGTTAGAGAGTATGACTACAGTTCAGGAGGTTGGGGGATCACATCCCCCAAGGTGCTTTTAGATGAAAGCTTTCAATCGAACATTGAACTTATGTCTTCAAGTGGAATTCATATAGACATAATTAGATTCAGAGGGAAATTCAGCAAGACCCTGGTGGCAGAGTGGATATGCATGGGATCTTGAGTCCTGACCCCTCCGGTTCAAATCTGTCTGGAGGCAGTGTACCCCATGCTTGCTTTCTGGCATGCAAAACATGTTAGTATCTCTTTAAGCAGAGCACTTTTTAAAGGATAAATACTAGCTTATACTACCTTCACATGCCACAGGTATGGGGCCCCAGTGGCCTAATGGATTAGCATGTGGACAAGCAAATCCCGATGGCATGGGATCAAATCCACCCAAAACCTCGAACCCAGAGAAATCCTTTGACTGAGCTTGCTCTAAGGTCGCCCCCAAGGTGTCGGGGGCTGGTGTCGTGGGCTGCTCAACGAGCTGGGTTCAGATGAAGCACAGGGCGTGGTGCCAATCAGATCCGTGAGCCCAGATCCCTGTGACCGCAGCGCACTCCCCCGACTGTCCAGACTCCCCGACTGCCAGCCGGGATCACCCAACTGTCTTTGTCAGTACCCGACTGTCCCACCAGGAACGACAGTTGGGAGAGAGGATCTCGGGAGCCCGGGAGTCCCGGAGCCGGGAAAATAAATTAACCTTTTATCAGTTTTATATATAAGTCCAGCTTTTTTTCCAAGTCCAAAAGCGACAATTGAGCTGTAGGAAGATCCTTCAGCCAGATATGAACACAAGTGTGAGGTCATTAAAGAGACCTTTTCTGCAAGGAAAGACCATTGCAGCCTTCTATGGGGTTTGAACCCACAACCCTTATCTGTCAGGGTACACGTGCTTATCCACTGAGCCATCAGGGACACAAGGAAACATGAACTCGTTGAAAATACATCCCTAATGTGAAGTGTGAGGTCATTAAAGAGACAGTTTCTGCAAGGAAAAACCAAGGCAGCTTTCCATGGGATTTGAACCCAAGACCCTTAACGCTCATAGTACACATGCTTATCCACTGAGCCATCAGGGAGACAAGGAATAATGAACTTGTTGAAAATACATCCTTACAGTGAAGTGTGAGGTCATTAAAGAGACAGTGTCTGCAAGGAAAGACTATCATAGCCTTCCATGGGATTTGAACCCAAGACCCTTAACGCTCATGGTACACATGCTTATCCACTGAGCCATCAGGGACACAAGCACACATGGACTTGTTGAAAACACATCCTTAAGGTGAGTCAGTCGATCTGCTGCTATATGTATCTGATTATAAACGAACTTGTCTTCAAGATGAACGTGTTCTAACACATTTAAAATGCTAACACAATAGTAAATATTTGACCATAACGTTTTTTTACATTGTAGGGGAAGCCAAGCTTCCCTTGCAGTCTTAAAGAAATTGCCTACTATCATGGATTTTATTGGGAAGGTGACCAAGTCTTACACAGCTTGTGGCAAGTAGAACACACTACCTCTCAAAAGTAATAGCCTACAGGCATTGTCCTTCATTGATCCTGTGGTGAGAGGCCATTTAGTGCCCTTAGAGGTGACCAGGAGAAGAGGAAGAAGGAGTAAAACCAGAAGAAATGCTAGATAGTTTAATAATAGTTTATATCTCAGAATAACAAATGAAATTGAATATTAAAAATTAGTGTCGGTGTATTTTGATCTTCAGAATGTTATTTTACTCTATGTGCCTATATGGGTGGGCCAGGGATGTAAGGGGGTTTGTGGCAATGTAAGTATATGGATATTTGCCACGGGGTGAGGGCTTCAATTACCTCTCTCTTTTTTAACCATACATGTGTTTGCATCCCTGCACATACTACATAATTTAATATTTTGATATGTTAACAAACTTTTTTTTAAGCCCTTGTAGTATTTTTAAATTCCTTGCTTTACCAGGATAGACAAATGTGTCTTTCAGCCAATAATTTAAACAATCTGTACTGCTGTCCCAACATTGATGTACTTTCTTAACTGCCTACACCTCAACTTGAAAGATTTGTATGTCGGTTGTAAAGACTGTCCATAACCATGGAGAGCTGCTGCCATTGAATGTCCAGAACACTTATCTACACTCATAGCAAACATCCCTGTTTATGGCTGAAAAACCTCATCATTCTCTTGGCCACTTTTCACTAATCCCACCCTGGTTCAAGTTCAAATACCACATCAACAACTAAATACATGTAGTCTTTTTATTTGAAGGAATATTGGTGGATTAATTCATGAGTCAGTTAAATAATACATTAATTAATGAAAGAAAGAATGAAGTCAGCTGGCTGGTTTCTCTGGGTGTGGTGGACGAGTTCTGAGGTGTCACCTGGGGTTAAGGAGAAGATGAGGTGTCAAGAGGACAGAATAAACAGCAGAGGCCGGCTGGTTGCTGGAGGGTTATTGCAGCATACTTGATACTAATTGGATGTGGCTGAAAGGTAGACTTGTGGGGGTGACATTTGGGATAGTAAACTGTATAAAAACATTCACTTTACATACCTGAGTTGCCGTAGTTTCCTCAGATTCCTCAGATTCAAACCCTGCATCATTCTCAAGTGGATGGTTCGGGGAAAGAAAGGGGGGCTCTTCGTTTGACTCGAACCCCGCAGCATTCTCAAGTGGTCGTCTGCTTCCTATCGGCCACTGGGGAACAGTAATCAAGTTGGCAAGAGGAGTTCTTAAAGCCAAATTATACTACTCCGTTACGGACAGACAGACAAATGGAGTCGGACGGATTCGTAGAATTTAGACTGTGTTAATTGAAAATATAAAGTGGTAGAGATAACCTGGAAACCAGAGATGGCAAAAGTACACACATCATTCACTCAAGTGGAAGTACAAATGCCCATGTTTAAAAAGACTCACGTAAAAGTTGAAGTACTGACTCAACCTTTTCACTCAAGTTAAAGTAAAGAAGTATGGATTCTGATATATACTTAAGAAGTAGTCATTACTACTACCTGTGTTAGTGTTTTAGTAAAAGGTGGTCAGAAAAATTGTGAAGTACTGATACATCTCTGCTGAAAACGTAGGAGGATTTGAGCATATATCCTAACCAATCATAAAACCACACAATTTGTATTTACCTTGTTTCAGAAAGGTCATTGACACTGCACAGTTACACAACAATGTAAACATCAAAAGACACTCTAATGCTGTCACTTTGTTAATCCGTCCCATACTAAACCTACTGTTTCAATGGACCTCAATTCTAATAGAAAATGATGAATGAGATTACAGGACACTTTTTAATCAGCACCTAATAAACATTATACAGGATAAAAAAGTTAAATCAAATGGTACACATGGTTGCACAATTTAAAACAAGTTATCATTGAGTCCTATATTGGTGCCCTTAGGCAGTTTTAAATTAAGTAAACAACTTTATTTCTTACCAAAGAAACTGTTCTTTTAGCTTCAACCAGAATAAGACCCAGCAGCAGAGAGAACAGAAGTGCACCTCTCATCTGGACCTGCATGACAGCCAGTCAGTAAATTCGCCAGGCTAGTTCGTTCGAATCAGTGATTTATGTGCATTTGTAAAGTCACATGGCTGGATCCATAGCCAATGGGCGTACATTGTTCACGTGCAGGGATACCGTCAAACTGCCGTGAATAAAGTTTTGTTTGTTTAACCTAATGTTTTTACCGTTTTCCTTACCGCAAATGGGTTTGGGCTGTCTGTTCGATTTTGTCTGACTGGCTGGCCATCCGATGTTCCGTTTGCTTTTAGGATCTTCAGATACGTTTACCGTTACCATGACAATGGAAATAAACAGGAGGAATGTGCAGCTTGGAAGTCGGCGATGTTGGTTTGATTGTAACCAGCCGATCCGAGTTTAAAACAAACATTATGCCTTTTGCAAAAACAGGTAAGACTCCGTACTAATGCTAAATGTGTTTATGTAGGCTACATGACATAGGCCTTAAAGCTGGCCTGTTGTACAATTTCAGACTAAGGCGCAATGAGTGCTCGCGGCAGTGAAGTGAGCGTTTTTGTTCGTACTAGACCGACGGCCAGCTTGGCTCAGGAGCTCATAGAATATCTGCCGGATGGACAGGTATGCCTGTGACATTCAACATTTCGTCAACGTCAAAGTGATTTCTTTATAATGTGCACAACAAAGCACTTCTGTTTAAATTTGTAAACCTTATTGGAGGTTGAAGTCAAGTCGTTTAACATTAGCTACATAAATCACTTGCTGTTTACATACCTGATTCTCACTGTACTTCATTGAAGCTGAACATGAAAAGTAAAAGCTAAATTAAACCTATATTACATCCCTTCCCCAGACAGTAGGGACTTTAAGCAACGACGGTTGAGAGGACGGCTACGGCGGTCGAGTAGAATTTTGAGCATTCGAGAATTTATGTCATCACCTCCTATCGCTGTAGTCAGAGCGAGTCAGAGCCGTAGTCCGTCTGTTTACAACGGCAGAATGGGTTTTTGACGTTGTGAGCGCTACACCAACTGCAGCAAGTAGCCGGTCTAAGTGTTGCTAGGTGATAGTGGAGCCCGTTGGAATCTTTCCCTGGCGCCGTAGCTGTCCCTAAAACACCGCTGCTTAAAGTCCCTAGTGAATGTCCGCCAGAGGAAGGAGTCCAGGAAGGAGGTGGTGAACAACCAGCTGAACTCCTGGTCCTTCCGTTTGGATGGCGTCCTGCATGACGTGTCACAGGAGGATGTGTATGCCCGTGTGGGGACGAGGGGTAGTGCTCAGGGCGCTGCAGGGGTACAACGGTAGATGCTCTAGTTCCAACATGCTCCATCATGCTGCTCATGATCACACTATTGGCTTGTCAAAGGAATATATTGTTCTCTTGCTCTTCCAGGTACTGTGATGTGTTTTGGCCAGACGGGAGCAGGGAAGACTTACACCATGACAGGAGCCACAGAGAATTACAGTCAGAGAGGGATAATACCCAGAGCCCTACAGGAGGTAACATACTCCAGGCCAGAAATCACCACCCTTTTCCACCTTAATCTCTTCCTGTATCTCTAACTGTCTCTCCACGTATCTCACCTGGCCTCCTGTTCGAACTGCAGGTGTTCCGGGAGGTGGAGCAGCGTTCCGACCACACCTTCACCTTGCACCTGTCCTTCCTGGAGATCTACAACGAGACCCTGGTGGACCTGCTGTCCTCCGTACCGGGCTGCCCGGGCCCAGGTCCAGGGGGCATGGCTGTGGTGGAGGAGCCTGGAGGGAGTGTGGTCATCAAGGGGCTGTCTCTGCACCTAGTCCACAGTGAAGTAGAAGCCCTCAACCTGCTTTTTGAGGTATGCAGCTCCAAATACAATTTGAAAGATATTTTTTTAAAGGTGTTTGATACCGTTACTTGGAAATCTTTCTTTAGCTGTTAGATCTGTGTCCAATCAGTGCTGTTCAGGAGGATTTCAGCTAGTGCTGGCTAGATTGACTGTCTGACAGTACTATTGCTGTCTGTGTACACACAGGGAGAAATGAACCGCGTCATTGGAGCTCACAGCCTCAACAGGAACTCCTCCAGATCTCACTGCATCCTTACAGTGCACATTGAGGTATCATCACACTCGTAACACGCACACTCTCAGTATTCACATGGGACAGTAGGGTTTCATTTGCCGTCATTCAATTTGCAGTCATTCAGAAAGACAGTCATTCTGGATGTGCCTGAAATGTGTGCTTGTTGTTTTACAGTCTCATTCCCGCACTTTGTCTGATGCTAAATACGTGACCTCCAAGCTGAACTTGGTGGACCTAGCAGGCTCAGAGAGACTGGGCAAGACAAGGGTTCGTCCTGAAGAACCAGACCTGCCTACAAGGTCATACCGTACAGGAGTATGACCCTGTACGGTATCTACCCGGCACAACATGAGGAACCCCTCACCCTCACTTGCCGAGGTTGCCTGGTACTGTGCATAACCCCCCTTGTGGAAACCTTGTCCTGTGTCCCTTATGTGGTCCAGTCGGAGGGCCAGGTGCTGAAGGAGGCCATGTACATCAACAAGTCCCTGTCATTCCTGGAGCAGGCCATCCTGGCTCTGGCAGACCGGAGGAGAGACCACGTGCCCTTCAGACAGACCAAACTCACCCACGCCCTCAAGGACTCACTGGGTGAGCCTCCCAAGGACCATGGAATGGGTTACCTGTAGAACGCTACCTGTTGACTGATGACTTGCTCAGTATATCTGTAAAGAAACTACAGTCCCATGTATCATGTGACATTTAACACACGTGTGTGTGTGTATTGAGTGATGTTGAATGAGCAGCTTTGTCGTCTCCAGGTGGGAACTGCAACACAGTTCTGGTGGCCAACATCTACGGAGAGGCCGCCCAGATAGAGGAGACCGTGAGTGTACTGGTGCCATGTAAACAGGTTTGAGGTGTTGACCTTACTGTAAACCACAGGTATTGTCGTTAACCACTGTCCTGCCATGTCTCTCTCCCAGCTGTCCACATTGCGGTTCGCCAGCCGGATGAAGCGTGTCAGAACCGATCCGGCCCTTAACGAGCACATCAACCCTGTGGTGAGACCCAAACGCCCTCGTCCGGAACACAGCTCGCATGTCAACATGTAAACACGGGTGTGTGATTGTGACTGTGACGTGATGGTGAGTGAGTGACGTGATCTGTGTGTGTAGCTGCAGGTGCTGAAGCTGCAGAAGGAGATCCAGCTGCTGAAACAGCAGCTGTCCATTCACGACACCCTGGTGAGGCCGAGTCTGAAATCTCTGAGCTTAGTCTGAAGTGAAGTCTGACCTTCAGTAACATGAGTAATATGCCTTATCTACTTACAACGTACTTTATTCATCCTTTTGGGGAAATTGCATTTGTTGGTTAGGGTTACTGAACACGAGCGCTGTAAGGGTAGACATAGAGGCACCTCATTACCATGACCATGTCTGAGTGTACTAGGAGACACCGATTCAACTGCTTTCTCTGGTTCAGTATCCTTTGACACTTGATCAGGACGCTAAGTGCTGTGTGATGTCATGTTGTGTGTGTGTGTGTGTATGTGTGTGTCTATCACCAGGCCAACCGCACGGGCATGTCCTACGAGACGCTGTCTGAGACCCAGGTGGCTGAGATTCAGAGCCAGGTTCAGAGATACCTGGAGGGAAGCCTGGAAGAGATCAACGTGAGAACATCCCCTCTCTCTGTCTGCTCTCGTTCCCTAGTGTAATGTTAGTGTGTAGTGGTAGTGTAATACAAACGCAGTCATAATGAATGCAGTTAGGCTGGTGAGTGTTCCTGGCCATGTTCTTACATATTCCTGCCATTCTCTCATCTCTCTGCTGGCTGGTGTTCCTCCTCAGATTGTCAATATCAGACAGATCCAGGAGGTATTTGCTCAGTTCAAGGTCGCCATACAGTGAGTCAACATAACGTCCGTTAGGCACACATCCCTAATGTCTCAGTAATGTAGAAAGCCTGCCCATCTCATAGTTGAACAAGATTTGCATGGACGTTGAATCCTAACAAATGTTAATAATCAGCTAAGGAAAAAATAACAAATTCCAAGAGTTTTATAACTCTAAAACCCCTAAATATTGGGCTGAAAATATGCCAAAAACAAACGATCCCAATCTAAGGTGGTCAAATGCTATGTGTGTGAGTGGTGATGGTGCTGTGCTGTGTTGGGCAGGCAGCAGGAGCAGCGTGTGAGGAGCCAGCTGGGTGAGACCTACAGCCTGGTGGAGAAGACCCAGAGCTCCTCTGGAACTCCAGCTGCCAAGGTCAGCTCAGGTCCCCTCAAACATCACCCCATCATCCTGCAAGGCTATTTAACCTGACACAGTCTGAACACCTGGAAGCCTTGCATACATCCTCACCCACAAATAGACCTTGAAGCATAAAGTTGGACGATAAAGTTCTTGTTTAGGAGTGCCTGACTTGACTGCTGCTGTGATGTTGCAGCTGCAGGCCCCCAAAAGCATGGTGGGAGAGGTGGAGGGCTGTGGGTTTGGGGTCGGCGTTGCTGCTCCCTCAGAGAGGCATGTCCGCCCCGTGTCCCCTGACAGGACCAGAACCAGGAAGACCAAGGAGCTGGTCAGGTCAGTGTTCAGCCCCAGTCCACTAAGGCTGTAGAAAAACACTGTCCCAGTCATGTCACTGACTGGACACTTCAGCATCATGACCCTCACCCTGTTATCTGTGTGCCTGTCCAGCCATGGCAAGAAGGAGGCCACAGGACCAGGCAGGCCAGCGGAGGATGTATCTGGGCCACCCAGCCAGAGGGAGCCTGAGGTCTACGAGCTGGAGACCCAGGATCCCCCGGTGCTACTCCCCGGGCCCAGAGAGCCCCCCAGGCCTGAGTAAAGACACCAAATATGGAGCTCTTTTATAGTGCATGTTGTCCATTAAGCTATCGTTGACAAGCCCTATCTCATGCAGTGTTTGGGTTGTGTACAGTATTACACTTCCCTGCTGTCTGTGCTCCTAGCTCCCCTCCCAGTAAGACGGAGGCATTTGAGGACTTCAAGGCGGAGCGAGGCAGCGAGATAAACCGCATTCTGAAGGAGAACAAGGCGGTCCTGCTGGAGCGGCGGGCCCGCCTCCGAGAGCTCACCGACGCCATCAACACGGCCAAAGCAGAGATAGACCACACCAGCTCCGCCCTGCAACAGTGGAGGGAGAGGAGGCAGAGCCAGGGTAGGAGACGACATGTGTGTGTGTGTGTGTCAAACAGAGTCGATCAGATCAAGGATCTCTGTGTGTGTGTGTGTGTGTCAAACGGAGTCGATCAGATCAAGGATCTCTGTGTGTGTGTGTGTGTGTCAGAATCGTTCAGATCAAGGATCTCTGTCTGTGTGTAGGTCAGTTTGTGAGTGCGCAGGGAGAGCTGGTGCTGGAGGAGGAGGAGCTAGCGCTGGTCATGCGTCTGCAGGAGCTCAAGTCCCGCTACCGGCTGCTGTACGAGGAGCAGCGCAGCACCAAGGCTGAGGTCACCTACTGCCACCACCTGGTGGACCAGTGTAGGGCACGCCTACTGACCGGTGAGCATCCAAACCCTGACCCCGCTAGGTATGTACCTGAGCTAACATACCGTAAACCTAGACTGACAAAGGTTGTGTGTGTGTGTGTGTGTGTGAGAGTTTGAGAGCTGGTACAATGAGTCCTTCCTGCTCCCAGAGGAGGTCCAGGCCATGCTAAGGACTGGGGGGACCATCAGACCTGGACTCATACCCCTGGACAAGGCCCTGGCTCTGGTGGGTCAGGATCCGTAGACAGAGGCCTATCAAGGACACGCCATGTTAAAGCATCCTTTGTAGCCCAGAGTTGATACTCTGTATTAGAATGCATAAACCATAGTTGTAATAAATTATTCTACATCCAGAGAATAAAACAGGCTTAAGATGAAAGTGAACCAAATGGCTAGTTTTAAGTTATCTCACCGTCTGTTGTTGTGGTAGTCATGGTTTTCCAAGGAGGAGTATAATCTCAGTGTACAGCTCTTGTGGTTGTCATGGTTCCCCAGGAGGAGGATGAGCAGGTGCGTTGTGAGAGTGTGAGGTCTGAGCGCCTGGCCGACAGCCCCAGCGCCGTCTCCTTCTACAGCACTCACATGAGGTCGCTTCAGCGGGTGTGTCTCTCCTCCACACACACACACACACACACACACACACACACACACAGTGTATAGAACCATATTGTGACTTCTATATTAGCCTTCAGGAAGTGTCATTCACATAAAAGGATAGATAACGTTGGAACTGTAGGCATGTCCAGTATAGTGCAGGCTGCCAAGACAACACGGAGCTCCGGAGTGGTGACGTGTGTGTGTGTGTGTGTGTGTGTGTGTGTGTGTGTGTGATGGATGTTCCAGCAGAGGAGCGTGGGCAGGGCCACGCCTCAGACTGCCTCCCAGAAGAGAAGCCCCAGAGACTCCCGCAGCAGGCTTCCTGCCATCCTCACCATCATGTGACTGAAACAACCAAGCATGTGACATCTGCCCCCATGGTCCACCACCACCCCAAGTGCCACGCCTAAAGTGGCCTCAATAAAGACCCAAGATGTTGGTGACTCAGTGTGTGTGTGGAGAGTAGCTTAGAGGAGGGGTTTCTGCTTGTCGGATGTATCCTCTTTGTTTTGTACCACGAAAAGCACAAACACACACAATGCAATGAATCAGCTTGTTAAATGAAAAGTAAACTTTTATTATTCCTGAACCACAAAATAGACTTCTTTGGTTGTACAAATTCACTAGTTACAGTCTTGGTTGAGCTCTCTGACCTCTGACCCAAGCACTCATGTCCTCTGATTCATTTGAACTCTCCCTCTCTCTCCCCATGAGAAGAGAATAACCCAAAAAGAAAAGTTCAAACAGATTCTCCTTTAGAAATGTTGTGAATCCCACTTGTGGGATGATTTACCTACGGCGAGTAAAAAAAGAAAGGAAAACAAATACATTTCACCCAATCGCAGATGTTACCATCAAACTGAATTTCAGTCAGCGGGAGCTACACGGAAAGCTATGATTAGCATTAAACTGACACAAATGCTCCTCCTGTTACTGTCATGATTCTCCAGCGAAGCAGTCGGGTGCACTGAGCGGGAGAAAAGCTGAGGAACGTTTTAGAATGATCAGAAGAGGTTGAATTTCTCTCGAGACTTATCTTCCTGTCTTTAGCCATTTACCCCAGACACCTAGCGACCAATCCCCCTCCCACACACACTACAGCTCGACCCAGGCACACGCTGGCTCGGTTTCAACCCAAACCGTTGCTTTCCTTTTCGTTCTGTATTTGTACATTATTCACACTGTAATAAAGGATCGTTTTTTTTCTCAGTGGCGTCAGATTTAAATTAACTAGACGGATCATTAAAAATTGAAAATAACAAAAGAAACACCTGCTACCTTCACAAGCTAACCTGGGACCTCCCAGTAAGGAGATATGAGTGAGGTTCACATTGACAAGAAACATCACAACTAAAGGCAGAGAAAGTACCGTATAAATGGAGAGAAAAAAGGCATTATGGCCGACATGTTCCCATAGTTAAGTAGAAAAGAGTTGTAGAGAGAAGAGGTTGTAAGTGTGTGTGTGTGTGTGGCAAAATAGACTGATGTTCCCAACAATACCAGAACAATCCAAGTATGGGATGTTGTTGAAAGTGTGTTTATATACTGTGTGTGTGTCTACCAGATAGTCTCTCCAGTGTGGTCAAGCAACTGTAGGGTCCTGACTAAACAGTGTGACCCCCCCCCAGTCTGGTCCAGGGAGACCTGATCAGGTAATCAGCCTGATCACCTGCTCTTCCACTCAACTCGCTCTCTATTCTGTCACTGAGGGATTTCATAGTGAATAGAATCAAAATCAAATAGGCTACAGCCAATATGTTTTTGCAAATGAATCGTTTTTAAAGCCTTTTTGTGTATTCAACAATATTGCCTTAATTTCATTACAGTGAATACAATGATATGAATCACTCGGTGGCATCTTCGCTGGAATAAATACAGGTCATGGCCAGGAGTCAATGGATTTGAGTCACACATTAAAAGCAAAATAAATTATTTAAAAAGAATACCGTTTTAAAAAGGCTATGCAGTTGCAGTGCAGTAGATAGATATGTAGTGTTTAAAACGTCCTCCACGCACCAAACTGTGAAGGTAGCAGATTCTTCTCTTCTAGTATGTACACCTCCCTCTCGAAGCCCTCTAAAAACCCGGACATTTATAATCTATTCTCTTAAAAACTTCCAAAATATCATCTGAAAAGTTAGTATTACAGCTACAATTCTATCTTTTTTTCTTCTCTCCCATTCTGGACATTTTCTTTTTTTTCTCTATCTTTTTTTTTAACAGCAAAATCAAAAGGTGGCGAAAAAATACAAACATATCAGTCGCCTGTTAATATAATTCAGCTTCTAAAACGCAAACTGAAGATTGAACCAAGTTGGAGAATGGCCTCGAAGCGTCACACTAGCTCCTGTTCCTAACCCTTCATCCTGGCATCAGAGCTTCACGCCCTCTCATCCCCAGACTGGAAAGGCAAGACTGGCACACAGGATATGACTGGATGTGTATGTGGTCATTATCATCATCATTGTATTCTCTATGGTGGTTGCACATACACCTCCCAAAGTGTGTGTGTTGTAGTGAATGATCACTCAGTGTCTCCTGTGTGTGTGTGTGCCTCAGTGTGTGTGTGTGTGTGTGTGTGGTGTTATGTGGGCACGGCAGCCTCCAGGCTGCGGCGGCCTTGTCTCAGCTTGCGTTTGTTGCTGTAGAGCGCCATCTCCTCCAGGGCTGAGCTGGCGGGCAGAGCGGCGGGCTCCTCCTCCTCGGGGTTCAGGGTGGGGCCTGTGGAGGACAGAGAGCCAGGCTGTCAACACCACACACACACACACACACGTAGTCTAACCAGTACAGACACACATTGACCCTCATATTCTCCTGCATTGCCAAGGCTGTGGAGAGGAAGTAGGCAAAGCTAATGTTCCCAGCAACCTGCGTGTGGCTGATGGGAAAGAGGGAGTTTGGTGTTGGAAAGGCACAATCACCTGCAACAGAAAGCCAACACCCCCGCAGCTACACACCAGATCAACCAGCTGGTACCAAGTCTCTAATCACACTAAACTATCCAGAAAGACAACTAGGAAATCTTCTACACAAACTGTACTGTAAAGGATTAGGGTCAGTTTTAGTCAATTACATTTCCACTCCTATATTGAAGGACTCAAATGTGCCGGTATCATGCTAACAACACACTAATGTTAATATTATTGCATATTTGCATCAAATGTTGACTACATTATTGTGGATATTTCAGATTTTTTTATTTTTTTTTCGTAAAAGGAGTCAAACAATCAGATAGGACTGACCCCAAACCTTTCCATTCCTTGTTTTAGTCAGTGATGTCATGCAGGCTCTGAAGCGAGGCCAGCAGCAGAGCACGCCCCACACACACACACACACACACACACACACACGGAGCAGCTCGCCTGAACCAGCCGCCTGACACTGGAAGCAGGCCAAGCAGCAAGCCTCGACAATAAGACACCGGTCCCCAGACTGGAGACGGACTAGGGGGCGTGCCTGTCCCCAGACTGGAGACAGACTAGGGGGCGTGCCTGTCCCCAGACTGGAGACAGACTAGGGGGCGTGCCTGTCCCCAGACTGGAGACAGACTAGGGGGCGTGCCAAACCGGAAAAGGAATCCCCTCCCCTGTCAGCTCCTCTGGTTCACTCCTCCTCACAGAACAGTGGAGGACAGATTGACACAGTGTGGTGCATCTCAAACACCACGACCAGGATATCCAGTCACCTTGGATCCGTGAGAGGGAGTGAACGAGGTTACAGGAGAGGAGACTGTTTTTCTGTGATGGAACACAACATGTCCTAACTCTATCAAGCTCAAGGGGAGAGAGAGAGAGCTACAAACGGAATATCAGACTAGACTACAGTTTTGGACTAGAGGGTTAGAGCAAAAAAAGTGAACACACACACACACACGTCACACAAACTTAGCCCAAGGTGCTCGCACACACACACACAAACACACATGGTGTGTGAATCCTACCAAGAAGTGGTTGTTATCCCAGGTAGTCACCTGAATCAGAGGGATAGATATGGTCAGGGACTCTGGAATGTTATGGGCCAACCCACCACCACCATCGCTGGACATCGGAAACATGTTACGTGGCTGGTTTTCATGATGTCACAATTGCGATATGACGTTGTTGGTAACTTGGTTGGGTTTGTCTACATACAACAACACATGTTTCATGCCCAAGGACCACCTAGTGTAGCTCGTAGCTATGATGAGACACAGTCACTGAGTTCACAGCTAAGGACAGTTCTGCAGCTACTAACCCCACCCACTCCCCAACAGCTGACTCACTTTCCCTGGTTCAAAGTCTGACGTAATCCAGAGGGCTTTTGGGTAAGGGCAGACAGGCAGGCAGACATGGGCTCGTCCACTCACCTGGGTTGCTGGAGCCGTCGTCAATAAACTGGATGTCATCGACAGCGTCTGGGGACTGGAAGAGAAGGAGTAGAGCGTGAGGGCCTGGGGAGGTTAGGGAGGGGAAGGGGATGTGGGGTCCACCCTTAGTCCCAGGGGCACCTTTACCATGGGCGGGGGGGGGCAGAGACCCTGGCAGGAGGAGGGTGCATGGGGCTGAAGACTTGGGCCAAACATTACTTACCAGTACTGTGAAATATTTGGGGTGCACATGATTTCTCTCACGCGGCACGATGGAACCAACAGATCAGTCCCAATGGTGCCAATTGTGAGGAAAATCAAGCGTACCTCAATCACTTAAGTAACAGACCCAGGTCTGGTCCCCCTCACCCGCTTGCCAGAGTTCCACAACAGAAAAGCGCTCACTCTTACGAGGGGTTAAGAGATCCCACTACTATCCCTATAGTGAGTATACTATGTCGTCTCCCCCTGGGGCCTCAGAGTTAGAGGTTAGGGGCAGGAGTCAATCCATCCAGGAGGAGAGGGAGGGAGGTCCCACACACCAGACAACCAGGGGGCGTGTGTGTGTAGAATATGCAGAATAAACAGTTTCAACACCGTCACAAGGAACCAGTTACAGACACAGGACAGAGAAAATCACAGCTCCACCACAAACACCCCACAAAACACTAACTCTGTAGTTTCCCCAGATACCAAGCCTACATTCCTTCTACTCCAGATGCCGTTTCAGAGGAGACCCCGTCTGTGTCTGTGAGACTGATCCACAGATGAGACCAGGGCTCTCCAACCCTGCTCCTGGAGAGCTCCTCCCTTTGGCTCCAAACCCAACGGAAACAAACCAGGATTCGGCCCATCCACCAAATCAGGTGTGCTACAGTAGAATTGCTAAGATGCACCTACATGGGAAGGGCAGTAACTTTCCAGGAACGGGGTTGAGGAACCTTGGACTACACAGTACTGCACAACATCCCAAGAGAAAGCATTGAACTGGTTGCCCCCCCCTCCCCCCACCAAAGCTGAGAGACGTACAGACAACCACAAAAGCTTGACCAGGAACCACAACCACTGAAGGAGGAGCTTCCCCTGCTGCACCGTCACCACAGGGACCTGCTTCCCCTTCGTCCTCCCCACAACAACACGCAACATGTCTAGTACATGCCTGTCACATGTGCAAGTATGTATGGGAACATGCTCCACGTCTTGTGTCAGGCGGGGGATCCCACCCAGGTTAGTGTTATGGATCAGGTTGATCCTCATTGATCAGTACTCTGAGCAGCTTGAGCTGAGATCCTGGCTGGAGGCCTGGCTGGAGGCCTGGCTGTTTTCTGACCTGCTGGAGCTCACGGAGTCTATAGAGGAGGAAGCGTCAGACCGCCAGTCACAGGCCAGGCTCGTTAAAAACTACAGGAAGTCCCTTCAAATGAACTCTCAAGTGTCTTGCTGCAGCGCTAGATCGAGGAGGCCGGTTTTAGAACGTCTCTGAGGCTTCCATGTTTAGACCTTCCTTGCTGACGACTATGTGAGTCAGGACAGAGACAGCAGGCCGGAGACAGCAGGCCAGAGACAGCAGGCCAGAGGAGTCAGAGCAGCAGACAGCCCCCGCAGTGTTCAGGGGGGCTGAAATCCCTTGGTTGTGGTTGGTGAGTGAGTGAGTGGTGACCATTGTCTGGTGGTGGGTGATTGGTTAGTTGGCTGACATAAACGAGGGTGTGATTGGTCAGTGTTGGGAATGCTTGAGGATGGTGAGTGGGAGAATGGGGAGGAGCTTGAGAGAAGCCAATGAGGACAGACCATTCTTGCTGGAGGTCAAGATGAACCCAGATCCCAGGGCCTGATTAGGTTACTACTAAGCACTAGTAGCATTCATAGTAAATCATATTAGCACAACTGACCAATAACCTTTTGAGCGAATCAAAGATAGCAAGCCCATACCAGAGACAGAGGTTGTTAGCCTAAATCCTGGGGAGTCAAAATGGAGGCAGTCTGATAACTGGGGAGGCTATAGGATAGGAGAGGGGGAGGACTGGGCAGACGAGGCAGCAGGGAAAGCCAAGGGGCAGGGAGAGGGTGGGGAGGGGCGGCTCTGGAGACTCAGCATGCAGGCAGTACCTGGATGTCGTATACGGGTTTGGAAGAAGGAATGGCAGCAAACTGTCTGTAGTCAAACTTCTTTTCTGACAGGGACTAGAAGGACAGCAAACAGGGGTGACAGGAGGAAGAGGAGGGGACAGGGGGAGGAGGGGACATGGAGAGGAGGAGACAGGGAGAGGAGGGGACAGGGAGAGGACAGGAGTGAGAGGAGGGGACAGAGAGGAGGGGGCAGAGAGAGGAGGGGACAGGGGAGGACAGGAGAGGTCAACAGAGACACATGGGAAGGAAAAAGACAAATAATGAAAGAACGAGGGACACAAAAGGAGGGAAAAGGAAGAGGGAAAGGAGAGGTGGCAGAGGGATGAGTGGATGATTCACACGGTGGAGAGGTGTGGTTTATGGAAGGCGAGCAATGTGTTCTGAACTCTGATAGGCTGTGAGGACAGTGCACAATGGGAGATCAAATGTGAAGGAGTTTCCAAGCCCATCAACATCATCGCTTTACTTCCGCTTATATAATCCCAGAGGAACAGAATCCTTTCAACTTGCAAACTGGTACAGCTACTTTACCGAAAACCAAGGCAAACCATTGTTAAATAAATAAACCATTTCCAGCAGCTCAGGCATAAAAACCCAATGTCTGAAACCGCTCATGTT
Source organism: Mallotus villosus (assembly GCA_903064625.1). Taxonomy (NCBI): domain Eukaryota; kingdom Metazoa; phylum Chordata; class Actinopteri; order Osmeriformes; family Salangidae; genus Mallotus; species Mallotus villosus. The sequence continues at coordinate 137,516 of CAEFZP010004379.1, read as the reverse complement.
CAGAGGGAAGCAGTGGCCTGAGGCTTACCAGTCTGCCTGGTGACGTCACTCCCCGAGGACTCACATCTGATGGAGAGACAGAGAGGGGAGAGAGAGAGAGAGAGAGAGAGGAGAGAGAGAGGAGGAGACAGAGGGAGAGTAGAGAGACAGAGAGGGGAGAGAGAGAGAGAGGAGACAGAGAGAGAGAGAGAGAGAGGAGGAAACAGAGAGAGAGAGTAGAGAGAGAGCAGGAGACAGAGAGAGGATCAGTAAGCCATGTGAGGTCGCTGAAAAAGTAGGAAGACAACCAAACCCACGAGTGGAAGCTTACCTTCCAGAGGGGTGGGGGAGGGGGTGGGGGCAGGTGAGGGGGACTCGGCCAGCTGGTCCAGAGTGCCACGCTTCTTGCCATCCCGGGACTTGGCAATGACCATCTGGGCCTTTAGCGCGTCCTGCTCTAGAGACTTCATCCTAGAGAAGGAGGGACAGACAGATTAGATGAGGCAGAACAGTCCAACACCAGACACAGCCGCTGAGCATTCCTAGTCCTGGCTTTCTGTGATTGACCAAACTCAGAAACCTTGATGTAAACCTATGGTGACTTGGCCCGGAGTACACCTCTACAGCAGAAGGGGCATTCCTGGAGGCCTAGGCACGACTATACACAGCAAGGCAGCATCACGTCACAGGCTGCTGAAGTCTCACTGTGTGGCTGTGCATTAGTAAGATGAACGATGCGTTAGAGACGAGACAGAGAGGAGAGAGAGGAAGAAAGTAAATAAGACAGAGAAGAGGAGAGATTTGGAGCGATAGGCTGTGAGAGAGAGAGAGAGAGAGAGAGAGAGAGAGAGAGAGAGACAGAGACAGAGAGAGACAAAGCATATGGACACAGCCATGTGGACGTGCAGAAGCAGGGTGACCAACCAATCAGAGGCCAGCTGAGGCAACAAAAGCTAGTGTGCACGTGGATGTAATTGGACAGCTAAGCCCACAGCCCCCCAGCCCCCCAGCACAGCACACTCCCCCACAATGCCGTGCGTGTGGCCCGCGCCGGGCGGGGCCCGAGGAGCAGACCTGAGCTGGGAGGAGGCAGCGGAGGAGGTGGAGGAGGGGGGCTGGGGAGGGGCGGAGGCAGCGCCCTGAGACGCCCTCACCCTGGACTGGTACAGCCTCTTAGCCAGGTCCTGCTCATACTGTTTAACATCCTCCTCCAGGCCATAGGGCCTGGGGTAACCCACACAGGTAGGAGAGGGAGGGAGGGAGGGAGGGAGGGAGGGAGGGAGGGAGGGAGGGAGGGAGGGAGGGAGGGAGGGAGGGAGGGAGGGAGGGAGGGAGGGAGGGAGGGGACAGGAAAACGGGACAGACACAGACAGGACACAGAGACAGAGAGGGGGAAAAAAAGCATAGATGGGAGGTAAAACATTGAGAAGGCTAGGAAAGAGAGAGAGCGAGAGAGGTGAAAGATCAAGGATGAGAACAGCAGGCAGAGAGTTTAGACAGGAGTTGGGACTTCACAGTGTGGTCCACAGTAGAGCCCGACAGATATATCGGCGGGCCGATATTAGGTATTTTCCGATCTATCGGTATTTATATATATATATTTTTTTTTATAATTATGTTTTTGTTCAAAGGAATTTGAGTTTCATATCTTAAGTTTGTATTTTTATACATTTTATTACTTAACCCTACTTGCCTCTGGGAATGTCCCTGTACTTAGTCGCTCTGGATAAGAACTTCTGCTAAAAGTGACTAAATGTGAACTACAAATAACTAATGTTAGGGAAATCAGTTTGTTTTGTCTGATTTTTTTATAATGTTTTTATATTGGCCGATATCGGAATATTGGATTTTTAAATCACCAAATATTTGTATCGGTATCATCCTTAAAAATCCTTTATCGGTCGGGCTCTAGTCCACAAGACCCTGAACTTTGCACGGGACCAACAGAAAGGGTTTCCCAGAACCTTATCTCACGATGCTGATCGATTATGTTGGTTCTTCTCCTCGTTTTTTCAAGTGGGCGTTCAAGTTCAAAGTTCTGTCCTATTTTTGAGAGAAACTAAACTTCTGGATCAGGGAGAATATGATATATGAAGGATTTCACATGAAGAGAGGGATACACGAAAGAAGAAACACAGATGAGGAGGTCAGGGAGGAAGAGAGAAGTCCTGGGTCCTAAAGCCTACCCTAGATCTCCATCTCATGTCCATACCTGGGGTGTGTCAGTCTAAACCATCTAGATCAGTGAGTTAGGAGGTGTGTGTGTGTTGTGTACCTGGCTGCCCTCCACATGGCCCTCTTCTCGGCCTCCAGGGCTCGTTTCTCGGCGGGGGGACAGGTCCTTGTCGGAGGGCATGGCCAGCTCAGGGCTCTGCATCCTCAGGCGCTCCTGCTGACGCCGCTCTGCCTTGGCCGTCCGGATGGGAGCGCCTGACTCCGCAGGGTACGCCGGGATCAGGCTGGACACACACACAGACACACACACACACAGACACAGAGACACACACACAGAGACACAGAGACACACAGAGACACACACACACACAGACAGAGACACACACACACACACACACAGAGTTAGAGTGCTACACAGTCAGGCACACTCTTACAGTAACTCACACACACACGTTATGTTGTAAATACCCCGTCATGGAGTTGGGTCTCTGCTCCAGCCTGAAGCTCTCCTCCATAGAGTTCCTGGGAGAGTCTCCTTTCCCATCGACTGAGGAGGGCCTGCACACACACACACACACAACACCGTCACACTCCAGCCCTCACGGAGGGTCCTGAGGGCCTCTGACGAGGCTTCTCGCACAAGGAAAAAAAGATGAAAGTCGTGAAAGTTGTGTACCCTGAGCTTCCGCAGTAACTGGGGGGCGTGGCATTGTAGCTGGGAGGGGTGGAGCAGTGTCTAGGGGGCGTGGCGACACTCTCCACCTTGTACTCCACCCCGTCCAGCAGGACCTTGCCATGGGCCTTCATGTCAGCCATCTGCTTGGCCAGGTCCTCCTCCTCCTCCTCCTCCTCGTCCAGGAGGAACTCCCTGGGATGCTGGTCCAGCCTCCTCGCTGGGATTAGTGGGATCAGAGAGAGAGAGGTCCGGTTACTGGGAACATGTGTGCTGTGGAGCGTTTGTCTGAGAACACGGAGGTGAGCCGTCGTACCTTCCTCCTCCTTCATCTTCTTCAGGTCGTCCTCTCCCACGAGGGACACGCGGGGCTTGGGCTTGTCTGGGGTCTGCTGCTTCACGTCGATCTCAAAGTACTTCTGCCGGTCTCTGAAGGAGCGCTGCTGCTCGGGGCTGCCCCTGCTTCCGGGGGAGGGCGTCTGGGGGGGGGCAAGCACAGGGAGAGGACGGGATGAGAGGGGGTGGAGAGACGAGGGGGGGGGTGAAGGTTTGAAGAAGGTGAGGCAGAGTGTTAGTGAAATGGAGCTTCAGGATAGGACGGTGAGGATGAGAGAGAACACAGTCCCATAGGTCCACCACGACCAATCATACACAGCTCGGAAAAAGAGACCAATCACCAGGGATCTCTAGGGAAAGAATTTCGACGTTTGCTTATTTGCCGTTCCATGACAGAATACACCCAAAGACAAAGACTGACGTAACGCGAGGAAAGAACAAGCATAGCGAATGAAGCCGTCCAAATCTCAACCCAACACCATACACTCTGATTACGAGTCTGATCACTGGGCCTTTCCTGCCAACCGCCACCACGACAGCAGCCAAGCAGACCGCAGCCCGACTGAGGCGACGTTTGAACCCTGGACGTAGCGGCGGGGGGGCGGTTGGGGGACAGTACCTTCAGCTCCAGGGAGGGTCTGGAGAGGCGTGGCACCGCGGCCAGACTCAGATACTCCCGGCGGTCGGGAGAGAGAGGGGACATCAGCCCCACCCCCCCCTCCACCTCATCCTCAAACACCTCGTTGTACAGCTGAGGCTGGAAGAGCCACACAAGTGGTCAACATGACGTCGTCATGACGTCAGCCCGACAGGGGACGACCATATAAAGGCTGCGAGGTCGGTTAGCAGGCTTTCCTTTGACACTCGCTACCTCACATGCAAGTGGGAACCTTGTCCCTTGTACACAGACCTTAGTGTCACAACTAAACATACCCAAAACATGTATCTAACCACATAAAAGAAGACAAAGGCAGCATGGAAAACTGACAGAACAGAGTTGTGTCTTTGATATGTTGATGAACCACTCACCTCTGGAGAAGGGTTGCATGGGGTGGACATTGTTCCTCTGGCCGTAGAGATCCTGTGGATGAACACACAGAGGAGAAGAGGGTGAGAAAGACTTGAGAAGGAGAAGGAGAGAAAGAGGGAACAGCAAACAGCTACTGGCGTGGAGAAGGACAGGCACCTCACACGCCAGACACACAGAGAGAGAGAGAGCAGGCGATGACCGGTAGGAGAACAGCAACGTCAGAGCACTCAAGACACACAGGGGATGACTCCAGAGGATGACTCCAGAGAGACCAGGACCAGACTGTACACAAACCAATGATGACCACACGACTGCATTCCACACAGGAGAGGAACCACAGGCCCCCCCCCACCAACAGGGGGGCAGGCAGAAACGGCAGCGCCGCTGGTGGGGAGGGGGGGGGTACGGCACACGGGGGCCACGACCAACCACGGCATGCGAGTACGTCGCCACCCAGGAGGATTCTGGGTAGCCCGGGCCTACCTGCGGTGGCTCCAGCACAGCGTGGGAGTGAGGCACGGCGGCGAACGCCTTGTATGCCTGCTTGATATTCAGAGGGAACTCGTCTGGCGAGGCGGGGGAGGGGGCGCGAGGCTGCAGGGGGGTCTGGAGGGGCGAGAGGGGAGGGGGAGGGGGAGGGGAGGAAGTCCATGTGGTGGGGGAAGCCAGAGGGGGAGGAGGAAGTGGAGGACAGAGACACGGAGAGGGGAGACAATGAGAACACGGCAGACAGAGGGAGAGCAGGTGGCTGCATGCGCTCTGGTGTCGTGTGGAGGAGAGAGGAGGAGACAGGAGGGCTGTGAGAGGGGGAGGATGAGGGGGAGGATGAGGCTGAGGATGAGGGGGAGGATGAGGATGAGGGGGAGGATGAGGCGGAGGATGAGGCTATACGGTGTGGACACACCTGCGCGGTTCAGTCATAAACAAAAAGACAGGGAAGTTAAACCCAGCGCTGCGTCATGGCTATGGGGCTCTGGCCCCTCGGCCATATGGAATGTAAAGGACATTCCAGGACCTTTCGTCCAACGGAACATTCCGGAACAACCATGTGATACCTCTGGCATCCGTGTCGCTGTCACAGTGGTGTTGCCTGCAACACACCTCCAGCAAACACCACGAAGGTGGATTAACAGTAGAGACAAGGCGAGCGATCAGCCGCACCGATCGACCTCTTAAACGGCGTTCGCCTACTCAACTCTTTGGTGTCAGCTTCAATAGGATCAGGAAATCATTTGGTTACAATGAGCCTTTGTGACCTTGTGGCCCCTCAAAGTGAGAGGCCCCTGGCCGGTCGTAAGGACTACACTGGCACAGACAGCTGCCCAGAGCTGAAGAGTGTCTCAGCCCTGGGGGGCGGTCTGCCCTATGAGGTGGTGAGGGGTCTTACAGGGGTTTGGGAGTTGATGGGGGAGGGGCCATGTTGGAAGGGGTTGGGGCTGACGTGGCCGTCCGGCGTAGCGGGGGAGGTGCTGGGCCGGCCGCGAGACAGAGGCTGGATGGCCCCCGGCCTCGTCTGCAGGGGGGGGGAAACAAACACAACGGTTACTCCAGTTACATATTAATACTAAACAGTCTGCATCACCTCAGAACTACTGACCTCAAAACAGAAGAGATAACATTACAGCAAACACATCATAATAAAACAATATCAAAATACATAGTATGTGACTCAGCCACAGTAGTCAGTAGTAACACTTGATGGTGACAATGGCAATGATGATGCATGTGTTGGTGTCACAAGGCCAGGATGTAGAGTCATTGACACTCACTGATGAGGAGGTCTCCTTGGCAGTGGAGTTGGAAGTGAAATGGATGCTGGCCTGGAAGACAACAGAAGAATGTGTTGACATGAAGCCTTGCATGAGCACCAGACTCACCCGCACACGGGCCAGCTTCTCAACACGTACGTCCCTCCAACACATACAGCAACCGACAGGCCAAACCTTTAGATTTAGCCCCATTCCTGTAGCAGCCTACATGCACGCAGCATAACCACCACATGGACCGCAGACTGCTATACCAGTCCTGGCCTGAAGGGGGCCAGCAGGGGCCAGAAAAGCAAAGCTTTTGTATTACACAGCATTAATGCCATCGACAGGTTACATGCCCAACATGGGCTTTAAGGCATCCTAGAAAAGACACCATTCACACTCACTTGCTTTTCCTGATCTCACTCAGATTTTAATGCACAATAGTGCCGCTGACTATCAGGCACAGGCACACTGACTCCACTACATGATCTAAGTCTAGTTCTGCCCAGAGCATCCAGGGGTCAGTGGGTGAACATGGCGATCAGGCAGAGGCATGCTTTTACGACTGGCAGGACCCGGGGTAGGGCCACTTACGAAACGGGTCTCCCTGCCCCCACCCACGGAGCTGGAGGAGGAGGAGAGAGAGCTGGGCTAGGGGGGAGGGGAGGGGTGGTGGAGGAGGGAGGAGGAGGACATGAGGGTCAGGGTATGCATATGGCTTCATACTCCAATGGTGAAAGACAGTCTCTGTGACTGATCTATCCTGTCTAATATAGAGAGGATAGATCTAAGAGACTAATGGAGAAGCAGAACCACATGAGGGTGTGGAAGCAGGTAGGTTGATTGTATGAGGGGTGAGGTGGATCTCGACTGACGGGTGTGTGTGTGTGTGTGTGTGTGGAGCTTACCGGCTGCAGGCTGGGGGAGTATTGGGCATCTCTCACAGGGCTTTCAGTCCTCTGGGGTTCAGTGGAAGGCGCCTGAAGAAGACAAAACACCCGCACACTTTGAGCAGCTGTTCTCACTTCCACCTGGTCTACTGGCCAGGGCAGTGATAGGAGGAGGAGGAGGAGGGATTTGTGCTAACAACAAACAAGAAAAACAACAAGGATTTAGTCCGTTTGGTTCCAGAGCTGTTTGAGGGATAGACGTCCTGCACAGTCTCATGTTGCTTCATACTCTGGATGTCAGCACGGAGGCTGCTGGCCCTCACACTGCACCTCACAGCTGTCAGCCTCACATTCCTGACGCTGCTGGACAGCCAGGAGGAGCACCACCCTGCAGGGCGGCCCAGGGAGACAGAACCACTTCCCCGGTCCCTGGCTCTGCCACCGCCGCAGTCTGAACCCTCAAACAGAAAATGGGAAAACTCCAGGCTGAAGAGCTCTGGGTCGACGCGTCTCCACTGTAGTTAGATCAGACCTGAGAGTACTGACTGGTTTTGTGAAGACTAGTTTTCCTTTTTCTGTTTGAGTTCTCATACAACCCTCAGCTCCAGGCAGAGACACTTTGGGAATATGCGCATGTTCTTACTTTTTCCTCAGTTTCTCCATCACCACATCAAACATGCTGCTCTCAATATCCTGGGTTGTTAGTTCTCATTAACAGCTGACCCCCACGAGCTAGTAAGCGATGATTAAGAGGCTGGTTAAACTCTCACACAGCTGCACGTCGGTCAGGTGGTTGGATGAGACGAGGGGGGCGGGTGGAGGAGGGTTATTCTACTTCCGGCCCGCTGTGACATCACACCATGCTGCTTCAAACCCACACACAGGCCTCTTGCCTTGTTGAACAACCAGGGCTGCAGCTGACCCGGCTTCCCGTAGCCCACCGGAGGCCCTGATAGGATGCGCTCCGCGGACGGACGGCCCTTGCCCTTGCGATTGGCCACCAGGAAAGGGTTTTCGCTGAAGCAAATTGGCTGAGAGTCCACCAGGCACTCTTCTTCCTCTTCTTCATCGGCCGAGGGCGGGACTTCCTGTCTGGCTGAGGACGGCGAGTCAGCTCGTTGTTGCTGGGAGGGATGGAGGGGTTCCGTCTCTGTGCTCAGAGGGGAGTGAGTCTGACAGGGAGGAGGGACATGGGAGTCCGTGTAGAGGGAGGTGGAGGGTTGGCCCAGGCCAAAGCCCAGGGGCTCTAATGGGACCTGCAGGGGGGTCTCCATGATATCAGCCTCACTGAGAGAGGGTGAGAACTGGGGAGGAGGCTGAGAGAGGGAGGGAGGGAAGGAGAGGGGGAGATACAGTGAGACTGAAGTGATAGGAAGCAGCGCAGAGTGAGCAGCGGGAGAGAGAGAGAGAGAGACAGGGGAACAGAAGCGATAGCAGCTCTCTCCTTCTCTAACTAGAGACTCAGAGATAACAGAGAAGTGAAAAGATGGTGAACACTGAAGATAAAGACACACAAGACAGGAGGCATGTACAGTAAACGTGCACACACACACACACACACACACACACCCTAAAATAACACAAACTATCAGGGAAGTGGAACACTTAGACCCCAGTACATCGTTCTCCTGTCTGAATCTGGGCCTCAAAGTTCCTCATATGGGTGACTGGTGCTTAGAGAAGTGTATTACTTCTCTGTACCATGGCAGGGCAGGGTTTCAGAAGCAGAACATTGCGGTCTGACAAACTGCACTCTGACAATGATTTACAGCAATATAAATTAAAACAGGATCAAACACACCCAGGGTTTGAAAGGTCAGTTGGTTTAAAGTGACAGATCTAGCAGTGTCACGGCGTGGGAAGGCACGGCATTAGTCACCATGACAAGGCTCCAGCTGACCCTGACCAGTCTGGGGAGAGAGAGCCTCCAAGAACTGGCATTGTGACACATCGTATTAAGGCTCTCGACAAGGCCGCTATGTGTGGCCTGTAGCATCGGGGTCAGTGGGGCGGAATGTGAACCAGTACTTTTTTGGCTGAGGTACATAAGACAGTGGGGGACAGCTGGGAATAAGGGTGGTGGAGGGGGGTGTTAACATGCCAGCATACCATCACGATGAGGTCTCAGCCAGGGGAGCAGGAGGGGGCGGAGCTAGGAGGAGTCACCGACTAAACCGGCGAATGACACTGCACTCTCTATTCCATAGAGAACAGAACAGGATCTCTACATACTGTACCACAAGCACGTCAGCATACTTTAAAACATTTTGATACATCATTTCCAATATACTGCCACATCCATTTAAATGAAAGGATGGAATGAATAATCGAGCAAATAAATGAATGAAAACGAATGAACCGACAAATCGGAACCAAAGAACAAACTGTCCGTCTGCCGTTTCTAGCTCTTTCTGTCCTAGGGTGCCTACATGGGTACTGTCTGCCCAACCTGACCATCTCTACAGCCCAGGAGCACTAACCCTAGGAACAGCTGCAGGGCTGTGTAGGTTAAGCAGCCCCAGGAGAACACGGCCCAGTATGGACGTCAAGAGGACACAGCTTGACCCGTCGGAAACGTTGTATTAACAGTAATGAATGATTGTCACAACAGAGAGTGGACATCACATACACACTAGAGCTTGAATCCTCAGTTAGACAGATTGTCCTCAGTACTATACAAATATAACGGAGACAGAAGTAGGGGCCCAAAGCCAGACAAAAATGAGATCCTACACACGCACACACATGGAAGAAAGAAGGAAAGGAGAAAGAAGGAGAGGAAGGAGAAAGCAAGTCATAGAGAGAGAGCAGGGACAGAGCGCTGATCCACCCCAGTACAGCATACTCACTCTGGTTTGGAGACTAGACTGGACCCAGGACCCGAGGCTACAGTACCGTACAGTACAGCAGGTCCACGCACATGGAACTATTCCAGGGACAATGGCCGCCCGCACTGGGACACTTTTCCATGTCTGGTGGAGGGGGGCGGGGGGGGGTCCTCCCCCCCCTCCCAGACACCCTCCAATCACAGCCGGGACAGAGTTTAAAATAAGCCCCCCGAGAAGAGGCTGAGAGGGGGGGGCGGCCAGCTGCCCCCCTGCGCCCGCCCCCTGCCCCCTCACACCTCTCCCTATCAGAGTCTGGAGAAAAGAGGTTTGTGGACTGAAGGGCCTTTCCTTCACCACACCAGCTATTTTAGCTGTGGAACTTAATGGTCGTTGCTAATGCTTGTATAGCGTTTTAAAGCACGTCTATCTCCATGTCCTCCAGAGCCTTATGAACAGCCTGCTGTAGGTGTTTGTTTTGGTCTTCTTAACTGACACTCTCAGTGGGGTGGGTCCTTCCTTCAGGCCTGGCAGCTGGGGGGCGGTGTTGCTGTGTGTTTCTCTTCTTCCTGACAGGGGGGAAGGTGACTGGGAAGGGCATGCGCACGCTGTCCAGCGGAGCTTCTCTTGGTTTCTAGCTCGGTGTGACACGTGTGACACGGGGCCAGAGACTTTGGTGGCGAGGAATTCAGGACTCCAAGATGTTTTTGTGTGTGTGTGTGTGTTCGCATTCCCCCTCCACCATACGGAGGCACCTGCTCAGGCAGGGGTCAGAGGTCACAGAGGAGTTCCCGGGGGAAACACACGGTGGATTCCAAGGAGAGAGAGGCTGGCTATTCTGGCCCTGAAGGCCGATTCCAACAGGGGTACGGGATGACAAACCCGGACGTTTTACAGCCCTGTCTATGATTCCAGGGACTAGGACACAGCCGTAGATCATGTAGAAGTCACATCGGTTTGAACAAGCACTCAGGGGTATGAATGCCAGTTTAAACAACCAAGCTTGCGCATGTCCTAACCCTGCTCTCATCCCTTTTTGCACATAAAAAAAACAACTCATCCTGACACCAAACTAAAGAGTAGGGCCTCTTACCCTGTTGACCTTCTGCAGGCTGGTGGTGGGCAGGGCTGCCAGGGTCCTGTAGTCCAGCTTGAGAGGTCCTGAGCTCAGGCTCTGAGGGGAGAGCAGAGCACCAGGGTGAGACTCACACCCAACCTGGAGACCATCACCTACCCAGAGACACGCTCTCATCTCTGGGTCAACCGTCGACGTGGAGGTGGACAAGCACTGAAGCCCCATGCATTCACAGACAACGCAAACCCTTCCTGTGTGTCAGCTCCTGAGGGTCAGGCAGCGAGCCCTGCCCCGCACCCCCTCTCCTGGTCGACAGGGAGGAGGGGTCCCAGGCTCGCCCCCGGAGAGGGGCTGGGGGAACTGGGGAGGGGGGGTCTCACCTCGGTCTCCTCTTCTAGCAGACGCGTTGCCTCCTCTCGCTCCAAACGCATGCGCTCCTTCACCACGACAGAGGGGGGGAGGAGGAGGAGGAGGAGGAGGGAGGACATTCAGCCACACACCACACACACACAATGAGGATGCAAAGTGGAAGGATGAAGGGATGCGCAGAGTCAAATGAACGGTGAAAAGAGGAAGATGGATGGATGGGATGAAGGGATATGGAAATGTGGATCCAAACACATTGTGGAAGAAGGGAGGGGAGGACAGAGAAGAGGGGTAGAGAGAAGAGAGAGAGAGGATAGAACCCACACACGTTAGAAAGTGCTCCGGTCTGGGACGCGGTGACAGAAAAACAACAGCATGCAAGCTCAAAAGGACTTCACTACACGAGGCCATTAAGCAGAGGAGGAGCTACGTAAGCCATCTTTAAACAGAGAAGAACCGGAACTTCCTGTCCTAGCCGTTGAACTGACACGGGCATTTCCTGTCGCCACTCACCACTTTCTCCATTTCCTCTCTCTCCCACTGGGACGTCTCCCTCACCATCTCCGACTCCTACACACACACACACACACACACACACGTTCTCTTTAGCCTACACGGTCCTGACAGAAGTTGTGTGGAAAAACGTGTGATTTCATTAGCGTGAGGTGAACGCGTGTCTGTGGTCCATGCGTGTGGGATCCGAACCTTCTGCAGAATCTCCATCTCCTCTGGGCTCAGGTCTCGGTCTATAGAGGAGATGCTCTCCATGCTGTTCTTGCGGACGATGTTCCCGGCAAACGGGTTGGCGATGATTCCGGGTGAAGCCTAAACACAGAAACGTGTCCACGTCAGGCTAATAACCACGGTTACCGTGGCACGACTGCCCATCCAGTCATACGTTCTCCCAGCTCCAGTCCAGCTCACCTCTATGGTGGCGGCGTTGCCGGCGTCGAAGCCGTCACAGACCAGCATGAGCAGCGTGTCTCCCACGGCGCGGAGCACGCGCACCGCCTCCGTGTGGGTCATCCCCAGCAGGCTGTGGTTGCTCACCTCCAGGATGCGCATGCCCACCAGCAGACGGCCGTCCCTCGCCGCCGCACCGCTCGAGCTCACCTGCAGGGGGCGGAATAACGTCAAGTCCTCCAAATAACCACGGCCAATTCATGGTTTAGGTATATAAATGATTCATAAAAAAATGTCAAACAATCGGGATAAAAGAAGCAGTGGTAACCAGATAAATCAATGAAATGAATCCATCTATATTGACATAGCATGTGATGGAGATGAGGCACCTTGGAGATGAAGATGCCCTCGTCGGTGGCGTCGAAGGGGTTGCCAGCGTGGCCCTTGGCACCTCCACGGATACTGATGCCCAGCTTCTCTCCTGGCTGCTTCAGGATGATTATTTCCTGAGATGGACACACACACAGGTCAGACACAGTATACCATAGTAAAACAAGTGTGTGTATGCTGTGTGTGTATGAAAGTGTGTGTGTGTATTAGAGAGTGTGTGTGTGTATTAGAGAGTGTGTGTGTAAGAGAGTGTGTGTGTAAGAGTGTGTGTGTGTGTATTAGAGAGTGTGTGTATTAGAGAGTCTGTGTGTAAGAGTGTGTGTGTGTGTGTATTAGAGTGTGTGTGTGTGTGTGTTTACCTGCATCCCTGGCGGCGAGGGGTCCCTGCGCACCAGCATGCGGATCTCCTGCTTATTGGACAGCAGAGCTCTGACAGCTTCCTGGTGGGTGGCGTGTCGCAGGTCGATGGTGTTCACCTCCAGGATACGATCTCCAACACGCAGGCCGCTCTGACACGCCAGGCCATGAGGAATCACCTGACGAGGATAGAACACGCCGGGAGAGAGGAGAGAGAGAGAGAGAGGAGAGAGAGACAGAAGAGAGAGAGAGACAGAGGGGTAAAAGAAAAGGGAGAGGGGGATGAGAGAAGACATTAGACAAGACAGATACGAGAGAGATAGACTTGTGGATGAACAGATGTTCTAGAAGCAGAGGAGACATCCTCTAGCTGCACCTTAGAGATGAACACCCCCGGCTCACTGATGCCAAACGGGTGACTGGCGTGGTCGCTGCCTCCCACAATGCTCAGCCCCTAGAGGGCCTCCTGCCTTCACCAACATCACTTCCTGCGGAGAGAGGAATACGAGAACTAAGGTAGAGTAGAATCACCATTTCTGGTGGGGGGAAAAGGAAGGGAGGCTAGGGTGGGGGCTAAAACAAACAACATTCACATCTATTAGACATGCCACAGGTCAGGTATACCACAGGCCTAGCCTACAGGACAGTACTGTAGCTCTCCAGGATAGGGGGGAGAGCTCTGCTGTAGGAAACAGAAAACCTTCTCAGCCCTCATACCTCGCACCATCTTCTCTGGAGCTGGACAGCGTTGGAGGAGAGGACCAGATGAAGATGGATTACAACTGGAGCTTCAAATCTACAGCTCACACAGGTGTGTGTCCCTCCCCTCATAATAACCCATAACCCATTCATCCACTGTATCATCCACCTACCCCACAAGTCCTGACCCTCATCCCTCCCCACCTCGACGGAGAACTCGTCCCTCCCATCCAGCCTCACCTCTATGGGGTACTCATCCTCCAGCGGCTGGCTCAGGTGGTTCCCCTGGGGGGAGAGGCGCTCGTCGGTGGGGTCCTCCTGGTCGGGGGAGTCGGAGGGCTCTGGAGGTGGAGGGGAGTGTGCGCGGGCGCGGGACTGGCCCGGGGAGCCCCCCGGGGCCGCCTGCTCCCGCTCCACCAGGAGGGCGATGGTGGGGGAGGTGCCGGTAAGCAGCGCTACTGCCTGGTCATGTCTGGCCTCTGTCATGTCTACACCGTTGATCTGCACCGACAGCAAAACCAACCCGGGCATCAGTCCTACTGGCCAATGAGCACTCGGCTGAACGAGCCCACATTCATTAGGGCCGGCCACTCGGGAGCAGCCGGCACAAATGCATGCTGGGTAATAATCAGGACAAAATGTGAGTTGTCACAAGAACTTCTAGGATTCACAGCTAAACGAGAGAAGAAAACAAGTTCTTTCTTGATGCAAATACTTCTAATTATATTTGAAACATCTCACTTAACACTTAGTAAGGTTAGCGGGGACGCTGCACAGGCATGAGTGCAGCACCACAGTGAGTGTGACATCAAGGAGAGAGCCAGAGCCCATAGAGGAGAACAGGCAGAAAGAGAGCGAGCGGGGGAGGGGGGACAGGACAGTGGGAGGAGCTAAGGGCTGCCATATGAGCTATGCCAGGCTAGTGAGTCTGTGTGGAAGCTGAGGCGAGCCGCACGTGATCGACATCCTCGCCCACATCACTGGATCAGCGTGTCATCTCCTCAGTAGATAAATGCGTCTCTCTCTCTCGTCGCCTTTGCTCACTTAAGACACACAGCAGCATCGTTCTGATTGGCCAAAGAGGGCCTGGTCTCGAGTCAGCAGAGGAGAGCAGACGACTAACCTTCTCCTTGAGGTATTGCCAAAACATATTTGGGTTTTTGTTTAGCTTAGCATACAGTAAATGTTCCTAATAGGGCAGTCCGTGCGTTTGAGTGATGCTCAAGAGTTTAGCTGACTTATCAAAGACCTGAGGGAGACATACAGAAGCCAACACTGACCCGTCAGTACCGGCTCTTACCATTGGCTGATTAGATGCTGCTGCGTCTGCTGCCATGGTAATACATGCGGTTACCATGACAGCAGGCACAGAGGCTTCGTTCACCCACCCCCCCCACACCACACCCATCACCAAGCAGGCAAGGAGATGGTTTGTGCATTAGTGGCCATGCAGAGACAGAGAGAAGGGGAGGGAGATAGGGAGAGAGAGTGCGTGAGAGACAACACATGTGAGGGAGCAGAAAGAGAGACCTCACTCCCTGGTTTCCCTCAGGAGAAGAGGAGAAGGTTATGATTCAGAGCGCAGGCCACGTGTCACAAGACAGGGATGGCTGAGCACAGTACAGAACACAGGTCAACACAGTAGGAGAGAATCACCCCCGGAATCAATGCAGATGTGAATAGATCATGGGGAATTCATGGAGCAATCATGTTACCATGCTACATGCAGGCTAGGCTAGGCCCAGCCAAGCAAGGCTAGGTTAGGCCCTGCCATGCCATGCCATGCCATGCCAGACCAGTCTAGGCCAGGTTCATCAACCCAATGTAACCATGTCTGCAGACACTTCATTGAACAGAACACATCCACTGTGGAGAGGTTGCATTCTAACTGTATGTAGACATGTTACCCAGCTAGAGAGATCCGATCAGCAGAGAGACCATGCAGGGGCATACAGGACGTTCTAAGTATCATGAGCCGAGGTGCTGCTAGTCTCCACAGAGCATCCCCTACACGAGCGGGCTCCCCGCGTCTCACACAGGACTGGACTGAGCTTGGGCCATGGGGGGGGTCACAAGGATGGAAACACTTTGGTTTAGAGGAGTTCTACAGCGGAGGACTTTGCTGAGGGTGAAGTGGTTAACCTACTTGAGCAGCAGAGGAACAGTGAGAGGACAGGAGGGAGGGAGAGGGTCATCTGTCTCTGAGGACAGCGTGTTGCCCTGTGTGAGTGACACACAAAGGCAGCACGCTGCTGGGGCTCTGTTTGAGAACACGTCGCACCTCCGTTTGTGATGGAATGTGACGGGACGGGTGCTAAACGAGTGCTCCCAACACAGATGCGACCGATCCTGTTCTATCAGGTCAGTGATCTTTCCCCCGGCGGAGAGGATGGAAGGAGGCGTCTGTGTGGATGTCAAACAGGGCCATCAGCCTCGAGCCAGATGAGAGGAAGGGATGAGAGAAGGGATGAGAGAAGGGATGAGAGAAGGGACGGAGGGACGGGGAGGAGGTGTGGAGGCGTTACTCACGGAGAGGACCCGGTCTCCCACTTGCAGCGTGCTGTCTCTGTGGGCGGACCCGCCCTCGGCGATGCGGGAAATGTAGATAGCCTGGGCGAGAGATGGAGGACAAAGAGAGAGGAGATGGAGGAGAGAGAGATGGAGGAGAGAGAGAGGATATGTATTTTAAATGATCCATCTACTGGAGTTATATGATATTAAAGTCTTTCTAGTCTAACCTTCTGTCTTTTTTGGGAAGCTTTCTCTCATCTAAGGGGAAACTGACAGGAGACAATTACAGGCTGAAAACCCTGAAACCCTGCCAGCCAGTAAAGTGGGAGTGTGTGTGTGAGTGTGTGTGTGTGTGTGTGTGTGTCTGTGCGTGTGTCTGTGTGTGTGCGTGGGGGTTGCCAGAGGGTCAGTAGGGGAACATATCCCATGATGATGACCTCACAGTCTAAATATAAGCCTCATTCAGTCACTAACACCAGCTTAATACCTAGCTAGAGATCTCTGAGAAGAACTTTTGAACTGTCAGCAAAATGGCTCGACCTTTTTCCCCTCTAACTTCCATGACTAACTCAGCCACTCCAGTTATCACACAGCACCACTAACGTCAGTCCAGGCAGAATGTAAACCACTGCTAAGCTGTACAGTCTCATAGAGCAGAACAGAGTTCTGTGTGTCCTTAGACCAGCCTATCCTGGAGTCCCATCTAGCCTGCAAGGACATCAACACAACCACCCTGATCTGGACCTTCTACATCGTCAATGAATACAATGTCAAATGTACTCAACATCCATGCTTACAATCAGAGATCCTTCCAATAGGTACAGAAACCCCAGAGCCAGGAAACCCAGTAGACACCATAGACTCTGTATTCCCACAGTAGTAGACACAGTAAACTCACAGTTCCTCTGTATTCCCACAGTAGTAGACACAGTAAACTCACAGTTCCTCTGTATTCCCACAGTAGTAGACACAGTAAACTCACAGTTCCTCTGTATTCCCACAGTAGTAGACACAGTAAACTCACAGTTCCTCTGTATTCCCACAGTAGTAGACACAGTAAACTCACAGTTCCTCTGTATTCCCACAGTAGTAGACACAGTAAACTCACAGTTCCTCTGTATTCCAGGTATGTTGGAATGTGTCCTCTCTCCCCTGTCCTTCTCAGGCTTTCTGAACAGTGTGTGTGTGTGAGTGAGAGTGTTGCATGAGGCCAGACAATGATGTGGCCCAAAAATACAATCACCCTCACTCACCCCCCCGCCCCGCCCCGTCACCAACAAACGATCAGGTGTCAAGGCTTGCTATTCATATCTGTCTCCCTGACGATGGTTAATATAAACGCGGTGGTTATTAAAGATCCCATCCGGAGGGTGAAGATACCACCTGGGGGACTTGCTGAGCGCGTCACTCGCACTGCCAACCATCCTCCACCAGGTCCGCTTCTACGACCTACCAACCTATACCCGTCTCAACTGATGCTGGTCCGTTCTTAACAGGCGCCTCAGACCTCTGACTTCAGGGCTGGGACAACCTGACACCATGCATGGTATTTCACCGAGGGCCTGGCCTATGAAATATTCATCCCAGGGAGCTGCAGGAGCCTTAACGCCTCACCCGTGTGCCGGCTACTGTACACACACACACACACACACACACACACACGGCCGACACGCTGCGTGTGGCTGCTAGGTGGTGGAACACGTCTGTGAGTGTGTGTTCTAATTCAGCTTTACACTGAGAGAAGGCACATGTGTCTGTATTGTGGGATCAAATTGGGATCTCCACCCTGTGTGTGTGTGTGTGTGTGTGTGTAAGTGTGTGTGTGTGTGTGTCTCACCGTGTCACCCGTCCGGAAGGCGGTGGATCCCTTCCCTCCGGCTATGCTGAAGCCCAGGCCCTTGTCGTTGCGGACCAGGCAGGTGGAGAGGCGGTGGCGTGGGGCGGGAGGGCTGGCGTCCATGAGGAAGGGCAGGCCGCTGCTGCGCCGCTCCCGGGGGAAGTAGTCGTCCTCGGGCCGGAGGGGCGTGGTGGTGATGGCGTTCTCCGGCTCCACCATGCGCTCCCGGACCACCGTCATGGAGACGGAGGAGCCCGAGCTGCGGAGGGCCTCGACCGCCGTGTGGTGCTCGGCCCCGTGGAGGTCCACGCCGTTCACCTGGAGGAGGGAGACGGAGAGACCGGGGGGGCGACAGGGAGTCAGAAACTCCAGAGATGTTGTTTGGAGGTGTTAAGCAGAGAGATGAAGCACGAGTGCGTGACACACACCTCCAGGAGTTTGTCCCCGACCTTGACCCCGGCCCTGGCTGCAGGTCCGTCCTCAGACACCCTGGAGATGAAGATCCCCTGCACACACACACACAGAGATCCCCCGCGCCCGGGTCAACCTCCCCTAGAAACTGTTCCATGTAGTATATGAGGGTACATGAGGGCAGAGTCCACACTGGGAGGCCCCTCCTCCTCCTACCTCGTCGTCTCCCTTGTAGGGCGTGGAGCCCCTCCCTCCGGCTATGCTGATGCCCAGGCCCCCTGTCTGGCGCAGGATGGTCAGGGTGTGCTGCAGGGGGGGGGACACGGAGGGGGGAGGGTCAGCTTATCTGGGAGTGAGTGTGTGTGTGGGGGGGGACGGGGGATGGGACTTTAACACCCCTGCCCTCAGGCCTGGGGGGAAGGAGGGCTCACAACCACCTGATAGTGAGGATGTGGGAGAGAGTCTGATGGTGACTTGGTGGACGGATATATATACGTGTGTGTGTGTGTGTGTGTGGGTGGGGGGACCGATCCAATGCTGTACGTGTGTGGTTTCATGAGCCTCGTTGTGTGAGGGAAGTGAACCCCCCTGCTCCCCCTCACGACTGGCCAATCAGAGGAGAATCACACCAGACAAACTGACAGACCAGGCGCAGGACAGACTGACACAGACAGAGAGACAGACGGGGGCCACGCAGACACCCCCAGGCTAATCTCAACTCAGGCGGGGCGTGTTCACCACACCGTGTTGACATTAGCCCAGGTACATGACGGGGGGGAAACGATGATGAAACAACGACATCATACATTTATCACAAACAGGTCAGACACAGCTGTGCCGAGTGGAGAGATGGGTCTGTAACACAGCGGATCACGGGACTCTGACGACACAGGCACAACAAGAGGGGTAAGGTAACATAGAACATCTTGACACGTACGTGTGTGTGTGTGTGTGTGTGTGTCAGACTAGATGTGTGAATGCTGTAAGCGCAAGCCATGCAGAGAGTGGGAGAAAGTGGGGATGAGGGTGAAAGATGCGTGGGGGAGTGAGGGGGAGAGTAGAGGAGTGCGGGGTGTCAGGGCGTGGGAGGCGGAGGGTGGGAGAAGGCTGAGGTGGTCTTTGTCCGTGTGAAAGTGAGGTTCCGCTCGCTCGCCTCTGTGACACGGCCGTCCAACAGTTGGTGGCACGAACGCGTCGTACGCACGCTGTCAAGCATCGCTAACCGTTCCTGTGGCGTCCTCAGCACAGTTGCATCCCCCCCCCACCCCACACACACACACACACAGCCCTCTCGCATTTTAGGGCCTCCACATGCACAGACATATGCAATTCATTGTGAATACAGATACAAAAGGCTTAACATCTAGCTAACCAGATGCTCACAGTAAGGGGTTGGCTAGTTATGCTTCAACACATAGAATCTGACTTTCAAACTCCTCTGGTTGGCATTCTTGTGGGCTTGACCCTGCAAGGTTGGGAGGGGAGGGGGGGGGTCTGTGTGAACCCATCCCCCCTCCCCGCTCCCCATCAAAGCCAAAACCTGCCCAGCCACTCCCGGCCACACAGCCTGAACAGGGGGATGAAGAGGAGGCAGGGAAAGAGAGGAAGACAAAGGGTGGAAGAGAAGAAAGACTAGAGTCCTAGCTTGGAAGAACCTGATGATGGGTTGAATGACCTGACGGTGTTGTCGCTAGCAGCCCTGGAAGGACAGTTAGTTCCAGCTACCTCAAGAGAAGCTACTCCGTCTTGGGGGTTGTTGATGGAAATATACATTTTATTCCCGAACGACTACATCTTGTATATAACCTCCACCCACTCCTTTTTCCAGTGTATAATTAGACTATGACGTATGAGATGAATTGTTACGCAAGCGCCGCTACAGCATCGGCCCCCTACAGGTTCTCTCACGCTAGTGCTCCAAGGGTGAGTTGAGATGAGCGTTTCCCTGGCGATTGGCTTGGATTAATCATGGATTTGGGTGAATTGTTGTTCTGGGTTTGGTGTCGTAGTGGTTTTGCCCCCCCTCAGAGAGCAGGTGAGAGAGAGTGGGTGATGGGTGACTGAGTGGGGGAAAGAGAGAGAGGGGGGGAGTGGATGGGAAAGAGAGTAGGTACAGACCTCTTCCTCCTCAATTCGAGCAGGCTCAATCAGCAGATTATTGACTTGATCAAATGACACCCCCTGTTAGGACAGGAACCAGCGAGAAGCATGCAGATTAGTGAGGCCAAAAGAACATATGCACTCGCATCCTCCAACCAAAAACAAGATCAATTAAAACATTATACAACCCACACACTTCAAATAACAATACCACACACACACACACACACACACCACCTCACGTCTCACAGCCACTTGCATGTCCATATTTGACATCTAGTGTATAATTCAATTTGGGTCCAACTCCACCAGGGGCTTACAGTGTGTGGATTTGGGATCTTCAATTTGAGGTCCAAAGTGAACCAGGACGCAGGCCCACGCTCACACATCCACCCCCAGACACCAGAAGCAGAAGCAGGCAGAGGTAAACACTCGAGACCCAGGATGAGACCAGCTACAGGCCCCACAGGGACACCAGCTCGAGGGCAGAGAGGGGAGCGTGGGGGTGAAGCAGGGGGGGGGGAGCAGCAGCTACTAAACCAAAGACCCTCCACCCTCAGATGTAAAATCATCACAAACATGATTTTGCTTATACGATTATGCTAGTATACACGTGTGTACAGCAGATTAGTTTGATTTCAAAGTACCCTTTCACCAATTACTGTACAAACACATATTTGAATCAAATAGTTTGGAAGAAAATCATCCAAATGCCATTACAGTAGAGCACACCCACCATCTACGTCAAATGACATCAGTCACGTCATATAAAACCTTGCATCCATAACCCATTAGAAACACCATCAGCTGTGGTGCTTCGAATCATCTGGATCGAATCACGTCCCATCAGCTACGTCACTACATGATCAAGCCCCCCCCAGGTCTCCAGATTTACAACTGAGCGGCTCTGGCCCCCAAAACACTGGGTTGGTTTGTGGACACACAAACACACACTCTCTCTCTGTCACACACAAACACATCCATCCATCAGTCTGTGTGTTAGTTAGCAGTTGTCAGATGATCGCCAACATGATTTCCACGATCATTCCAGATTAAAAGGTGCTCAATTTAACAAAAAGCAGTTTACATCAACCACAGCATTCACACGGTCATCCTTGGTGTCTCTCTCTCACTCTCTCTCTCTCTCTCTCTCTCTCTCTCATACACACACTCTCACACGAGGGCAGGTAGAGGGAAAAGTCATTAACAAATTAAAAACAGGAGATGGCAAACTATGTGGTAAGAAGCAGAGTACTGGAATGGACAGAGGTGTGGTAGGGGCGGGGCTACAACCCCACAGTGGGAGGGGCCTTCGTTGGAATCGGGGGCGGGGATCTGTCATTTGACATAGGAAATTGGTATTTTCTAATTGATCCAGATGAGCCAAGGAGTGTCAGAATTATGAGTTACACAATAACGAAACATACTTCTGACCTGTACTGACATGAAGCTGTGTGTAATTGTAAGTTAACTCCAACTTTAGTGTACCATTCTCAGTGAAGTACTGATATCTGGTCCGGCATTCATGAACACGTGGTTGGGAAAGGGAGAGGAAGGCATGTGGAGTGGAGGGAGGAGGGAGGAAAAGGGGGAGGAAGGGAGGGAGGTATGGGGGAAGGTAGCAAGCCTGCAGTCCTTAGAGGCTGTGAGCCAGGGAAGGAGATGGTGTGCAGATGAGTGGGTGTAAGAACTCCAAACTGCCACTAGGGGGCCTTGTGCTCTGAGGAGACCCACTGTAGGGTAGCGTGAATATTCTCACATGAATACTGGATAGGGTTTGGAAGGGCTGTAGATCACTCATGACTCGTATTCATTATTGGTCAGTGATTCAAGACTTCTCGTCACTGCAAGTGCAATCTCATGACAACTCCCCGTAGAACATTCCTGCAAAGTGCCAACAATCGTTTTCTTTCTTTCCTTCTTTCTTTCTTTCTTTCTTTCTCCTCTCTGGCAAAAAGGTTTCATTTGCACAGCACTGCATGCGACGGCCTCCCCCCAGACATCCACGTGCTGTGAGAAGTCCAAACCGAGTGCAGGTTGCAGAGGGACAGAGAGAGAGGTAGGAGGCTTCTATGCATCTGGGTGTCTCTAGGCTGCATAGAGGCAGTGGGCAGGCCAGGCTCCAGGCTCCAGGCGAAGAAAGCTCAGCGTGTGACAGGAGAGACCTGCTGTATCGTGTGTCTGTGCATTTGTATGTGTTCAAAAAACACCCCAAACAACCCCCCCCACCCCCCCTCCCCCCCCTCCCCACCCTCCCTCCCTCCCTCCCTCCCTCCCTCTCCCTCCCTCCCTCCCTCCCTCCCTCCCTCCCTCCCTCCCTCCCTCCCTCCCCTTTACCTTAACAGGCAGCAGGGAGGAGTTGACCTGTAGGTGGCGGCTGTTCTCCAGCTCTGCCATCTCTACCCTGTGGTGTCGCTGAGGGGTGACATTACACTCCTCTCCTCCTCCTCTTCCTCCTCTTCGTCCTCCTCCTCCTCCCGCTGCTCCTCGGGGGCCCGTGTGGGGGGGGGGCGGCCCTCGGGGGTGAAGCCCTGCAGCAGTGCGGCCACAGCCTCGGGCCGGGGCAGCTTGGTGATCTTGAAGTGCTTCTTGTAGTGCGGCGTGTCCTTCCTGATGAGGCGCTGCTTCTCCGAGGAGAGCGCCGCCCGACGCTCCTCCCGCTCCTCCTCGTCCTCGCTGCGCTCGCCGTCCTCCTCGCCGTCCTCCTCGCCGCCGCGGATGATGGGCTCCTCCGCAAAGTGCACCGTGGGCTGGAGGGGGGGGAGGGGGTGTTGCAGGAAAGGAACAGCCCAGTGTAAGAGTAACAGCCAAGCGACAGAACGAACGAACAGCCCATAGCGAGTGAGTGCGCCGAGTAGGTTGGATTGGAATGGGAGGGATTTTGATGACCTCACCTCGATGTATTCGACCTCCATCTCATCCAGCTCCTCCTCCTCACGGCCCCGGACCTCCACAAGCTCCTCCCCCGTGGGGATCAGGCCCCGCCTCTCCTCGTGGGAGTTGGCCGATGCCGTGCTGTTGGACGCCTGGGAGTCGTGGCTCTGATTGGACAGACCGCTCAGCCGCTTTTCCTGCAAACAACCATCGCACGAGGTGTGAGGATGTGTGTGTGTGAGGCTGTGTGTGTGTGTGTGTGTGTGTGTGTGAGAGTGTGTGTGTGTGTGTGTGAGGCCATGTGTGTGTGTGTGTGTGAGTGTGTGTGTGTTAACCTCTGCTCCAGGAGAGTCCAGTTCTCCATCAGGCCTGGCAGAGTAGACCTCGTTCCTCCTCTCCTCTATCACCTTCTTCATCACCTTCAGCTCACTGGGGTGGGGCGTGGCCCTGCGCTGGAGACCCTGGGGTGATCAAAACACACAAAGGTAGTCAGTTAAACATGCAGGTGTAAATCACAGCAGACACAAAGCAAAGGCCCTGAGGGCATCAGATAAGTACTTCCAGTACAAACCCAGGACTAACTACTGCATGGCATGGAGATAGACACATAAAACACTGATCTACTGACAGCTAAGAGCCACTGTGGCACACTGAGTGTGCTCTCTATGTAATCATCCCCAGGGCATGTTCTCTTTCATTTCTATTCCATTCTGAAGGAAACGGCTTCTAGTTCAATTCAAAGTATGATTTCCCTTCCAGCGGCTGAATTCCAGCACTCCTCAACAACATTCCCTTCGACTGATTTCCTTTCCCTCATCCTCTGTGAGCCTCTTCAGATGTGGAGACTCGTGTGCAGGTTTCCTAGGAGGAGAGGGAGGAGTCCCCAGACGGCCGGGGGCGTGTCACTCACCCTGCGCTCGGCCGCCGCCTCGTCGTCCTCGTCCTCGCCCTTGGTCTCGTCCTGGAACTGGATGACGGACACGCGGTTGAGGTTGCTGTCGGTCCAGCTGTCGTCCACGCTGTTCTGGAGCAGGTTCTCTGGAGCGGAGACAGGGGCACGCGGTCACACTCACCACAGGGCCACTTCCCCCTCAGAGGAACGTGTGATGAGGACGAAGGGAAAGACGATGGCTATGGAGATGGAGGATGAGGGTGCTGGTGGAGGGTCAGGGGTCGCTGAGGAGGACTCACCCAGGCTAGGAGAGGGCTGCTGGGGCAGCAGGTAGCAGGTCAGCACCTTCTCCCCGGTCCTCTCGTCGTCCTCCGTCTGGAACTTGAGCATGGGCTGAGACTGGTTCTCTGCTAGCCACATGGCCTTCAGGTTGAGGTTGGCCAGGGCGAACGGAAGGTTCTGGAGTCTGGGGGAAATGAGGGGTTTAGAACAGGTGAAACAAAGGGGGACAGAAAACAGTGACGAAGGCTGAAAAACTATAAGTATCTTTTTCCCTGAGCAGAAGGAACTGACCTTCACATAATAAAAGATTTACATGACTAAATCTAAAACCTTTAAGCCAACCTAAGAGGTTCAATGAAGGCTAGACTGGAGCCCGGTGAGGCAGGATGTGAGGGTGGTCTGGAGCACGGCGGTCAGGCGGAGAGGTTACCTGTTCCCCGCCACGTCCAGCACGTGGAGCTCCGTGGCGTCGGCCAGCTCGGCGGGCAGCCTGGTCAGACGGTTGTCCCTGAGGGAGAGCACGTTCAGGCTGGCCAGCCCGCCCAGCTCGCTGGGGACGCTGCCCAGGCGGTTACGGTCCACGTTCAGGTTGGTCAGCTTCTTCAGCTTGCCCAGCGAGCGAGGCAGAGTCTGCGAGGGGGCGAGAGAGGAGAGAGAGGGAAGGAGAGAAGAGAGGGAGATGGAAAAATAGGAGGGGGTGCACACCCAAACGTGTCCACACCCACACACTGACTTCTCCAACGTGGTTCCAAGATGTCAGTGAAGGATGTTCTTGTGTTGGTGTTCCATGGTGGGGCCTGTGGGCTCTGGAGGGCTGGATTGTGCGTACCTGTAACAGGTTCTCAGTCAGCACCAGCTCGGTCAGGTTCTCACACTCCCCTATGGAGTCACTGAGGTGGGTGAGGCGGTTCTGGTCCACTTTCAGGATAGACAGCTGCTTCAGACTGCCTGAGGACAGAACACAAAAAGGATTCAGTTCACTGACAACAGCGCATTATTACAGTCCCATTCTCCACAGTGCTCTCCACTCTGGAGAGATCACTGATCTGATAGAGTAGGATGGTAAAAGCTAGATAACGGGAGCCTTCATTTCAGCCTATCCGACAGTGATCACAGATCACAGTTAGATTAGTGATAACTTTCAGCACGATTTCAAGTTTAGGAGAATTTAGCCGAGACTTTGAGTAGGGCACAACCTTCCCCTATTCCTAAGGTCCCGGCCCTGCATTCCCAGTAGAGGGCAGTGTTGTTGCATGGAAACCCAGAGGGGTATCCCCTATCCCCAGTCACAATGGGACAGCCCATGGGCTTCCTACAGACACAGCACCCGGACAAAGCAGCCGAAAAAGGCCTGCTTTACTGCCACAATGAAGTGACATGATGATTAAGTTGACAAGGCTCCACACAATAGGACAGAATCCCTCCCTCCTCACCTATTCCATCAAGGACTATCCCTCCCTCCCTCCTCACCTATTCCATCAGGGACTATCCCTCCCTCCCTCCTCACCTATTCCATCAGGGACTATCCCTCCCTCCCTCCCTCCTCACCTATTCCATCAGGGACTATCCCTCTCCCTCCCTCCTCACCTATTCCATCAGGGACTATCCCTCCCTCCCTCCTCACCTATTCCATCAGGGACTATCCCTCCCTCCCTCCTCACCTATTCCATCAGGGACTATCCCTCCCTCCCTCCTCACCTATTCCATCAGGGACTATCCCTCCCTCCCTCCTCACCTATTCCATCAGGGACTATCCCTCCCTCCCTCCTCACCTATTCCATCAGGGACTATCCCTCCCTCCCTCCTCACCTATTCCATCAGGGACTATCCCTCCCTCCCTCCTCACCTATTCCATCAGGGACTATCCCTCCCTCCCTCCTCACCTATTCCATCAGGGACTATCCCTCCCTCCCTCCTCACCTATTCCATCAGGGACTATCCCTCCCTCCCTCCCTCCTCACCTATTCCATCAGGGACTATCCCTCCCTCCCTCCTCACCTATTCCATCAGGGACTATCCCTCCCTCCCTCCTTACCTATTCCATCAGGGACTATCCCTCCCTCCCTCCTCACCTATTCCATCAGGGACTATCCCTCCCTCCTCACCTATTCCATCAGGGACTATCCCTCCCTCCCTCCTCACCTATTCCATCAGGGACTATCCCTCCCTCCCTCCTCACCTATTCCATCAGGGACTATCCCTCCCTCCCTCCTTACCTATTCCATCAGGGACTATCCCTCCCTCCCTCCTCACCTATTCCATCAGGGACTATCCCTCCCTCCCTCCTCACCTATTCCATCAGGGACTATCCCTCCCTCCCTCCTCACCTATTCCATCAGGGACTATCCCTCCCTCCCTCACCTATTCCATCAGGGACGATCTCCAGCAGGTTCTGTGTGAGCAGCAGGTCAGTGAGGGCAATCAGACCACTGAGCTCTGAGGGCAGCTCCTCCAGACGGTTCTCAGAGATGTCCAGACACACCAGCCTCCGCAGGTTCCCCAGCTCCTACACACACACACACACATCAGTATCCCAGTTGTGTAAGTGTAATGGGGTTGAACCAGGTGACGGGTATAAAGACGGGCTGCTACTCACTGCTGGCAGAGAGGACAGCTGGTTGCGATCCAGCCACAGCTCCCTCAGGTTAGGGAGAGCACCAAGAGTGTCCGGCTGAGAGACAGAGAGAGACAGAGAGACAGACAGAGAGAGAGAGAGAGACCAGAGAGAGAGACCAGAGAGACCAGAGAGAGAGAGAGACCAGAGAGAGAGAGACCAGAGAGAGAGAGAGAGAGACCAGAGAGAGAGAGAGAGAGAGAGAGAGCAGAGAGAGAGAGAGAGAGATGGAAGAAAAAAAAATCATAAGCTAAGCAAACAGAGGGCATGTGTGTTATCTTTACACTGTTGTGTTTAATGAAGACAGGTGATTAGGTTTAGTGTAGCACAAACACGCTGCATATGCATATAGGCCGTTTCAGATCCACCTTTGGGGAAATGGGGGTTGCTGCCCAGGTAAACACACAAACACAAATCATACGCTCCAAATACAGTTTCCCTCTCCGCTACCAGGCGGACTGGGGGAGAGCAGGTAGACAGGCGTCGAGTGTGACAGACAGACAGCAGGCAGACAGACAGGCCTTGGCGTACGACAGCCAGGCAGGTAGATCAGCAGGCAGGTATGGTTACAGAATGACCTCACCTGTGTGCTCTGCCTCCACCCAGCTCAGATCAAAAGGCCTTGTTTACACACACACACACACACACACACACACACACACAACACACACCAACCACACACACACAGGCGTTCCCATGCAGACATCCTGACTGGAGGGAACATACAGCACCACAGGTCTCATTCTAAGAGTTCCCTCAGGGGGCTGAGGGCCACGTCAGCTGAGTTAGTTAGGTTACGTGTGTTTAAGCACTGTGGGCTGGACGAACGACAGGAATGTCAAAGATGTCATTTTGTGGGATAAACAAGGGTCTGTGTATCTGAGAGGCCTGGAACCATGCTTGGAGAGTGAATGTGTCCAACTCCTTGCTAATCCAAGTAGAACACCTGTGTGTGCACTAAACTCTCACCAGCACTTCCAGTTCGTTCTTCCCCAGGTCCAGCTGTTCCAGTTTGACCAAGAAAGACAGCGACCTGAGCGGGGGAAAGAACAACATCAGTCAAACAACACCCAGATCAGACCACACGCCCTTTCTCAAACACCTAGGATTCACCCACGGTTCCGTGTCTGTCTGAAACATGCCTCGCATACCTCTCATTCACATGAAGCCTGTGTCGAGAATGTTACAACAGAGAACACGGGTGCTTTTGAAGTCTGGGCTAGAGACGCTGAGAGTGTTCCGGCCTCATTCATCATGCAGTGTGTCTGTGTGACAGTGTGAGGTCAAGGGCTGGGCGTCTCACCCCTGCAGCCAACACATCACAATCCTCTCTATCCTACTAGGCCTGCAGTCTAGGACAGCCCGTCGAAACACTTAACGCTGTTTGCTAACAGACTACATCTCTATTCATGAGCAAAATGCATTAGCAGCTCCGAGGCTCTGTGTATATAGATATAGAGAGAGACATGCTAATAGATCATATCCTGGCTACAGCTGTGCGGTGCTGCGGCGGTGATTAGGTATTTAACAAGCAGGTAGCGCCTCGGGCTGCTATGGAGGAGGATGGGAGGCTGCAGATGGAGCAGCTGTACCCAGGGGAGGGGGCACTTACGTGGGCAGGGACTTGAGCAGGTTCTCCCTGAGCTCGAGCGTCACCAGGTTGGCCAGGCTGTGGAAGAGGAGGAGAGCAGGGGTGGCGGAGGAGGAGGAGAGCAGGGGTGGGAGGAGGAGGAGAGCAGGGGTGGAGGAGGAGAGCAGGGGTGGGGTGTGGGTGAAACAAACGGAAGGAGAAAGGAGAGGACGGAGGGATGGAAAGGGAGAGGAAGGAGAGGAGAGAAAAAGCAGGAGAAAGGGAGGAAGAGGATGAAGATTGCCGCAGGAGGTGAAGGCAGAGGAGGATGACAGAGAGGGGGAGGAGAGTGGTTAGTGAGTCAGATGGAGTCTGGAGGTCTGTTGGACCGGGTGGACTTGGCAGGGTGGGGTGATCCATCTGGTCATGCCTAACAGTGGCCCCCCGCCCAGTCTGGAGGCCCCTCTGGGGGGATGGGAGGGGAGGGTGGGTGTCGATTGGCTGTGAGCGTGAGTTTGTGAATACGTACTTCCCGATGTCGTTGGGCAGCGCCAGCAGTGACACGTCGTTGAGTGCCAGGTGAGCCAGCGCTCGGAGCTGAGTGAAGCCGTCCGGTAACCTGACAGGGAAGAGGGGGACACAGGGACACCTCAGGATCAGAGCAACAACCAACGAAATGTACAGACGTGCGCTGTGTGTTGCTGCACGAGAGTGAAATGCAATCGACCCCTTTACTTTCCCCTCGGGGGCAATTTGGTTGAACCCAAACATGTGTTTGTGAGTGTCAAGGTGGAGAGAGATGGGGGCTACCACAAACCTGGAGAGGGGGTTTCCACTGAAGTCTGCGATCTCCAACGCTTTGCAAAACTTAATGCTCTCTGGGATCTCAGGAATGTCTGCAGACAGGAAAACGTTTGTGGGGCACAGTCAGCGAGATTGAGGTGTGTATGATTCGGTATGAGGGGGGGGCTCACATTCTATAGAGCAAATTATTTCAGTTTCCCTTGGAATTTTTACCAGATGGCAGGGAAACTGAATGAAATGAGAGAAAGCGAGAGCGAGCGAGAGAGAGAGAGAGAGAGAGAGAGAGAGAGAGAGAGATGAGGAAGAAAAGCTCACATGCCGGTACAGGTCTGTGTATCTTGCTAGCTAGCTGACAGTCCGTTTAGCTACAGCTCACGCCAACAGCTCTCCAGTTCCATCCCTGAAACAGCTATCCACAGGCCCCTTCCTGCCAGCGTGATCACATGATATCTGCGAGACCCAAGGACAGCGAGAGGACGCCTGCTACCTAGAGAGGCAGATCGCCCTGCAGAGGGGGTCTATGTAGGCCAGCCACACTGGAGATGGTGTCCAGGATGTACACATCACTGATCCATTATTTGATACAGGGGAAGGATATTGAGCATTGATTAACCAGGCCAGCTTTATTATGATCCTGGATCACTTTACCTCCCTCCCGCCCTTCCGCCCCCCCTCCCACCCCCCCGCCCACGGCTGAATGGGTAAGGAAGGGAGAAGTGAGTGTCCCCTTTCCTCCTCAGCCTCTCTGGTATAATTGGAGGTTTTGCTGCTCCGGGTCTTTCTGTCTCTAAGCTGAACCTTCAGTTCCTGGAGCATGCCAACACAGCGTTATCCGTTTACGACCTGCCTTTAAAGTAAGTGTGTGTTAACGGCCTGGCGTCAACACGTGTATGGGTGGGAAAACAGGTAGTCTTTGACCAGGACCATGTGTGTGTGTGTGTGTGTGTGCGTACCGTTTCTGGAGATGTCCAGCTCCACCAGCTGCATGAAGTTGGCCACCTCAGGAGGAAGCCTCTGGATCTCATTGTCGCTCAGACCAAGCTTCCTCAGGTTCAGGAGTCTGAAGAAAGGCTGTGAACACACACACACACACACACACACAACGTTAATGAGGAGGACACACACACACACAATTGCATTCGATCACCAGGGTAGACAGTCTCTTCCCAAACAGATATTCCATCAACATGGAAAACCCCTTATCGCCATGGCAACTACCGCCAAACAAAGCGGATTTCGATTGGCCGAGCCTCAACTGCCAAGAACCCTCACAACAGACTGGTTGTTGGAGGGACGGCGTTCAGCACATTCCTCCAGCAGCAAATGATCAGCCTGGCGTCTGTAGCTCAGACAGACAGACAGACATTGACAGAGACAGGCAGACTTAGAAACCTTTCTGTCTGTCCCGTTGTGACCTGGTTCCAATCATATAGTGATGAGGGCGTTGTGGAGAAGAGCAGAGGGTGACAGGAGATGACCTGGACCTGAGGTAGAAACCAGGCCTGGACAGAGGAGGGGAGGCCAGACAGGCTTGGAGCCTTTAGCCTGGACCTGAGGTAGAAACCAGGCCAGGACAGAGGAGGGGAGGCCAGACAGGCTTGGAGCCTTTAGCTAAACTATACTCAACTGAAGTCAAAGTCAGGGCACTCTGGGGGGTTTGGGATCGTAGCATGATTAAGTGGGAAATCCTGGCCATGGCAAACAGGTTCTTACCGATGAAAACTTGTTGTGCAACTATGATGCACCCTCTCTCTTTCTCAGAATCGCCCTCTTTCTTTCTCAGAATCGTACCAAGTTAAACGAGGCCTGCTTTGTGTGTTCTGTAATGTTGCTGCTTGACAACAGAGGAACGTACAAACACACACACACAATGCAAGCCATGACAACTCTATGCTGCCTGAGGTAAGAATACTCCACTATGTGTTCCTCTGTGACAGATATTTCCTGTTCAAAAGCAAAAGTGTGTATGTGCGTGTGTGTGTGTTGAGTTTGGCTGGGAACTCGCAAGTTAGAACATAGCTTCAGTCTCTCACCAGCCTACTGTAGCAGAAGATAAGGCCAAGGCTAGCAGCTGGAAGAGAGGGGGAGGGAGAGATAGATGACAAGGGGGGAGAGAGACAAAGAGAGATATACAGAGAGAGGAGGAAAGAGGGATAGAGACTCTGGCAGGTGACAGGTATCAGATGACAGGAAGAGGAAATAGGAGCCAGGAGAGCCCATGTGACCAAGCCAGCCCTCAGATGGGAGGCAGCCAGGCCAGGCCAGGAGCGGGGGCGGGAGGGGCAGCAGCACACATGTGAATCAAAAAGAACTGTACACCACTTCATTCAAGTCACACCCCCCTCCTTCTCTCTCTCTCCGGAGCCCAGTTAGCGACGGCAAGGACAGAGGGAGTGAAGGAGAGAAGGAAGGAAGGAGCGAGGGAGGGATGGAAGGAGAGAACGAGGGAGGGAAGGAGGACTGTTATCCAATCTGCCCAGTGAACAAGTTGTTATGAACACTCACAAAGATGACCATTGAGTCTCTCTGCTGCTGAGAGGTCAGGCATGGCCACACTGTACACTACTGCTGCCTCACTCACTGCATGTGTGTTTGTGTGTGTGTGTGTATGTGTGTGTGCACCCTCCAGCTGGTATGAAGAGGTCATTAGGCTGCACTGAGTGAAACCTGGCCACCCATGAGAATGCTATAACAGAGAGCAGTGTGTGTGTGTGTCTAAGGGCTACACGAGAGACGTGCTGCGCCACAGTGAGTGTGTGATGAGTGACGCGTGAAGGCTGCTCTCTGGGACTAGCATAGCCTTATCTGCTGCTCGCTAAGAAGCAGAGCTCAGCTCCCACGTACTCTGCTGTGAACGTGGGTGTGAGTGTGTGTGTGTGTGTGTGTGGCCCATTCGACTGTGTGGCTTGTGGGAAGGACCTTCTGTTGCTCCTGCAGGTGTGTGAAGCTGCCTGGGAAAGAGGCAGTGTTAATGTGTGTGTTCGTGTGGTGAAGTGTACCAGGAAGAGTTACTGTTTGTTTAACGGTGTGTATACGCATGTGTGGGTGGTGTGTGTGTGGTGTGTGTGGTGTGTGGTGTGGTGTGGTGGTGCTGGAACAGGACAGCAAAGATATTGAGAAGAATGTGTTTTAGGCTGGAACTCATTTATAACTGACGGTTGGTGAGTGAGACATTGTTTGTGTGTGTGTGTGTGTGTTCAGTCTAGGTGAGCTGTTCTCAAGCTTGATGGACACAGACATCAGTGTTCCAGTCAAGTGACTCCATTTACCCTACGGATGCTCTCCAATTAAACCATTACAGACCGAGGGCACCAATGACCACACACACACACACCCAGCATGTAAACACACACATTCACCCGTTCAGACCCAGTAGAAGGTGTCCAAGAGAGGCTGACAGAATGGGAGTGAAGAAGGAGTGTTGAGCAGTCGGATCAATTGAGCCCCTGTGCTCACCGTCACTGGCCAGGAGGATGAGGAGAAATGACGGAGCATTCAAACCTTCCGTCCACCCCCTCCCTCTATTCACTCTCTCCCATCTTTCTCTCCCTCTCTCCGTCATCCAATAACCCAGTCTACTGATCATGACCACCCTCTCTCTGCCTCTCTCTGCCTCTCTCTGCCTCTCTCTGCCTCTCTCTGCCTCTCTCTGCCTCTCTCTGCCTCTCTCTGCCTCTCACACACACACACACACACACACAGCTGGGGTCAGGGGCAGAACAGAGGGGAGGGGGGTCTTTTGTGATGGCCTCCTCTTCTCTTTCACAGTTCATGACAGAGAAAGGGAGGATTTGGCTGACTGGGTAACTTGGTCAGTCCCTTCAAAAGAGCTGGCCTGACTACACCGCACACACACTGGTGCCATCAGCTCAGAGAAGGTTCCAGAAGGTTCCAGAAAAACCTGGGCCGACAGACTGGGAAGCCAGGCCACAGTGGAAGAGAAGAACCGACTTCCTACAAGAAGCTACGACTCTAACCTCCTCTGCTCCCCTCCTCCTCCCTTCTCTCCACAGGGACTGAAACCCAAATCCCTCCGCATGAGTGAAGCCGCTCCTCCTCCTCCTCCATCCCTCTCTCCCTCTCTCTCTCTCTGGCTCCTCCACTGCTCTCTAATTTCCCTCCATTTTCCCTGGCCGAGGGACAAAGGGAGAGTGGCCCCCATACTGGGCTGTCACCCCCCCCCCTCCCTCCAAAGACCAGGGTGGTGGGGGTCGGATGATCCATTGTCCAAGAGGGCACCGGGAGAAAGGAGGGGGGGGGGCTGGAAATGAAGGGATGAGGACTTGAAAGAAGGGAGCGAGAACAAAAGCCAGAGGTGAAGGAGAGAAGCAAAGAGAGAGGGAGCAGAGGAGAGAGAGAGAGAGGGAGGGAGAAGCTCAGAGAGACGGAGAGAAAGGAGACTGTGGCTTATTAATGAAGGAAGGAGGGAGAACACACAAAGGGGTTCCCACAGGAGGGCGGCTCTGAGCTGACCCCCGTCCACCCCCCTCCCCGAGCCCTGTCCGACCATCTGACCACCTGACCACAGACAGCGCTGCGGTCTAAGTCCAGCTTTCAAACTTCCGGGCCATTCCATCCTGCTGCTGGCTCCCACACGGACACACACAGTGCTCTACTGTAGCTCTACTCACAGCACACATGCTCTACTGTAGCTCTACTCACAGCACACGTGCTCTACTGTAGCTCTACTCACAGTACACATGCTCTACTGTAGCTCTACTCACAGCACGTGCTCTACTGTAGCTCTACTGTAGCTCTACTCACACACATGGTCTCTACTGTAGCTCTACTCACACATGGTCTCTACTGTAGCTCTACTCACAGCACATGTGCTCTACTGTTGCTCTACTGTAGCTCTACTCACAGCACACATGTTCTCTACTGTAGCTCTACATCTCACAGCACACATGTCCTTGCACGCACACTGGAATGTGCAGATCTTGTCTGGGTGGAAGTCCCATCATGGTCTGGGAGGTTCTCTCCCCCTCTCTGCCTGTAGCAAAGGGATCCGGCTTGACACACTCCCGTTAACGGCCAAAAAATAGCACGGTTCACCAACTTCCTGTAACCTCAAACAACCTCTCCCACACATTTCACGTGTCGTTCAGTCCAGGTGTGGGGGTAGTCCCTGTGCGTGTGTGTGGCCATCTTCCTGCCTCCTCTGCTACAGGTTAACCCGTTAAGTCATTTTAGCGAGCGTAACTAATCCTGTCATCACACTTACACGGCCCTCTTAGTACACAGACCTGAGGGCAGGTAAACAAGAGCCACAGTGGGCAGGCCCTCTGGAGCCACGGGCCCTGTGGTCATGTGGCTGTGAGGAAGAGACTGAACAGATGAAATAAACGTGAGGGAATGCATGTGCACGCCCCAATAAGAGAGCGAGAGAGAGAGTTTGTGAGCGTGTGTTCCATCACCCAACCTTGCTTACCCCCCACCTGACCCCCCCACCCCCCCCCCTCCCACTTCCACAAGGGGAGGTTTCTGCCCGGATGACTGACTCGACATGACAGGGAAGCCTAAAGCACATCAACAGCATGTGTTTATCTACCCAGCTGTTACCTATCCCCGTCATGTCAGATCAGCCCTCCCAGGTGGAGGGTGGGAGGAGAGGAAGGTTGCAGGTCGGAAGTGAAACAGACAGCAAGCAGAACGGACGGCAGGTCAGGTTACTAAACAGCCCTCAGCCTTGCTGGCTGCACAGGGCCAGGAGGACAAGAGCCTGTCTTCTGTAAAGCATGTTCTGCGGCAGGTTTAACATGAGCCTGTGCAACCTCTTCCATAGTAAACTAGCCTCCCGGTCTCAGCGGAGCCGCATGCGGCAGGGTGTCCTCCGTCTTGCTGGCGTTAGTGTCGAGTCAGGAGAAGAGAGGAGAGGAACAGGGGTCTGGGCTAAAGGCCTGCCTCCAGGGGCTATTTATCTTAAACAGTGTGTTTGTGTGTGCCTGTCATCACTGTGCTGGTGCAGCGGATGCTAGTGGGAGCCTAGTGAGGAAAGAATTAAACAAGATGCACTCCCTGTTTCTGTCTGCCTCTCCCTTTCCCAGCCTCCCTCCCTCTCCCTCCCCTCCCTCTCCCTCCCTCTCTCCCTCCCCTCATTCTCCAGGCCAGTTGCCAGGTCCCCAGATCACAGTAGGCAGAGAGGCTAGAGAGGACAGTCGTCGGTAGAAGGCAGACACTATGACAACAACAGTAACACCTCTAATGAGCCCCAGAACCGTGCAGCGGTCAGGGCCTGCAGACACACACCGACAGGTCCGCAGCCCCAGAGCTAACAGCTCTAACCCCGCTAACCACCTCTCCTTACCACGGAGGATTTGGACGCATGTCCACGCCAGAGGGCTCTCCCACCACTACGCATGCACCCAGAATGCACTAGGAGGGTGTAGCCTAACCCGTGGGGTGTTACAGGTCAGCTGAAGCATGTCCTGCTCCGGGCTCTCTCGACATCCCCTGGGTTACACACTCTCCCATGAGAACATTGTGTGTTCTTTCGCGGGGCTCTGAAGAGCTTTGCTGCTGGGTTAAGAATAGACAGGTAATCCATGCAGCCGGGTACTCCTCAGAGTCAAGAGAAGCTTTGGGGACTGTCACCGTCCCAGCGGAAACAGACACCACAGCACTCAGCTGCACGCACCTGCCCAGAGAACAACACACACACAGGAACCCATCACCAAGCACCGCTCACACGCGAGCGTCGGCCCGTGCGCCCACGCGCTAGACGAAGGCCCTGGGACAATGTCAGGGTGATTTGACTCCTAAGCAAATCCCAGTCAAATGAGGAATGTGCTGTACGACTGTAGGGACCCGTAGGGGGAAAAACTGCTTTACAACAAGGCTGAACTCACGCAAAACTGGATCATCGTAAAACAGTGTGTGTGTGTGTGTAATGCTGCCAACCAGCATCAATGATTGCAGGTGATAAAGGGGAACTTCGCTGCATTGTGTACCCTAAAACAACACTGCTGTATGTCAGCACACTGGCCTTGCGCCCCCTGTCACGTGCCCCCTAGCCCCCAGCCTCCCAGCCCCTTCCCCTGGTTGAACCACACAGCTGACTATGACAAGCAGACAGAGAAACACTGTGCCCTTTACAAGCTGAGGTGGTCCTGTCTGCTGTTTCATAGTCCTCACCCAACAAGCTCTCCATACGAGCCCCTCACACAGGACAACAACTGACTAAGAGGAGGAAGGAAGAGAACTCTCCCTCTCTCTCTCTCCCCCCTCTCTCTCTCATACTCTGATCCTTTCTCTCCCACTCCCTCCCTGCATGTTCCCACCAACGTGACACAAAGCCAGTCCTCCTATTGTTTACAGACAGCGGAGGACGTTTGGCTCTGTGCTGGATGGGCTGGATCCGGTCTGCTTCAGCCTGAATGCCCGCCTGTCTGCCTGCCTGTACACTGCCCGCCTGTCTGCCTGCCTGTACACTGCCCGCATGCCTATACACCGCCTGCCTGCCTGTCTGCCTGTACACCGCCTGCCTGCCCGCCTGCACACCGCCTGACTGTCTGTTTCTCTTGCCAGTAGGTCAGCTTAATTTCTACCCGTCTGTGTTCTATGCAGGCATGTAAATCTCCTGTCTGTCTGATTCTCCGACCTGTCTGTCTCCCCTGCCTGCTAGCCCCTCCGTGCATTACTGTCTCGCTCCGCCACTGTCATCCGTATCCGTGGCGATGCCCGGCTATTGTTAAGCACGAGTCTCTTCCTGTCCGGACGGAACACTGTCAACACACTCCGTGATCAAACGCCTGGGAGGAGGAGCTGCTGTCTGGGCCTGGTACAGTACAGAGGCTGACAACAGGAACCTGACTGACTCTGTACGGGGCTGCCATGGACGCACACACACACACAGCATTGCCAGAGAGGGCTGGAGTTGAAAGGTGATAATAGCCGACAGCTCATCACATTACTGTCATGCTTTCTGGTTCTGCCTCGCCCTGAACCTGTGTCTCTCACTCACAACACAGCCCGGGCCTCCAGGGGAGGGCTGCCAGCTCTGATGGGGTGTGTGTGCTAGATGGGTATGTCTCCCTCTTAATGTGTGCGTGTCCTGGTATGCGTGTGTGTGTGTGTCCTGAGCAGCCAGGGACGGTATAAAGGCTCATTGTGTGTGTCCAGGTTGCGGCCCCCTCACAGGATCATGTGGCTGAGCGTCTGAAGCTCGGCAGTAGCAGCCTCAACATTCCTCTGTCAGCAGGCGACACACACACACACACACACACACACACAGCAACAAACATTAACACACAGCCTGACGCACACAGAATGGACAGACGTGTTTACCTGTTCTCGACCGACAAGGTGAGGCAGTAGGGGCAGGCCGGAACAGCTGCCTCAGCTTGCTAGCTTGCTAGCTGATACAACAGGGCTGTTTGAAGCGTGACTATTTCATTACGGCCAGAGGCAGGAAGACTGACAGAAACAGAGCCAAGCTGAGGCCTTGCTCTTCTACAAGCCCTGGGGAAAGAGATTATTCACCTACATTGGCAACTGGGTCATGGATATGTAAGACATCTATACATGGCTTCTGGTACACAGATATGTCTCAGTATATGATGATTGTAGTTCAGCAGGAGAAGAGGAAGACGCCTTTATTGATCATGCATCTGACACACACACACCAGTGCAGGGAGCAATGCTGCAGCCTTCAGTCTTCAAAACTAGGCGTACCTGCTTTTCCATGTCCAGAATGATTGGTACTCCCTCACAATTCAGATGGTTTATCCACACCAGAGAGAGTTGCATCATAGAGGCTCTGGGGTTGCAGTTCTCCCCCAAACAGCAGCTCTCCCTCGAGGGATGTCTGTTTGCTTAGGCCCCAGATGGTCACAGTGCGAGAAATCCTACTCATAATGTTTTCTCTAGTTACTCGCAAAAAAAACAACACAGCATGTCGTTATAAAACGACGCAATTCGCCTCGCTAAATTTCCCTGCAGCACACGCTGCATGTTGAGGCCGTGGATGAACGCTGACACCGGAGAACCCACCACGGACGGGAAGGGAAGGACACGCGTCAGGGATGCAGAGAGAGAGCGAGAGGGGAGGGGGGAGAGAGAGCGAGCGCGAGCGCGCGCGCGCGAGAGAGAGAGAGCGAGAGCGAGAGAGAGAGAGGTCCACTCTGATGAAGGATCCAAAAGGGCTTTTTGTTTTTCGTTCTCCCACACGGTTCCCCGTGACGAGTCAGCGAAAGGTCAACTGAGATCTGCCGACCGCGCACCGAAAAGCATCGGCGTGCAATCATTTGCTCGAGCCCACATTCTGCAGCGTATGCCAGCAGCTTTGCTGTGCCTGTGATGCCCGAGACGAACCTCTCGACAAGCACGTCGACACACTAAAACCCCCCAGAGGATGAAACGTCAAGACGCGTCTAAATAGAACATCCCTGTGCTTGGTTGAACAGAATGGAATCCTGCTATGTGTTAACGTCATGTCACCTCCATGTGGTGTAGGTATCGCCGAGCATGCCTGCAGCTCATGGAAATATCCCATCCTGCACCAGTGGACACAGACAGGGTAGAGTGTGTGTTCTGGAACACTAATGCAGTCAAGGAGACTGAAGTTAAAGTTTGAACTTCAAAAGCTGAAATTAAGTCATTAGTTCCCCAGTGGCGCCCTCTTTCCTCGACTCCTCCTCAAAGGGAGGCGGTATGATTCTCTCCTCTTCTTGTCCAATCAGAAGGAGAGGCAAGGATGGAGGACACAAGGAAAGCCGTTAGAGCTGTTCACCAGAGACATGGTCAATACTAGTAGCCTGTAACTGCATAACAACCTTGCCTGCCTGCATGCATGCCTGGCTGCCAGTGACACAGACCAGCTCTCCATGGTGAACGCTGCGTTGCCCATGGATACCCTGGGTAAATACACCGCCACCCCCCAGATGACAGGAGCACCCTCGTCTCCGGAGCAAGATCGCCCTGGAGACCACGGAGTGTTCTAGAACACTGTCCGGGGCAACGAGAACACGTCATGATGAGATTGCTGAACGAGTAGAGAGGTTGGCTGCCAACACTCCCACCTGGAGATTAAGGTAAAGAGTCAAAGACATCTAGAAATCTAGATTTTGTTTCTGTTGTAATCCCTCAGAATCACAAGTACTGACTCCATGTCCACCTCCTGTTTGGGGTGAGGCCTAAGCGAGCTTCAAATTCAGCTGCCAACAACAAACACTAGAGAGGGGGAGGAGGAGTGGAAATCAACACAACGCTGATCTGCTCAGTGGCGTTTGGTGTGTTGTGAAGACAGGCCTAATTACAGCGCTGACTCGTGATCCCACTCCTACACACCTCCAGAGAGGATCACTGTCAGGGTGGAGCAAAACACACTGGCTCCATTCCCCCCCCCCGCCCCGCCCCCACAGTCCCTTCCTTCTACCGCTGTCTGCTGTCGTGAGCAGGACTATCCCTGCTCACCTTCTTCAAACACTGTTTCCCTTCTGGTTTAAAGACCTTCATAAACATTTACGGTTGTGTGTGCGTGCCTGTCCTGAGCCCCAAGCGTGACCTTAGCATCGGAGACCCCGACATGGCTGAAATAAGCTGACATAACTGTCAGCCGTACCAACACACAAATACACTCTCGCAGGTAAACTGCCAGGGGGATAAAGAGCGAGATGGGTCTTAATCCTTCAGATGCTGCCCTGCTCTGTCCACAGCAGCACCAATCTTAAACCCAGAGACCAAAGGCCAACCAGCAGGATGAGGTGACTTCCTTTTGCAGGTTGTGTAGGCCCAGGATTGCTATTATTTAGAGTGAGTAATGAGACCAGGGCGTCTCTCACTAAAACCATGTCATTATCCCGACAGTCAACACACGCGGCTCTTTGAACTCGTCGTTCTGAGCGCCTCCTCCGTTCTCCCTGCTCGGCTCCTCACCAGACCTGCTCAGAGAGGCTGGCTCTGTTTGGGCGGCGGCCCGGGAGGACAGAGGCTGGCTTAATTAACATGGAAGCAGAATTAGAGCACATTCACATCGACACGGGGGACACTGAAGTCAAGTTTGATTTAGGAAGGAAAACCTTCCTCGGACGGAAAATATATAACTGTGCACCGTCTGTGTGCCATATAAATGCAATGTTTGACTACCTGTGGTTTATTGCAGTGTATATAGACGTGTGTGCATGTGTGTGTGTGTGGTCTTCCTATACAGAATTGTACATGGGTCCAAATGTGTGGCTTCCAGCATGAAGGGCAGATTCCAGTCATGCCTGTATTTCCTCTGGCATCACGTGCTACAGGCTGTGTTAATTACACACACACACACTGTATACACAGACACACTCCCACTCAAAGACAAGGCCACACAGTGTAGTCATCATAAGCCAGGTACAAAGTACAAACTCCCCTTCGCAGCCGGGGGAAACGAGCTGGAGACTGAACCGAGCTGGCCCACAGTGTCGACTGCTCACTGGGGAACAGAGACCCAGACAATCACCCTAACGTGGAGCTTTGTCCTTCCAAACGCAACGCATGCCTTTTAAAGCACACAGGCTAAAATAAACTGACCTTTGGCTCAAACAATGCCCATCAACACTAGTTCCCCTGAGCCCGCTATGAGTTACACGGTCCGTGTTGCGGAAGTCTTTCTACGAGGAGGTCCCAGTGGGACAGGAAAGGGTTAAGCCTGTTTTGAGCCACTCTGGGAGGAGAAGTGAGCAGACAGTCGGGGCGTTCTTGCTACGCCAGCGATGAAAAGATGTGTTTGGAGGAGAGAGACAGACCCGCTGGTATGGCTCAAAGGATGCCTTTGTCATCGAGTGCCCAAAACCAGCAAGTGGAACGCGCTCACACACACACACAGTATGGAGTTGCAGACAACGAAAGGACATGGGCACAGCTACATCCCCATTATGGTCTCAATAGTCAACACTTGCTATGCATTTTTGGCACAAACACACGTGTGTGGGTGTGGGTACTCTACTGGTCAATAGCTTCAACGTGCTGGAGGGGCCCGCAGACCCATATCACTCCATTCAGATTCAGTCTGTAGGACTTAGGAACTGCAGCCTGGCACAGAAGCTCTGTTTCAGGGAGCTGAATCTCTTCTAGATAAAGGAACCAAGAGGCTGGCGGGGAAGTTAACCCATGTCGAGGCTAACGGGGAAGTTAACCCATGTCGAGGCTAACGGGGAAGTTAACCCATGTCGAGGCTGACGTGTTTCGCTCATTCTAGAACTGGGCTGTGGCTTCTTTGGCCAACAACACGGCAGGAACCGAGAACAGAGGTGTTCTGGAACGGTCTATGAGACAATCTGAACAGTCGAGAGTTACACGGCATGTTGTCAGAACATGACGTGAGACGATAAGAGGACACGTTAACAGGGTTGTGAACTAGGGCCATCAACAGCATCAACCACGCGAGCTGTCTGCCTGCTAAACATGGCTAAAGCCGCTGTCACAAT
Organism: Mallotus villosus; assembly: GCA_903064625.1. Taxonomy (NCBI): domain Eukaryota; kingdom Metazoa; phylum Chordata; class Actinopteri; order Osmeriformes; family Salangidae; genus Mallotus; species Mallotus villosus. The sequence goes on along the minus strand of CAEFZP010004379.1, from coordinate 95,771 downwards.
GTTGAACTTCCTTTATCTGGGCTGTGGCCTCCAGGCTCCTCGACAGGCCAGGCCTTCTGGGATTCCAGGGGAACAATAGGCCTGGACTCTGGTCTCTTATCAGCACGAGTGTGTGAGAGTAAGACGAAGCAAAACAAATGGAAGACTTGGAACACGAGAAACAATACAATATACGACATATGCTATTACTAGAGGGTAGGAGGAGGGTAGGAGCTGATTGGTTTGTCCTGAGCCCAGGATGTACAGGGCCCAGGGCAGTGGTCCTGGTGTGTACTGTGGGCTGGACGCAGACTGACTTGCAGCAGCGCCTCCTCCGAAAACAAAAACAGCACATTCCACGGCTCACTCGATTATTCCCACTTCCTGCCAGCGGAGCTGCTCCCAACCAAAAGGAATCGACAAGAAAAGAAAAAACACGGATGTCAACAAATCAGCACGATGGGGCACAGACGGCAGACCCGTCTGGACTGTGGGCCTCCCTGCGCAGCTCCGCCACAGGGCCCAAAACCAGACCTCTGTTCTGTCTGGGTACTTTTTGTGGGCCTGCCAGCGCGGCTCCACCACACGGACCAAACCCAGGCACCTCCCACTATCTGCCTGTCTTATCGAACTGACCAAGTTCTTGATGGAAAACAACTCACTCTGCGAGCCCCACGGTGCAGCTCCGCCACAGGGACCAACCCAGACAAAGAGGGGTCATTCTCAACTGGGTTCATTGTCTGCTTACAGACACTGTACAGAGAACCAGGACGTCTTTGTTCTGCGCGCCGCACGGAAGGATCACCAGCCTGGCTGATAATGATGAACTGGTGATGATGAGAACTGCCTAGTCTGACAGCAAGAATGGACCACTGTCTTGCTCCCCATGCGGGCCTGTTTCTCTCTCAGCATGCTGTTCTTAGAAGAGCTGCAGAACATGTCTAAAGCGGAGCTCGCTCTGACACGGGCTGGGTTCATCACTGCAGTACCAATCATTCTGGACACTGGAAAAGCCAGGTAACGCCTAGTTTTGAAGACTGAAGGCTGAAGTTAATGACAGACACAGCCTCATTTGAAGATCTTATTGCAAGGCTGAATGATGGTAGGAGTCAATTCCACCAAGTCTGGTCTCATTTCCTGAGATTGGTGTGTGTTACATGTTGTTAATTGTGGTGTGTTTCTCACATGGAAAACCAATCAAAACTTTGATTCTAAAAAATTAAAATAAATTTAAAAAGCTGCAGAACCAAGAGGGCGGGACGTCACCTTGGATCAGCTGCTTGTGAGCAGGTCCGGGCCCTGGTCGAGCGTTCTGGACGACATGTTTCTGTAGCTGTAGATTGACAGCTCTGGTGGCTGACAGCTGTGAAGGCTGTGGGCCTCCCAGAGGGAGGGCAGTGGGGGATGGTTCAAACCGGGAATGAATCACCGCAACACAACAGGACTGAGGAGGATGGAGACAGAGCTGAGATTACGACGTGAGGGACAGAGACTGATGGAGGAATCCCTGGCAAACAAGCAGGACTGCTGAGCACACACAGATCCCTGGAGAGGAGGAGGTGTCGGGTTACAGAGTACCTCACCAGAGACCTTGCGCCAGCATGTGCTACGTGTAGATAAAGGTTTGGCGGGAAGGTGTGTTTGTGGTCAATGCTGGCAACATCCTGGTCGATCGACCATCGACCAACAGCCTGGACGGCGGTGCGGCCTTAAAATAGGCCGGTCACGCGGCCAACGAGATCAAAGACCGTGGCAACGTTCCTCCCCAAAGAAATGTCACCTGGCCTCCCTGTGCTGGCTTCTGTACTAGAGTCCGACTGAGGCCTGACCTTCACAACCAGTGAACAACCAGGCATCAGGACACAAACGATTCTTGTAACGGGTACCAACGCGTCAGTATTCAGCAGTGTTATAAAATCTTTCGACATCATTCGTAATGTATGGTGGCTTGGTATAGGGCTACGACGGACATGCGAGATCGCATGCCTACACGCGTGTAAAGGAACAGAGACACGTGCTAAATAAAGACTTGAAACCTTCACGGGGGTCTAAACGGACAGGCGTGCGGGCGAGAGAGCCTTAGTCCTGCGTGGCCCGAGGTCTGGTAGACGTGAGAGGCGGGGCATTTGGCTTGGATGGAGAGTTTGCCAAGGCTCGACACAGCGCCACTAGCAGGCCTGTGAGGATGACCTGTGATCCCCAGGCTGGCTTTAAATCCAGATGGCAGGAGTCAGAGAAGGGGGAGCGGACAGAAGGAAGAATGGGAGGTGCTGGAAGGGATGCAGAGAGAGAAAGTGAAGGACATCGAGCAGAAGGAAGTAAAAGAGGGCATGGGAGGGAGAGAGAGAGAAACAAGCTTGCAGGGAGAAGAAGGTCGTTATTATGACAGAGAACAAAACTACAGGGCCTGGGATGTTTCCTCCAACCCCCCAGACACACGCAGTGTACTTTAGACTTGAGGCTGAGCCCGTGTCTGTCCCATGTAGGACACAGATGCGGCTTCGTTGCTATCACCAGCAGCTGCCGACGCCACTGCCATCAATTATTCACTGTTTGCCCCAGTTCATTGTTTACCTTTGAGGCTGGCGAAAGAGGGTGGGGGCGTGGCTAGGGCACAGGAGCCACAGGACAGCACACACAACCTGTCTGTGGTTGACAAACTCTGGGCCGGTATGGCCTACAGTACGAGAGGTGAGGAGGTGTAGACGTGACTTTCTGGTTCTCATAGTGAGTGTGTGAGCGTGAGAGCGTGAGACACAGAAATGTGTGAAAGTGGAGTGGAAATGTCAGGATGGACAGTAAGTGAGAGTCGGAGAGAGTCAGAGACACAGAGAGACACAGAGTGTGCGTGCGAATGAGAAAGTAAAAGAGTGCAGGTGCGGGTAAGTCTCAGTGTCTAAGCACGACTGTGCTGATCCATCCGTATTAGACCATCTCCCCAGAGTTAGGGCTGTTGGTTCCGTGACCCCCCTTGGGCCTCTCCCACCTGACTCCCCCCCCCCATCAGACGAGCCCCGTTGGGGCTGTGGGCTGGATCAGCGCCTCCGGGGACAAGGGATCAGTTCTGCTGTGGTACACCCTGCTCTGCTCACAGGCACCCAGGATCACTTCCTACACCACAGGGAGTGTGTGTGTGTTTGTGTGGAGACACCCATGTTAATCCACCTCCGGAATACCTCCCCGCCCACTCTTGTGGGGGATGGGGAGGGCAGGATGTGAGAGCAGCTGGTCATCAGCTCAGACAAAGGAACCTGCCGAATGTGCTCCTCATGCATTAAAAAGGACCTCGATCTCGCACGCTCTTTCCTCCTGTCTCTGTGCTTCTGCCTGCTGTTGCCCTGGCTCTGGGATTTACCAGAACCTCAACGTGCCTCATACACCCACTCTGAAGAAGCCTCTTTCTTCAGTGGGGGTCTGTGTTGGCGTTTGGGTGGACACACCATGAACTCTTAACACTTCCATCGCTGCAGTGGCGTCCAAACAACATCAACCCAGTCGGTACTACAGGACAAGAGCCCAGAGAGAGAGTAAAAGTGAGAGGCAGAGAGACAGGAGAGTGAGAGATGGAGAGAGTGGGAGAATATGAGGAGAACGGATGTGGTTTTACTGCAGAGGGGCCGGTGTGGTGGCAGGTGTGATTTATCACCAGTCCTGCCCTAGTTCAGCTAGCCGCTGGCTGGGGAGTAGGGGACCAGCTCTCCTCTCCATCCCCCTCTCTCTCCATCTTTTCTCTCTTCTCCCCCCGTTGTCCTACTCATTCCCCTTCTCCCCATCCCATTTTTTCCCCTCTCCTCTCTCCCTTTCGCCTCTCTGGTTCTCCACTCCTCTTCTAAAGGTCGTCTGGCTGCCAAGTAGAGGAGGTACGTCATGTACCTCTATAGCACTTAGGGGAAAAAGAAAGGGGTAGGAAGTACTGTCCTAGATTACTGTACAGAACTACTTGGAGAAACCAGTTTATCACAACTTTTATATTGCAGAGTAGGTGATACCCCCAAGGTCACAGACACGAGGTGCCTGAAATATTAACAGGACTTGTTTTACACCTCCAAGTGGGGCAGGGATTTTTAAAAGAGAAGTAACCAGGAAAGAAGGACAAAATCAAGAGATGATACTGCTGAACTGAACTGTGAATACCGAGCTGTGTCCAGACTCATTAAACAAATGACACAGATCCCACCACAGGCAGACACAATGGGACAGTTACAGTTGTGATGAACCACAATGGCAGAGTGAAGCCGACTCTGCAGTTAAATTGGATTCCAGTTGAACTGCAGTTTGACCCGGGGCAGGATACATGCTGCTGAGACTCTGAGAAAGAAAGCACTTAGATCTCATCGGTCCACTTGTGCTCAAACCGAGACCTGGCATAAGAGGGCAGGGCCCAGAGGACCCTCAGAAGCACTGGGCTGTAGGATGGAGGGCCTAGAGAGAGTGGGTTAGGCTACGTTTTCACGGACGGGTGAAACCCTAATCTGCCCCCAGGCATAAAACACTGAGGGGGGGCACTGGGAACTGAGTGCAGAAGACAGCAGCCTACAGTACACTAGTATATAGGCCTAGCGCTATATAATATTACAAAGCAGAGAATTAAAGAAGTCAATTAAAAAGGAATCAAACGGCAAAAAAAAACCTCCAATGTTCTATTTGAAACTTCTACCAACCTTGCCCTGTTGACAAGCCGGGTGACACGATGACATCATAACCTAGCATGTGTCCTGGACACCTTTGGTGACCTTACAGATTAGCCTGACATGTGACATGCCACATGGAGCTCCCCATATGGCTCCCATTGGTTGGAAACATGGGAGGAGTGTGGAGGGGCGGACCTGTACTGTTCTACCTCTACCAGGGGTTGGAGACCTGAGGGGAAAGGTTTAGATGGAATAGAGATGTGTGTATTGTAGAAATACCTGGCCCAGCCAGTTCTTAGAAATAACAGAAGTAAGAAAAACATCAAACCTGTTCTGCCAACAATACACATCCATGGGACACACCTAACAACTAGCTTTTTTATCACTCTGTTAACAAGAGGCAGGCCACAGATGTCCAAGCAGGAGTTATGCAGAGAAGCTAGGGCAATCAAACAGTGATGCAGTTAAATAAGTCGATTTAGGATGTTTTCTGTCCCTGGTGTCTTAAAACGGACTGGAATGACGCCTTTTTAGCTGCATGTTGTGGGAGTGTGTGGGGCCTGCCTGGGGCTGCACAGAACCCAGCGAGGTAGCGAGACAAAGAACTGTGACATTGGTGATGTCCTGGGACAGGGTGAATGGGCTACTTTGTAAGCTGTCATGAGACTTTTTAAGGACTGCTAAAAGATACTTCCCTTCGTCCTCGAGCAAATCCTTCAAAACGAGGTTGGGGGAGGGGGGGGGGACGTGACAAGTGAAGTCACTTAAACAAACATTGGGCCACGGTAGACCAGACTAGCAGAGCACTTCTCAAACTTGTAAGGGCCGGGGACGAGGCAAGGCACCTGTTCTTATGGGGAACCACTTTGTGTTGAGTATAGCTAGAAGAGTGCGAGCCCATTTCTCCTCAGTCACCTTCTCTCTCTCTCTCTAGTGAAGACATGAGCACACAGTCCAAACACAAAGCTTCACAGCAGCAATCTGCAGAAGCAGGTGGTAATCATTGACAGACGAGCAGAACTGAGAGTAGATAGTTCCTATCGAACACCAGGACATCCCCTGCTCTCTGCCATTCCCCTGCCTCTGGGTTTCACCGTTTCCAACTCGCACTTACACCCATTCTGAAGAAGCCTCTTTCTCCATTAGGTTAAGGCCTTTGCACACGAGTCCGGACATCGTGTCCGAAATGTTCGCACCTTAAAAAATTAATACGACCTCACGTTATATCAATCGCACTTACACACCGCCTCCGAAACTTCCGTCCGTTGAGAAAAAAATCGGATCGGGTTCGTTTTTCGCATCCATAGCCAGAATTTTTTGGGACAATACAGAGCCACCGAATTGTTGTGTTGAATTTCGGGAGAGCACTGTGAACTTGACTGCAAGTCGCCTGGTGCTAGTTCAGTATTAAAAGATGATAACAAGGACATACACTATAACACAACAGCACCAGAGATAAGCAGGGAGGCGCAGCAGCAGTAAACTCTGTGTTCACAGCTCCTCTGTGTTTTCGGTACTGGCGTGATTACCAGTTCCTGGTATTTGTGAAACCCACAGAGGAACTCTACTTAACCGCAGCAACACAAAAGACACATTAAGGAGTAGCGGGGATTAGGAGTTGCATAATGACAAAACAGAACTGAGGCTACACAGGCAATGGGGGGAATTCCTGCTAGGGAACTAGCTCTCTCCCCCTTTATTTCTCCATCTATCTCCCTCTCCCACCCTTTCCATCCAGCCCTCTCCATCGCGGCTGTGTGGTACTCAGAATGTTAGTCCACTGTAGTTAAACACAGAGGTCAAAACATTAGGCCTTCACCATCTCTGTCAAGACTCAGCGTTTGCACAATTTGTCCAAAACATATACTTTGCTTCTTCACAGTATGATATAATGTTCTGTATTATTTTGTCTAAAAGGCAATATTATTACTGCCAGAAACTAACTGGAACAATGCCAAGAGATGGAGGAGAGCTCTAAGACAGCCCACTCATGTTCTGTCATTTCTTTAACCACACCGAGGCTAATAGGAAGAATAAAAAGTCCTTTACTACAACACATATAATCTCTGTTTGCCAGGTGGAGGCCAGAGACACACAAGGAACTTAAGACATTTGAATCACCATCTGTTCACACTGTTAAACCCTGCTGACCCCCCCCAAAACCAGAACCACCCCCATCCTTCCACAACTCCCAACCCCCAACATGGCACTAATTGACCAGCACACACTTACTTAACCGTTTATGACTAGATTATACAGTGCCAGAAGATCTGCATGTTTTAACCGCATTAGAGGGGCTGCTATGGTAACGTACCAACGGACTTTCCAACCTTGCAAATTGACATAAAAAGCAGAGAGCTGGAGGACTGGGAAGAGCCATCAGGCTCTACATTGCCCAGTAGAGCCCTGGCTGGAGCCCGCTGACCAGCCCTTTCTGTGGGGACGCATCGTGGAAGTGGGATGGCAGTGAGCCGATTATTCTAAAAGACATCTGCCAGCCACACACGGTGGTGAACTCACACCCGGGATGTCTCAGTACAGCAACCCCAAAAGGCCGTTTTACGACACCTCAGGCACAGACAGTCAATAAAAGATGATTCAATTCATGTGGATAATAAAATGAAATGTGTTTTAAAAAAACAAAAGGGACATGGAAGGCGCCCGAAAGAAAGTAGCCTACTTAGCTTTAAATCATAGTATTGCCTTCGCAGACATTCTGAGATTGGATGATTTTAAGGGGTGTTCATCGCAATCATCATCCAACCACAACAAGGGCACTAGTGTCAGGGCAGTGGCTCTTTATCCAGGAAAACTTTACACCCACTTATTAACGACCACAAAAGTCACATTTCAGTCTGTTTGCTTCTACATCCACTCTTCCTAAACCTGGTTCTGCCACAGTGCTTCCTCCAGGCGCTCCCTCTCTGAAGCCCTCCCGGATCTGCACGCCGGAGGGGCACCGTATGCTCCATGTCTGCACGCAACACGGACGGAGACATGCTCCTGGACTGCTCTGTCGCTCCACATTTGTGTCTGTTGTCCAAAGCCAGTGCCACATAGAGAGGGGCTGTCGGCACTGGTTAGAGTTAGGGTCAGAGGAGGGTTGTCACGGCAGCCAGCCTCGTGCCAGCCAATAGCCCACAACAGTACTCCCTGTGTGTGTGTCAGGAGAAACACACAACTAGCTTGAAGGTAGATTAAATATTTAAAATGTCTTGTCTTTGTGCTTTTGTGTGTATAGTAGCCATGCTGAGAGGTCCCCATCCCCCTACTCTCTGTCTGTCTCTGCCCCTTCAGTGAACATGAGGGCCAGAGCCAAGTCCACTTAGCTTAGTCATAGACAGGACTGTCTCGTGGCCAAGTCAGCACAAACTGAAAACGCTCTCACACACACACGCACAGTTCAGGGTTGAGAATGGGTACTACCAGTAAGAAAGCTAAAGAAGACTGTCTCTGCTGTTTCGAGAACAAACTGTATTCTGTCTGTTTGCATACAGATATGCTGTGTGCTTTAGCTGGCACGTATTCTGCATCAGCACTCGCATCACGGGTTTGTGATTCCCAGAAAAGCAAAAGGACAAGGTGTGTGTGTGTGTGTTTTACAGTTGGTTACATATGATGAAACTTAGTTACAGCCAAAATTAACTACAGGGGTAAGAAAAAGTTCTGTCATATTTCTAATGACATAAGCCTGGGTGTGATGGTAGGAAGACTCATTCCACACATGCCTCTCCCCGGCTGTTCGAAATCCCACCGGCCCATGCCGTTACTGCGGGCAACAAACTGCGTGCCATCTCCTTTCGTCGGCACATTGGCCATCATGCAGCACGCCCACTCCACTATGCAGCAGCAGTTATCGGCCTCCTTCCTCTGCCGGAGTATGTCCACTGAGTTATCATTCATCCATCACACACACGCCCACTCGCCTCTCTTGTGGTGTGCAATAATTAACATGCATCTCGGCGGATACAGGTCATCAATGCTGCATGTATTAGAGTCAATGATCTACGTCTCTTGTCGTTGGTTAGTAGTTTAACATCAATAAAGGTTGACTAGTATGGTGCACGTCACTTCGTCGTGGGCCCATGCATTCGTTGTATCAATGCTGTGCTAAAGAGAAATTCTCGCTCCAGCAGCCCATTTTCAGAAGCGTTATTGAAACCACTGGTTGCTCACCTTGGGTAGGTCTTTAAGTTGATTGGCGTCGAGTAGAAGCTCTTCCAGGCTGCGGCTGTAGCGGAATATCTCGTCGGGGACAGCCTTCAAGCTGCAATGTCGCTTGTCCACCGATTCGACGTGGCGGTTGCACCGCCACAATGGGATACACTTCAGCATGACCGGCCGCCGTGGGGTTTTGGTTGCCGGTGCTACTCAACACTCCACATCGGAGAGAGAAACGGGGAAGTGTTGTCGAGGGTGAGGGAAATGGAAAAACTTCCGACTGACACTAAAGTGGGTGCGGTGCTGTTATAATCCAGTTAAAACAAGGGTCACAAAATGTATCCGTATCCAATTCAAATTCCAATTCCAGTTCTCTTCGTGGGTGTCCAGCCAGATTATTAAACCCTCCGTTTTACAAAAGACTGAAACTATAATGTTAACTACCCACCTCGCTTAACCGAAGTGATAAGTGAAAATATGGACACAGTTAACATAGCATTAATTTAAAAACACGTGCATTAAAACTGGCTACGGTCGTTTTCATTTCATTAGCTATATGGGATCAAATAATAAAATAAGGTTAGCTTTACTTAACACACGAAAACTGGCCTGCTAGCTGCAATTATAGCTAGCTGATACACTCCACCTCGTATCTGTTAGCAAACGAAAGGGTTCACAGTGTCCGTGACAAATGTTTGTTCTGCCGCTTAGGCTAGACGGCCAATACTCTTCTCAGCAAAAGACACTTGCTAGCAGGCTACCACAAATTGTCTGTGTAGCTAGTTAGCTAATGTAGCTCGCGGGCAACACACAACGACTCACAGGCGGTCTCCTGTCCTGACCTCAGTCCAGTTGCGTCTGTGTGGGTAAACTTGTCCTACCCGGCAGTTTAGTGTGGCTGTTGAATATTGCCACTTCTTTGTCGCGCAATCGACCGGCAAGCTACCAACAAGTGAAACGTCGTGTAGAAATAAAACAGTAGAGGCGGCACCAGCAACAGGATTGCTTTCCCTCTTCTTGCACCAGGCCGGTGAGGGGTGTGGGGCAGGGCTAGAGCGAGACGATGGTAGCTAGCTGCCACCGCTTTGTGGCTTAGCTACTGGCTAGCTTGACTGTGAAGCTAATCGATGAGGTGCTACGCAGAAGTCCAAGGCAGTAGCGACAATCAGTCAGGACGGCAACCTCGAATGTCGCATTGAACGAGTCTGAATTTATCACGTAGTTACCAAGTTTACTGAATACTTTCCAGATAATGAAGTCACAGCTAGCTAAGTTGCTAGCTAGCCAAACAGTGAGTAGTGTGGTAAGAATGTGATGTGATTGAGGTAGAGGATAACCACGACAGACTAGCTCCGCCCTGCGGCTCCTCCTTATTGTTGTTATGAATGGGTATGTTCGTTTTACATTCCAGCTGAACTATTTAAGACAAGAGGAAAGCTCAAATAAGAAGTCTTAACGTTTAATAATAAAATAAAAATCCTCGACCATACCAGTGTTATCAGGTGCAGGGTTGACCAAAATAACATGAAAATAGTCAACTGAATGCAAATCCCGCCCTGCAAACACCGGTTGTCCCGGTTTGAAAAATGTGCACCAAGTAGTTCTCCCTTCTCTTATTCCTCAAGACACGTCTAACAGCGACCCTTACGGTTTAGGAAGCCCTTACATCACTTTTGAGTGTAATAGTTATCAGATAGTGCCCTCTGCTGTCAAAATAGCCACGGAACGTTCATTATCTAAGCAGCACCCATATACACTTTATACTTGTCATCTTAGTTATACTCAAATGAAAAAATCGGGATTATTGAAAAATAAAATGTCATTTTTTTTTATTCGCTTTGAATTGAGTATCTGAAGAACAACATTAAGTCAGACAGAAACAAATCACCCCAAAAATTATACTTGAAGAATTTATTTTGTGGAGAAACCGGAACCAATATCTCAAACTTTTAAGAGACACAACATTGTTAGAAGAGGAAATATGAGCAAACTTTGGGAATATCTAGTCAAAATTTCTCAAGATCTGATTACGAAAACCTGAAAATACAAAAAAAGAAAAGTCTCACTTGTGACAAAACAAAATCCATGAGGCGCATAATTCATTTAAACCAATTCCTGAAGAGGAACTATGAATAATATTAATATCGACATCAATAAAAAAAATAATTACAAGTTAAAAAGGACCCCCACATCTCAAGCCTCAGCACTGACTGACATTCGTTTGAGCCTTGAGTAATGGATAGAATGGGTGCTAGGTGGCCATTTCAGACAGTTTATGCAGAGAGGTCACTGCTGTTGAAACGCTCTTGGTCATACACCTCTGCCACAACCTTACGGCCCCCGAACCAGCGATCATTGAGGGCCTGGATGGCCTTGTTCATCTCAGAGGCCATGGAGAACTCCACGAAGATCTTGACAATGACTTCTGCATCCTCCTCCTCTCCCTGCTTCTCCTGGTAGATGATGACTCTGTTCACAGCTCCAAACTTGCCACACTCCTCCGTGACCTCTCCCTCCAGATCATCGTCGATGTCCTCAGGGCCCACCATGTTTCGCAACACCATCACTGTGGACTAAAGGTGCAGACAAAGAGGATCAGGAACCATCACTAGACTTAGTTTCCACTCAAATTGGTCAACAATGAAAAAATACTCCCCCTGAGATAATATAAATATATTTTTTAATGAACAAAACAACTGACGCACAAACAAGGTTCACCCAGCTCCTCCCCCTCACCCCCAGCTCCTCCCCCTACCCCCCTCACCCCCAGCTCCTCCCCCTCACCTCTGACTTCCTCAGCAGCTTCTGCATGACCATGTGTCTGGCACTGCTGCCCGAGATGCTCATGTGTTCCTGGTCACTCAACATCTCCTGGCCCGTCCCGTCCTGCTGCTGCAGCTCCTCCTCCTTCTCCTTCTTCTTCAGCTCCTGCAGGGCGTTGGGGTCCTCCCGCCAGCGCAGGGTTGGACAGGACTGGGGGCGAGGCCAGCACTGGGTTCACCAGGCCCACCTGGGGCAGCACTGGCATGGGGGGGCGCGCTGGAGTCACACCTCAGGAGGGGGAGGTGGTCATACAAGTCAGACACCAGGAATACACAACAGTCTTAACTCATAAAGGTCTAGTTTCTGGTACAAAAGGTTTGTTTCAATTTAGTAGATCGTTCCAATGAAGAAACCAAACTGATGTATTCTCAGTCTAGGATCACTTCACACGACGGTTGTGTACCGAACCCTATCGAATCAGAACGCAGATTGGTTCAGGCACCGGAACCGTTTTAAAAGTACAATTTGGAACCGGCATCATAAAAACCCAAAGAAAACCCACCCCAACTGTGAATACTGAAGTCACTCAAGAGTTTTAAGTATATAAATATAGCTGTCCATCAGCAGTAAGCTCTCCCTGCCCTGCTAGTCCCCATCCTGTTTCATCAGGAGTTACAGAACGCTAATTGGTCCCCAAAGTGAAGCATCATTAATCTCCACAAATGAGGTTCCCAAAAAAACAGTATTGCATAAAAAAACAGATTAATTTTAATTGCAGTCTTGACTGTCTTAAATCAGGTGGCATTTACTATGTAAACATTTTCAAAGCCAGATGAGTCAGTTTAAAAGGAGTTTTCACTGAATCTTTAGTCAGCTGGGGGTGGGGTAACAGTGACTACACCAGACGTGGGTCAATACAAGTACTGTGTGTGTATATATAAAAGTATATCAATAATTACTCTAAAAATGAACTAATAATCCATTGGTTTCATGGCACTGGACAAGGGCTGTATAAACGGACCCAGGTCTGGTTGACTTGATCATAGTCAGGTACACACCTGTGATGACGCCTGGCGCCTGGGCAGCCATGACAGCTTGAGGTATGCCCATCTGCTGGCCCAGGAGCTGGGGCGCTGCCAGCGCCCCCAGGACCGACGCCCCGGCTACAGCCTCCTTGAGAGAGGGGGGGCCGGAGACATTAGCAGGGAAAACACAGACAAGCAAGGCAGCACAGTCAAATCACACAGCATCGCCACACAGCACTCATCTTTGCAACTCTTACCTGTCCTCTCCATTAATAAATCTAAACTAAATTCCTGAAGCAAGTGTCGACATCAATACATACTGTTATGATTTTCACTACTTTGCTACATTGACTGACTTCTATAAAAAATAACAATATATTTAGTATAAAGCTGTTTATCAATGTGCCACTGAAACAGAAAGCTGTGAAGAGAGAGCATGCATGCTTAAGCTAGGAGACTCAAGGGGCTCGTTAACTTGTAACACTACTAATTAGATCATGAAGAGAGTCTAAATGCCCAGTATCATCAGTACTTATGACAGAAAGTGGATGGGCTTTGGCCTTAGGGGATGCACTTCCTGTGTGTGTTGAGCAAAAGGTAGGAAAATAAGTAGTACGGCAAGTATGACTATTCCCTAAAACACAGCATTGCACATTTAAAGGCACATATTCAACACAGAATGTAATTTCTACATTTATTTCCCAACCAATTAAATTACAATTATTTACAGAGCGCTGAGGTTCATGACCAGTCAGCTGTTCATTGATACAAATGATCTTCCCAAACAGTCTATGTTTAACATTTACACTGTGTGGGTGATAGTCATATCTCGCTAAATCTGAGTTATATTTACCTGGAAGGCCATTAGATCCCTTTGGAAGGGATTCATACTTGCCTGGGCCGTAATCTTAGCGGTTGCTGCTGCCGCGGCAACGGCTGCTGCCGGGGGCAAACCGCCGGGGGTTGTGGGGGTGAGGAGAGGCATGGGCGGAGTCACGGCCTTCCCCACCCGGAGGTACTGACCCCCTAGGTCAAAGAGGTTCATGGAGGACACTGCGTCCAGTGAGGACTGGGGCTTCTCGTACTCTGTCAGGGTTCAGGAACAGACAGAGGGGGTTAGTGTTGACCAACGCAGAACAACAGGACTTCTTGAGGGCTCGCAGAGGGGGGGTTTGGGGGCCTCCCTGCTCACCGATGAAGCCAAAGCTCCTGTGCCTTCCCGTGGTGGGGTCTCTGGCTAACGTGCAGGACTTGATCCTTCCAAAGGCCTCAAATACACTCTTGATGTCCTCGTCCGAGAGGTCGGGGTGGACGGATGCCACGTAGATCCGGTTGAAGGCGCGCGCCTCCTCTGCCAGCTGGTCAATGATGGGTTGCGCCTGACCGATGTTACTTGGCCGCCCCACCTACAGCACAGATCATACCAGCACAGGGCCACTGAATGACGGGTCATAGCTTCGGAAAACGCCTACGTTTTCTTCCACTCGCAGGAACGCAATAGGAGGCCATAGAAGGAGACTCTGGAGAGATTCACTATAAACCGAGGACTACCACCAAAATGGCCGCAAAGGGTCAACTAGCCTGGCTTAGCTGCATCTCCACCACACCACCCTGTTAAGGTTGTGGCAAGTTCATGAGAATTGCAATTTGACAAGATGGACTCAGTTCTAAAGCCAGAAAATTACTTGCTCTTGACAACCCAATTTCTACATTGCAAAGTGCAATCTACATCCAAATACTCATGTCGTCAAAAGTTCTACGGCAAAGCAAAATACCCAATTTCTTAGTCTACACTGACAAATCTACATAACCATGTGCCTTGGTAACCGACATCATGGCTGTCTCTACAGCTGCTGTAATGAGTTATGTCCATAAGACACTCCAACTCACCCACTGACCAGACCAGAAAGGGCATGTACAGGACACCTGAGATGAGAGCTGCAGCTGAAGACAAGCTAGTGGTCACGCAGTTCACCAAAACAAAGGGAGCCTACCCTAACTTCCTCTCTCCTCGTCGCCTCCCCAAAGAGGATTGTGGAAGAGGGTCCAAGGGGCCAGTCCCTTGGATCTTGTCCCCCAATAAGTTTTGAGAAGGAGGCGAGGTGAGTTGACTAAGCCTTGGTCGAAGGCTGCCTGGCTAACTAAGCTTCCCTAGCCTCGGACGAGGTCCCTACGACAGACGCGCACGGCGAATTTGTACAGGATTTGTGCTGCAGGTGGGGCGGCCAAGCAACACCAACCAGGCGCAACCCATCATCAGCACATCTTGGACACAGAGCAGCGCCACGCGCTGCAGGGCATCCTACTGGAACGGGTCACTAAGACATGTGGTGACACCATGGAAGCAGAACACACACACACACAGGGAGACAATATCCCACACACGCATACACGCAGGGAAACTTGCACGCACCTGTAAACGACATGGACACGAACACAAGCAAAGAAAGAAAAATGAGAGTGACTTTAGATTCTGTCAGAGAATAAGTGACACGAATTAGTACATTCACATGGTAATTCAGTTACACAAGAAGCAGTGGAATGAGTACTTATGTTTCCGGATGGGCTTGAGGAGCCCCAAACTTAAACAGGGGGGGAAAAAAGAGGGTTAAAGGAATGAAAGCCCTGTCCCGATTGGTCCTCCGGGCAGTCACTCCAGGTCACTCACCTTGATGTTCCTCCCCCCGAGCATGACCGAGTTCATCTGCTCCAGAGCTAGCTGTGCAGCCTCCGGCACATCATACTCCACAAAGGCAAAACCCTGCATAGACACAGAGACATAGGACACAAACCAACCACTAACCAACGGTAGACGTGTCTAGAATGGGACACAGTTTAACATGCCGCTCCTTCAAGATTTTCAGTTAACCTTGTACCACCAATTAAATGTCATCATCACCGGCTGCTCACGGAGTCCGTCCCCCCCCCTCCCCTGCCGCACAGGTCACAGACCGAACTCACCTTGTGTTTCATCGTCACAGAATCCCAGGACATGTCGATGCTCTTGATGGGGCCGAAGGGGGCAAAGGCCTGTCTGATGGTGTCCTCCCCCAGCTCATAGTAGATGGAGCCCACGTACACCCTGCACATGATGGCCAGAGCACGCTGCCGCTGGGCTGCCACCTGGGGACCAGGAGAAACACACCAGGATCATTTACAGGCTCAGAGAAACCACACACATCAATTTATGTGATTATTTTGTTAGTTTTACATTTGTTTTGCTATCCCTAACTTAAGATATTCAGGCCAATGTCAGCAAGTCTCACTCAGTAATTGGGAACATCGAATCAAACAGCCGTGATTTTGCAATGAACTTCAATTTAGAATCTACCAAGAGAAATGGACATGCATTTGACTTTTTCACTACTACATAAGTATGCATGAAAGCACTTACGTTCTAGGCATGTCTACACCTCCCTATAACATTGATCCTGAGACTAACCTTTAGTCCAGGGATGCAATTCAGGAACTACCACATGTACCAAAACGAAATAAACACCTCGATCAGGGGAGTGGCATCCAGAATAAGGCCTCATAAATGCATTCCACACTTACGTCTTAAGCCTCTAAGAGGGGGTTGTTTACTACTGAAAGCAGTCCAAGACCTGTCAACCACACCTTTAATCACCAACAGGAAAACAAACTGATCTGGGACTAGAAAGGGGCTGTCTAACTGGTTTCATTAACAACATTAATTTGAAGATGGCCAAAGAGGGATTCCTGTCAGTTCTTAGATTTGAAAGAGACCATTAGCCCTCAGCCCCATGTCTAGATTTGTCTTTGGAAATCATGCAATGATGCTGCATATTTATAAAAGGAGACATGGATTTCTGCATCAGTGTACTAGTGGTCTTAACATCATCTTGATTAGTCTTTCTAGGTTACAATGTGATTATCCATACTGGGAGATCAGACTAATCGTTAAGTTTAAAATATCAAATACAGTATGAATGTGAAATTCTGCTATGGATATCTATAAGGTACATAACCAATAGTTATCAGAAGTTGACGTGCTATATAGCATTTCAGCTTTTAAACTGAACACCACAATATTTGGTTGCTAAATGTCTCATTGCAATTAAAACCGTGTCTTCTTTTGAAATATGCATTCTTTGGTCGTCCAGTAGACCTCAAGGCCAGAGAAGAAGGGTAACAGTTCTTTTGTATATTCAGGAAAGCGCACAGAAAAAAAAGGTTTAATAATCTATTGACCGATTGTAAAGGTGAGAGAGGATCTCCAAAGCCCATTGTCACTGCTGCCATCTGAAAGACAGCAAATACAAAAAAAAGTACTGAAAGGTGGGTTACAAGACATAAGAACATAATCAAGGGCATGGAGTTGTTTTATAGTGTGAAATTAAAAGGCCTTGAGCATGTCTCACCTGCAAATTGGTGAGCTGCTGTTGCTGGTGGGCGATGGTCTGTTTCACCAAGACACTTTTAATGCTTTGTTCCATAGCATACTTCTTTGCCTGAATCATAAAAGAAACGAGGCAAAAATGTTTTTACAGTTGTGGATAGAACTTTGCTTCATGGGAACTTCAGGACGCAAGAGAGAATCAAAATGGGGTTGCGATTAGACAGCGACATCATTTATGTATACAACCTGGGTACTCGAGAGGCTGTTCTTACCCTCTGAAGCGCCTCCTGCTGCTCGGGGGTGAGAGGCGGCAAGCCAAGCTTGGCGCCCGTGCCCTGTCCATTCTCCATCATCACAGTTGTGCCTCCCTGAAGAAGCGCACAAAAGTATTTATATTTACAAATAAATATAGATAATTATTTTTAATACATAAAGAAAAAAAGAAAGAGGAAAACATTAGCTTGCTACCGCAGCCGCATGGGGATCAGAAGCAACAACCCACACGCATCGTCACGAAATTTAACTTTTGATACGCTTATCACAGCCAAGTTAAAATAGAAAATAGTCAGGACATACATAGGGTAGCTAACTACTCATTTTGAGTAAGCAACTACCTAGCTTGCTACCTGAATTGTCCCGATTGATCGCAGCGTCAACCAAGCGGACGCCAAACCCACCTAGCATTTTATAGCTAGGCTAGATAGCTAGCTATAAAAAGAGACAAAGCTCCTTACCTACAACCTGTTTATCGCTGGGACCACCAGAGGTAGGATAACCCCCAGGCAAGACTGATGGGGGGGACCTTAACAATTCTGCAAATTCTGAGGAAAAGAAAATGCTTTCAGACTAACAAAGCCATAACCAGCGGCATGACGTTCGCTACAGCAAGCTAACTTTGACTCTACTTTAAGGCTAGGCAGCGCATGATTGAATGGGCTCCATAGCATTAGCTCCTAAAAATGGCTAACTTGCTACCGTTGTGTATCAATACAAGATAACAAGTACCTATGCTAGCTAGCCAACAATTGCATAACGTATGTTATAGGTTATATTAATACGAAATAATACATTGCACTTCTTTGGCCATAGTTATCCGCTACAACAACCTAACGGTCTAACCATAACTTCCTATCTTCCAAATGGCCATTGCCTACTATTGCCGACTCGTCTGCAGTGCATCCAACACGGGCCTCGTCGTCATGGCTAGTTAGTTAGCATTACTTTTCCATCTAGCAAGCATTGTTCGTGCGAAGAAAATTCGCAAGGTGATTTAGATACAGTACATTAAAATAACGTTAATGTGCGAAACAATGCAAATGAAATCGCAACAGATTTTAATTGTAACTAGTGCATTAAAATAACTTTTATCTATTTACCGCAACCTCCGTCACCGCCATGAAGCACACCTTCTTGAGAGGGCAGACGACTGTTGTAAGCGGGCTGGAGCTAAGCGTCGCGAGATCCTACACAAACAGAACAAATCGTCGCGAGAGCTAGCGTAAGAGTTGAACAGTTTGGTTGCCAGGTTTGATACATCATAGCGCTTGGTATTTAAGTTTGATCTGTTCACTGCCTCTTACAATTACGTACATTGTCCAAGGTTTTTAGTTCAGAAAACACCTCACACTACACAACTCTTCATCATGTCACATAATATTATTTTATTGGATTCAATCACAGTACAATATTGAACAGAGGGTTAAGCAGAACACACCCAAAGCTTACATTCATTCAACAAACTTGGGACGAAGTTGAGTTACTATGACAGAAAAATGACTGATATGAATTAATTTCAGTCTAAACATTCTTTCTTTTTATCATTTCCCCTTCGGATCCGATGGTGATGTTAATGACAAGGCAATCTTGAAGAAATAATAATAATACAAATCTGTACAGTTTTTGAGTTATTAAGACATGCAGATGCAAAGTATCAGGTCAGATTTGGAGCCATTGTGTGCGTTTGTTAAAAGTAAACCCCTTGCAAAGCCACAAACACATATCTACACCCTACAGATAGTGTTCATATATCTACACCATGTGTAAGAGAAGGCCTCCTCTCTCACAGATGACAGAATGCTTGTCAGACACTTTCCCAATATTTAAAGCGAAAACTATACAAGTCAGTAGTGCAATTTGTTTTGATATTGCAGGTTCACAGACAGTGTAACAAGCTAATGTCATATAGTTAACAGGTTTTGATACTGGATGAATATACGGATCAAAATGTATTAGGGAAATTCACAATTATGAATTGTCCCAAAATCCAATTTCCCCAACTTATCAGTTTACTAAAAGACAATTAAATCCCAATTTTTGGGGCATAAAATCCCATACCCATTAATTATTTTGAATTTTGGATACTCCCTTGGCATAAAAGCGGACAAACTCTTTTGTAAACACTTTATTCACTCTATATGCCCTCTTTATCATAGAAAGTGTATTATATCATATATGTAAATATAATTTAAATCTTCTGAGTTACGTAATGGCAGTTTACTGAATAATAGTAAATTAGCATGTGTATTACATATTACTTTACTATTAGTATGTAACACGCATACTAAGGACGCAAACACACTACAGTGTTGTAGATGTTATGGTCTGTTATTGATGTCAAATTAGATATAATAACATACTAGAATTCAATGAACTACTTTCCCAAATATGTGATTTTCACAGGCTGTTGTTGTGGATAAAATAGTATAGCTTTCTGTTAACTCCAAATTCAACCTATGTAATGTATCGGAATATTTACCAAGCTTTAAATCAAAACTACTGTGGTCATGGGTATTTTGTCCAATGTGGATTGCCATCTTAGGCACTTTGCAAGTCTTTGGCTTTCAGAGCACTTTCACAGGGAAACCCCCTTTAAGAGTTGTACACCCCCTTTAAGAGTTTTACAGGCAAAGAGAGGCATCGTCTCATTGCTCATCACTACTAATGCATGGAGACTTACTGAGGCATTTGCAGTTCTGGGAGAAAAGTGTCTGGCCGAAGTGAATAGTAGTACTCTACAGACCATTCATATGTGAACAAAAACTGTGCAAGGCTCAGACAACAGTTAAGCAAGAAAAAACAAGGAAAATATTTCTGTATTGTGCGCATTGCCTGTGCATGTTGGACGGATTTTAAGTTGTGATAAAATTGGCTATGTAATGACTGAATTAGGTAAACATAAAAATAAATTAAAAAATAATTACATGAGTGGCCAACCACAACAATTTTAGGGTGTTATAAACTCGGATTTTGATTAAAAGAACACATAAAAATGTAGCTGTCATATCAGATGTCTGGAAGGGAATATATATGTATTCAAATAGTGTCAATATGGAGAGCCAAAGTCATGAAGACATCTTAAGGCATGATAGCCCTTTTAGGCAAGGGGATGGGGAGGGTGATAGCCCTTTTAGGCAAGGGGATGGGGAGGGTGAGGGGTTATCAATCTTCCACTGCATTGTGGGATAGTTAAACACAGCCATCACTCCTGTGGTCCTCCAATCAGAGGTGCTTCCTGTTCCTGCCTCCGCTCAAGCCCGCTCTCTCCAAACCCCCCAGGATGTTCTCGGCCTTCAGGCTCAGCTTCTACCACCTGTGTTAATCCTCCCGTGCCCACGCTGGCCCCGGCCCCCTCTGATCCCGGCTGATCCTGCCTGCTGCCCCCTTTCTCACTCTGGGACGAGTGGTCAAAGCCAACGGCCCCTCTCTCTGGGCCAGCCGCCACGGGGGGGGCCTCACTGTGGGCTCCCCGAGGCCAGCGCTCTGAGCCGATGTCTGCCTAGAGCATCTTCCAGGAACTCCGCCAGCTTATTACAGTCCTCCTGTAAGGGGGAGAGAGCAGGACATCATCATGGCCTGCTCTAGGTGACAGGGTAGGCAGGGGGTGGAGTTGGACAGCTATAATATTGTGTCGCCCACCTAGTCTGTGGATGTACCTACCTCACTTATGAAGGCGTAGTGAACAAGTTCATTGGCAAGGTCTTTGGAGCAGTCAGCTGAAATATTGAAACAAGATGTAGATAAATGTAGATAGATACAATACCTTAGAATATAAATCATGTACTATTTGTTAAAAGGTAAACTACAGGATATGCTTACAAACAAAGAAAAGTGACCATAATGGTGTGCTTGTGAACTCACTTGGAAGGATGTCACAGCTGAGCTGTCTATGCAGCTTGTCATCCATCTTCAGAAACAGAGACAGCTATGGAGAAAGGGACATTTCATTTCATAAGCCTATGAATGATTTGCTACCAAATGATTTGTTCTAGTACTAATCAAGGGGTGTATTTATTATTAAATTAGGATATGAAATAAGCTATTGAAACAGTGTGATGGAGACCAGGCATCTATTTCTGATGATGAAACCGAGGAAGAACATGGCAGTTAGCATCTAGAAACAGGTTGTGTTTGTGGCTCACGTGAGTTTTGGTCCCTTCTTCATTTGATTCCAAGTTACAGTGCATCTGGATCACCTGTAACAAACAAACCAGACTGTTGTGTTCCAGAGCAAGGAGGCTTATCCATACACACACTGCTTACCCATACACACTTCTTACCCATACACACCCATACACACTGTGTGTATGGGTAAGCAGTGCTCTGGAACACTCACACTGTGTGACACAACCACACACACACACATTCAGAAAGCAGCACACACACACCTTCCTGGACTCGGTCTCTTGCGGTTCTGGGGTGGGGGTCTTCACGGTCTCCACCTGCTCATGAGACAGAGACAGGGCACGCGGGACAGGATGGGGGCGCGACGAGGCAAAGTTCATGAGGGGGTAGATCCCATTCCTGAGAAAATGGAGGTCAAAGGTAAACATGATGTTATTTTCTCCACTTAGTTTGACTGTTTACGTTTAGGTTTATCAGTTAAGTTTAACATTCCAGTGCTGAATACAGTCCTCGGGACTCAATCTGAGGAGAGAGATCAACTGAGAAGAGTTGGAACTTACTTGACATCCTCCAGGAACTTGTCCAGCTCCAGTGGAGACACGTGAGAATACCTGTGGAAAAGAACAACGTGAACATAGATCAAAGTTTTAAAGTATTTAAAGTTTTACATCTATTGGTGGCCCCTGAAGGTGTACAGTAACATACAAGTGTTCTCACTTTAGCTGCACTCCTGCACGGTCGCGGTGTTTGATTTCCGCCATGACAGCGTTGGGGTCGAAGGACTTGGTCTTCTCCTCCACACAGTTCTCTGGCAGCAGGTCTACAGAAAGGCACAGTAAACAAGGAGGTGACCTTTGACCCTTTTAACCTTATAACCCTTTAAGGGGGAAAGGTTTGAAGTAACTGAACATCCCAGAATGGAGAGACTCACACTGGTTGCTGATGAAGCAGTGTGCGGCCAGCAGCTTGAGGGAGTGGACCTCAAACAGCACGCGGTGAAACAGGAGGTCGTGGGCAGTGGGACGCAGCTTGGCCTCCTGACGCACACACGACTGGGTGAACTCCTGCAAGGCAGAGAGGACAGACAAGCTTAGGCTGCATGTAGGGAGCAGGAGACCATGCTCGCTCAGAAGGAAAGAGAGAGAGAGAGAGAGAGAGAGAGAGAGGAGAGAGAGAGAGAGAGAGAGAGAGAGAGAGAAAGACAGCAGGGAATAAGCAGCTGCTGTAAAACTGAAAGTCCCCCTACTCTGACACGTACTCTGGGTTCTTCCAATCTGAATCAAGTTATCAAAAACGCTCAAAGGAGACAAGACTGTCTCTACGGCTCTCTGATAAGCAGAAATCAGACCGGGCCTCTTGGCTGCTCAGTATCTGGGACAGGAAGGCATGTGCGGCACTCACTCTCATCAGAGGGTCCTCCAGAGACTGGCCTGCGTTGGAGACAGCATCCTTAGACACGACAGCATCCCCGTTGGCCTGGATCTCCAGCACAGCCATCTGGACATCAACACAGACCAGACAGAACATGTGATCATGATGGATACTCGTGCACAACTATGAAGGCATGTCAAAAGTAGTAAATCTTGTTTAGACGAAATTTGCCACGTATATATGTGCATGCTCTTACACAAACACACATTACACACACACACACACTAACACACACTAACACACACACACAGTCCATCTGCTGAGTGTTGGTGGGTTTCTTTCACCTCCAGAGCACAGATCCCAAAAGAGAAGATGTCAATGGCATAATCATCCTCCTCCGCTAGAAATTTGAAAGAGAGAGAGAGAGAGAGAGAGAGAGAGAGAGAGAGAGAGAGAGAGAGAGAGAGAGAGAAAGCCAAGAAAGAGTTACCTTTAGATTCTAACAACAAAAGAGTCAATTAAGTACAGAAGGAGGATCAGACACTAATACCTAATGTATTGTTCAGCTGCATGACTTAGACAGTCCTTTAGCGGTTTATCAATGTTTTATATCCATTGTGGATATATTCACTGATGGTTACCACTATCAGGTAGCTGACTGGTTTATGCAGGCTGTGTCAGGAAACCAGAGCATGTTGGGGAGGAGGGACGAGGGTGTTGGTGGGACACTCACTGCCATACTCTGGAGAGAAGAAGTGCAGGTTCCTCTGCTCGTCTCGGTGAGGTCGTACCTTACCACTGGCCCCCGGGAACACTTGTTGTGAGGGAAGATAGACGGCTAGAAAATCAAACCCAACTCCCAAAGACACCCAGGTTCTACAAAGCTAACATTGGGATCAGTTACTGTAAGATATCTTGTGCTGTAAATTAACCTTACAATGATGTCCTCTAACAGTTTGATAGGAAAGAGGAGAAGAATGGTGAGCAGAACACCATATGGTTCTTACCATTCACAAACAGTCTGTGCCACACTGAGGAAAAAGCAGAATAAAGGTACTATTCAGTTTCATAAAGCAACATTAGTGACTATTCTTTGGACTATCAAATATCAATGGAAACTGTACAAAAATAATGTGTACGTAGTATTTTCAAACTACAAGCCACAGATAAATACATTCAGGCCTGATATACTAAAAGGATTTTAGGTTAAATCTAAAATAAAGGAAATGTGATCAATCTGAATGTTTGTGGCAGTTACATATCAAGCCCATGGGGAGGCAGACCTGAGCCAATCTTGATAAGGCCGTTGTGTTGGATGAAGATGGTATCGCAGGTCAGGTTGCCATGGATAATAGGCGGCTCACAGGAGTGCAGGTAACTGGCAGCAAACAACAAAAGGGTTTTGGTCTCTCGGGAGGAAGTGAAAACACACACATCTATCAGCTCAGACACCTCGATACTGTCTACCACGGCCTGAGGCTTCCTCAGATCCTAATACGGATCTGGTCTGGAAAGGGAATGGAGGTAGGACGAGCAGGGAAGAGAGAAGAAGAAAGATATAGAGAGAGGGAAATGGACAGAGAAACTGAGAGAGAAATGCAAAAAAAAAGGGTGGGTGGGTGGGGTTAGGGATTGAGTGATAGTGTGTTGCTGCTCTTACCTGAGGGCAGACAGTATCTGGGTGCACCACCTCTTCCACGCCTAGGGTGTATGACAGAGAAGCATGAGTCTCACACCACGAAATATTCCACTGGATCCAGTGACTACTAAGTGACATAGTTTGCTTATGAAAGCACAGGTTGATAAGATCAGCCACCCTGCAGCCCTGAATCCTGCCTAGACAGGTCTTTCCACCACTTCAAGGAGGACTGAGGCCTACTGAATGCACAGAACCAAAGGGGCTGAAACTGACCTTGACATTCATAGTCTTGTGGTTTTTCTTGGTTTTCTTGAGAAATTGCTTCAAGCTACCAGAGGACATGTATTCTGTAATGAATATGACCTGTGGCACATGGATGGGAAAGAGATAAGGACGCAATAAGCTGTGAAGCAGCAGACATTTCCAAAAGGGACAGAAAGAGGGGGAAATAAAAACAGAGAGAGAGGGAGAGTGAGAGATAGATTGTTGATGGCAGAAATGTGTCACAGACCCGAGCTTGACTCTCCCTCATATCCAGCCAGTACTTGTGGAACTTGACAATATTCGGATGTTCCACCTGCATCAGGTTCTCAAACATCTCCTTGATCGTCTCCTGCAAGAAAGAGATCAGACATGGAGGAGGTAGTCAGTGGTCACATGCTAATCCAATGCCATATGCTTTAGTTTAGTAGGCGGATGCACATTGTGTGAATGTGTCTGAGAAAGAAAAACCCAAAACACTTATCTCCTCTTTGGATAAAGTGATCGATATCTGAGTTTCCTTGATTACTTACCTCCTGTGCTTTGAAGACCTTCCTGTCAGAGAACAGCACCTCGTTCCAGACAACCTCCACCCCCTCCTCTGTGTCCATGGCCAAGGACGCACTCTCCACACCTGGGACATTACCCTGACTGACCTGCAGGGGGAGACAAACCTCACGTGAGCCTCCTCATAGGTGAATGAATAAGTAGCTACGCCCGGTGGCTTGTTCTATGCATCATCTGCAATAGCTGCTATGATGAATCACTTAGCGGTTCCGAAAGGCAGTCACACATACACACACCTCGCTGGCGAAGGCGTCTCTCGAGAAGATCTATATTAATGAGACAGGGTAAGGCACATCTGTCTCATGTCGAAGCCATTCACTCCGACATCAGTGAGTACCAGCATACATCCACGCAGTGGCTGAACAGGGTTTTATGTAAACAGGATCAGTGGAGATGAACTCAAATATACAACTCCTTAGCATTGACGGCATATTAACCGCCATTAAAAAACAGTGTGACCATCTGTAACATGATGATGTAAAACGACACGAGGGGCTCGGATCAGATATACCGCCGGAGCACAGAGGGATGGATTAAAAAGAGGAGGGGGGAGGAGGGGTAGATGGGGGAGGGGTAGAGACTATGAATGGGGGATTTGGAAAAGAGGGAGAGTAAGAGACATTGAGAGAGCTTGAGATAATGAGGAAAGCAAGAGATTTAGGGAATGAGAGAGAGAGAGAGAGAGAGAGAGAGAGAGAGAGAGAGGTGAATGAGTGTGCCATGAGATTTTGAGGACAGTGACTCAGGAAACGAGCCAGGCTGGGTCAGATGGGGAGATGTACTGTTTGTGTCTGGGTCTGGGTTCTGGCAGTCAGAGGCAGCCCTGGGCTCTATTACATACGCTTCACATGAGAACGCATGAACCCAGAACAGAACAGCACAGTCCCACAGAACAAAACAGTTCCAGAACAGTCTGATAGGGCCGCTCATCATACTACTCACACATACATACAAACACACACATACATATTGCACACACACGAAGACACACACAAATACTTCCAGCCCTTTTACCTGATGCTTACTTAACACATACATTCGTGAGCTATAGGTCACACACGCTTTACCTGCAAACAAATCAGGACAAACCTGTTCCTGACAGAGTCAGGGAGGCTGTTTGAATACCTTTCGTAAAGAACATTTTGTACATTTCAACTGTATCATGTCACAATGACACAAACAAGATCTGTAGCATACCCCTACAGTAAATCATGTCAAAACACAAGCTACAGTATACTGTATGATACAACAGTGTTTAAACAAGAAAGGAATGGCTTTTTACGAAGCAGGAGGGTTGTTGCCGTGGCTACTAAGCCATGTTTTTGTGACAGGCTGCAACACATCTTTACTCGAACATTCTTTAACCTCCTGGATGCAATTACATGTGTTCAACCTAACAGGGTCTCTCTCCGTTATGTCTCTCTATGTTTAGTCCAGAGGGAAGCTCCTTCACTCTCAGCTACCTATAAAGCCTTGTCTATGTTCTCTAGGCAAGTGTTCTAAGTGTTCTAAGTGTTTTCACAATGGCAAAAGCCTATTTACTTTACTAATGGTTGTTTACTTCTCTCCATACAATGAAAGGCCTTCATTGAGAGCGTATGGGTGGAGGTTAAGGCACATCGTGTGTAGTTAACCGAGGACCAACCAACAAAAAACAACATATTTTCATCGATTCCTCAACAACAGAAGACATAGGGGTTAATCAAGGATTCACAATGGTTTCCTTTACCACTCTTGAACAGGGATGATATGAGTAAATGTACCTAGGAACTCTGCTCCTGTCGTATTAAATAAGGCCCACATGACAGCAGCTCCTGTCCTATAGGCCCACATGACAGCAGCTCCTGTCCTATAGGCCCACATGACAGCAGCTCCTGTCCTATAGGCCCACATGACAGCAGCTCTTGTCCTATTGGCCCATATGACAGCAGCTCCTGTCCTATAGGCCCACATGACAGCAGCTTCTGTCCTATAGGCCCACATGACAGCAGCTCCTAGCCCACTGGCCTTCTGCCAGGTGGACTTGGCTCCAGTTCTTCCCACCCAGTACAACTCTCTGGTCAGGAGGAGTGGGCGATTGGCACATGGTGAAAACCATTCCTCAAGAACCTGAGCCAAACTTCCAGGGACAGAGAGAGAGAGAGAGAGAGAGAGAGAGAGAGTGAGGGAGGGAGAGAGAGAGAGAGGGAGAGGGAGAAAGAGAGAGAGAGAGAGAGAGGGATGGGGAGAGAGACGAGAGAGAGAGAGAGGGGAGAGGAGGGGGGGCTGCCTCGGGCAGAGTGTGTGACTGACCACACAAGATGCTATTAATATCACTGTTTTTTTCACTGGACAGCCAGTTTCAATACCTAATGTAGGATTTAAACTACATACCAAATCTTTCCCACAAACTGAAATGTAGGCCCATCTAAACACCCGAAGCTCTGTCCGTCTCCGGGAACGCAGGGCAGATACAATCTCATCCGGAGTGTGGGAGCATGAGATGACATATAATCTGTTTTTTCTGCTCACTCAAAGATTATAATCTGATTGTGGGTATTATAGGATAGGAACACAATGGTCTGACATACTGAAACCAGCAACAGACAGATGTGCAGACCGACCGGGCAGACCGACCGGGCAGACCGAGGAGGAGGAAGGGTTTCATGGTCTTCCCCCAGACTCACTCCTTCAGTGGTTGTTTATTTTCTCTAGAACGCTGTGAGAAAATAACAGCAACCCCCTGTTGCCGGGCGGAGTAGACATCCTGAGGATCTAACAGGGTCTGGACCGGTGTTATGTCATAGTTCTACAGGAACCAGTAAACAAGCTGTGGCAACACAGTACTTTCATTGGTTGTGCCGAGGAGGTGGGGTCAGGCTGGGTGAAGGAGAATATATTTGGTCCTCATGTTATAACAAACCCAACTCTATTCAGATGTGTTCTGTTTAGGAGAGAAGAGAGATGGCTGACAGAGGTAACCTGAGGTAACGCTGAGGTAACGCTCTGGGTTTGAAGGTTGTTGAATGTCCACAGAGATTCTATTATGCAAACAAAGGGGTTTTCAACTTGGTTTTATGGCATGTTTTTACTCACAAGAAAAAGACATCCTGAAATGATATGTCGCAACTCCTTTAATATCCTTTGTGGGTTGAGACTTCTAGGAATAGTTGCATCATATCCTGTACTCTATGAGTACCAGGAATACATAAAACATTAGCTTTCCCATATCATTTCATTTGATAGAAAAATAACAAATGAATCCAAAAACATCAGGTTTTGGTAGTGATGATAATGAGGATAAGGGTAATGACATAAAAGACCAACACCAACTGACTGCTGTCTTTGCAAGCAGGGCTATCTAGTTAGCAGCAGCCGTAGCTAGCAGGGCTGGCTGGCAGTGTCTATCCACCTAGTCTTTCCCTCTTCTAGATCCACAGATCCACTGTGTGAGCAGCTCAGGTAAATG
Organism: Mallotus villosus; assembly: GCA_903064625.1. NCBI lineage: Eukaryota > Metazoa > Chordata > Actinopteri > Osmeriformes > Salangidae > Mallotus > Mallotus villosus. Next base: position 67,165 of record CAEFZP010004379.1, on the reverse strand, counting down.
TGGTGTGAGACTTTGTACCGGAGCCTGTCTGAGCCTGGCTGATCAACACAGATTACCCATAATTCACTGGCATTGCCCGTCACCTTGGTGACACCAATGTTTGCAAATGAGGTTGGCCGGGTTGAAGACAGGGTCAGAATCGCAACTGGGCTTTAAACGGTGCTTTATCCGGCATCCATTTAGGTAAGGGGTTAGCTTCTTTACCGTTTAGCATCGGACACGTTATATAACCTTAGATTCAAATAATACAAGGAGAGATGACAGAATATGCATGACTCCCCTGAAGATAGGATTACAGCATTTCTGGGAAAATTACGCTATCTCAATTATCAGTACATGAATGTACTGAGAACAGATCCCTGTCCCATTGGATGGCACAGGGCCAGAATGCTGGTTCACTGTGAGAGGCTCCGGAGACAGACGGATACATAAGGCAGACGAAAGGGAAGGGAGGAGGGAGATGAAGGAGAGAGCAAAACAAAGGAGAGAGAGAGAGCGAGAGAAATAGAGAGACTATGGATAGAGAGACCGAAAGAGAGAGGAGCGAAGGAGGGTGACGTCGCAGAGACAGCTCATCGACCTACACGGTCGTCTCTGTAGCATCACTGTGATAGAACAAATAAAAGAGAGAGTGTCTTTGTCTGGTGGAATACAATGTGTGAGTCCTAGCCTGGCTCTAACAAAGACCCTAGTCTGCTACCTTGGTTGTCTCGCCTCCTCTCGGCCTGCTCCCACACAACATCACATTCCCTGATGATCAGCCTCACTGTAGATTAGGTGCCTCCACCGCTGCTGCTGCCTTCAACGTCACATACTGTATATCACTAATAAAGTGACATAGATATTTGCCTCTGGTGCCCAACCTGAAGAAATCTGTTGTACGTTGCGTAATATTGATGCAGTCGTACAGCCAGCTGTAAATGACTTGGCATGTGCTGGCTCCATGCCCTGTCTCCCTGAGGTGGTAGGATGGGAAACACTGCAGATAAAACACCAGAAACACTCCACGGCGGGTAGGTGAGGACCGTACAGCATGCGAGGTCGTAAAACAATCCCAGCAGATAAACAGACGTGTATGGAGAGATAGGACCCCATTATCTTAAAAGGTTTTAGGATAAGCATTGGATTGGCCAAATATTACGTAACGTTTCTTTGTGGGTCTTTGTCGACCTTGTCTGTCTGTAAACTGCCCTCAAAATGTATATTAATCTTGTAATAATATAACTTTGTTGGAGGGTCAGTGTTTGCTCATTTCAGGCCTGACCACATCTTGTTTTCTACAGTTTTTTTCTTAAGATTCCAGCTATTCTCAAGCTCTTCCAGAGGACAAACAAGGTCAGCGCGGAATTAGCAAATGGACCTTCACTCCTTCGTGATTAGATATTACAAAGATTAGCCGTCATCAGGTCTCACTTCTTCATTTTCTCTGAGGCCAGTCAAGCTCTTTACACACAGGAATGCAAGACCCAGATACAGGCAGCAGGGGGGGGTAGTGGTGGGGGTGGGTGGGGGTGGGTGGGGTGGGGATGGGGATGGGTGGGGTCCTGATCCCAGTCCCTTGTAGCTCGGTACCAAAACAAAGAACCGCTGGATATGAAACTCAAAGGAGGGAGCTGGAGAGGATGATTCCTCTAAGACTTTTTGGGATGACTCTTCTCTGAGAGTCTGGTAAAGAAGGACAATATTCATCCAACTCTTCAACAACTCTTTTTGACGTCATCATAGACACGCACTTCTCTGGCCACTTGTGAAAACGACAACCCAACCTGAAGAATGTTTTGTCTTAGTCACCTTGAGCTCAATCTCTTATTTGGACAATACTAAGCTTACCACACAGTCAAAAAAAGAATATATAAAAAGCACTTATTCTCCGTTCCATTCAAGTGTAACTGCATGAAACCCACTTGTTGTATTGAATGATTCTCTGGTTTAAAGAGCCATCGGTCTCCCCTGCCTGTCCAGTGCTGTGGTGTTTCTGTCTCCACCAGCGTAATCCGACGACACTGGCTTCATTGTTCTTCTTCCTGTGTCTGTCTCCTGTCACTAAGCCACATGTTCCCTGTGTCACAGGGACATGGATCTCTAAAACAGTCAATCACGTTTGCTGTGCGGGTCAAAAATCACCGTGACTAGCGTGGGATACGCATGAACTATGAGCTGTGAACAGCCTCAAGCGCATGTGAGGAAAGTCACCCTGTTTATTGAATCCAGATAGAAGAGTCTTTGATCTCACCTTCACCTCCAGAGGAATGTGTGTGAATATATAATCTTAGTGTATGTGAGTGTGTATAGGGGGAGGGGATGACTGGGTGTGTGGGTGTGTGTGTGTGTGTGTGTGGGTGTGTGTGTGTTTGTGCGTGCGTGCCTGTTGTTACACGCCTTTTGTAACACTGAGTCAGTCTGAGAAAATGAGTGTAAGTTAGTGGGGGGGGTGTGCACTTCGGTTAACCCATGTGGTTGAGTCTGTGTACAGTTTGTATGTTTTTTCTCTAAATGTGTAATCTATGTGTGCTTTTCCCCACTCCCTCTTCAGCAAATACAAACAAACACACAACAGTAAAAGGCTCAGCACTTTTCAGCTGTTGGCTACCGCTTACTATCAACCCTGCCTCCTTCTCAGGGTCAACCTCTACAGTTGAGTCCATAGTTGATAAGACCATTCATTTGCCTCTCATGACTTGAGCAGAGAGAATTAAAGGAGAGAAAAGTTTCTTTTGAAAAGTACTGTATATACTTTATCAACATAATCCCTAACAAAGAGCCTTATCATAACACTGGCTTGATCCCAGATCCATGATTGTCATGTCTTGCAGGCCATTTAATTAATCAAAGACAGTGCAACAATAACATCTTGATTACAGTAGATAGCTAATTCGATGTATTAAATTAGTCTGCCCTACACTGCTTCCTTTCATCCTGTCTTCCTTAAAGAAGAAACTAATAAGGTATGAGTAGATGCGTCACAAGTAACTATGTTGCGAAGCACGGGTTTTACTATCAAATTAAGCCAAGATCAGAGATTAGACTACCTTTAACAAGAAAAGGAAGTAGTGATTTTCTTGAAACGAGGCCCATGTGAACAATATTAGTACCCGAGGTGAAGTGAGCCACTTAAGGAATGTGAGAGGGGAAAGTGGACGGCATTCTCTGCTCCTCATCATCGCACTTCTAAAATGGAGGTGAAAGGAGGTGTTCCCGCCTGTCCCCCCTTCCCTCCTGCTGGGGTAAGTCTCACGTAACAAGCTCGACCCCTCCCCCACACACCAACAGACCTCCATTTAGAGGGAGTTTCATTCCAGGCCGGGCTCCCATATGGCTCTATAGTGTAGAAACACTTAGACAAGGACATGTTGGGAGGGATTACCACATCATATTTGCTACTGCATATATCATACTTCCTAGAGCTGTTGTCCAATTTCACCAGCAACACTTACATTACTCGACCCCAACCCATCGGCCCAAAGCCAGCCGCCTCCTCCCCTTCCCAGCATGCAGCAACATGTGCTTCTTGATACTGAGAATTTAAATACTTATGAAATAAGACTAACATGGATAAATGTAGAAAAGTAGGTATTGCCTACAAAAATGTAATTAAGAATGTATGTAACATAAAAAAAAATGTAGTCTAGTTTATTAGGCAAGTATGTTTATAGGATATGTGTTCAGGCTGACCTTATTCTGGCACCTGTCCCATTCTTTAGAAACATCTGGCGTTCCTGAAAGGGCTTGTCCAAGGACTGGCTGGAAGCACTCCTGTATTAAAGTTCTCCATAAAGACCAGTAAAAGCTGCTTTCTGGATCACTCAATTCCAATCTTTAAAGCACAGAACCCAGAGGTTACCACCGTGCATCAGAACCAGTGGCCAAGACGGGTTACTTGGGGTAACATGAAAAAGACCTGGCAGCAGTGCAGAGCACAGCAGATCTCAGCAGAGGCCCAGTTTCTGCGATGCGCGATGCAAAGCTACTTTAAGAGCTTGAGCCCAGTTTCATGCACTTTATCTCACATCTCTGCCTTTTTTCAGAGCCAGGAAAAAACAAACAATAGTGTAAACCATAGTATCTTAACAGTTGACTGATTGCGTTTGAGTAAGCAGTTGTTAGGCTGAAGGGCAAAGTTCCTAAGATCTACTGTTCTTTTTCTACAGTTGTAATTAGTGGCTCGTCCTGAAGCTCATTAAGATGACCCCATGGGGAGATGGAGAGACAAAGAGACAAACAGGACAGAGAAAGAGAGAGATTGACAGAGACAGAAAGACTCTAAAAGAGAGAGAGGGGGGGGGGTGTACAAAAGAGAGAGCTGAAAAGTTGAAGGATAGAAAGTTGCAGAGCGAGCATGTGTGTTCATTGGCAGTGTGGGTATCCGTTCAACCCCCTTCCTTCCTGTGTGTGTGTGTGTGTGTGTGTGTGTGCAGCTGACCACTCTCTCCCTGTGGGGGAGGGGGGCAGCTAAACACTTATGAGTGACAGACAGACCTGCCCCCCCCCCTTCACCCACAGGAGTCTAGAGGTCTGCATTTAAATGCCGGCTAGAGCACCACACCCATTCAGATAGTGAGAGAGATGCTTTGAGTTTCCATTAGTTGAATAATAGAAGACAAAGATGGATACCAGCGTCTGAATGGGCTACAGCCTGGGGGGTGAAGCTGTGAGGGGGGGGGGTGAAGCTGTGAGGGGGGGGGCTGGGTGATTCAGCACTAGGCCTGTAGGATGTTTTTATTCACTACTGTGATCATACGCGTTATCGCTACATAGAAAGCCATTCAGACTGCAAACAGACTTTCAGTTTAATTTATAAAGCCTCTCTCTGATTTTTAGGTGTCACATCACGTTTCCCACTTCCTGCATGCAAATGACCTGCTCAGACTTCCTGTGGTCCTCGCCACGGCAACAAATAAGAGACGTGTTCAAATTTAAATACTAATCTCTTCTAATCCCCTGTGCATGGAGGACGGCAGTCGTTTCATGATAGAGGGAGTGGGGTGGGTTGTCGTGTTCTGTGCTAGCAGAGATAAAGGAAATGTCTCAGGGCAGACAGAGGCATTGACAGGGTTGGATGATCCTAGTGATCCATGAGGCTCGGATCCCTCTTAAGATCGTGGAGTGTTTGACCAGATCTAGGCCCAGTTGGTACTAGTCCAGAAGAGACCATTATGAACCCGTTTGATCCCCCTGGCTTGATGGATTAAGATCACTCAGTTTCCCCTCTCATACCAGTGACGTGGATCATTCATTTGTTTAAGTGACCGGGAGCACATTTCTGTTGTGTTTCATTTTGGGGGGGTTTATTCTGGGTCTATGTTTACACAACCATCCCCAAATCACGCCAAACTTCCAGACCCAAGGTGGCGTGCCGCAGAGGAGGTGGAGGTCACGACATTCTCAGGATCTTTAATCCTTTCCAACCCCCGCTACGTCCACCCTGGGTGAGGGGAAGGAAGTCACCACCAGGGTCTCGAACAAGGACATTACATTGGTTCGAACACTTCTGTTTTACTTGGCTTTGGGGCCTTTAGAAATGTATTCCAGATAATAATACAGAAGATAATACATGCAAGCATTATCTCAAATCAGCTTTTATTCATAGAAACATAGCCTGACATGGAATGTGATGAAGATATTAATATTTAACCACAACCGGTAAAAGAGAGAATGCCAGCTAGCATTGACAAAGTAGGCATGGATGGCAGCATCAGCCAAGTTAAATTATGCAAATCCTGAAAGCACAGTATTCAAAATTGAGGTATACTGTATGGTTACCCTGATGTCTGGAATGAAGCCAACTGTTGCAAGCAAGGGGAGAAAAAGATTAATGCAAAACAATAGCCTTAAAAAATCACAGTGGAAGCCAGTCAGCTGAGCCAAAGCTGAGTCAAAGGATGACTGTGGTTTTACCAACAGTCACAATGCTCTTAGACTAGTGTGTATCCCGGGGCGACAGGGTTGGCATGTGATACGCGCTCCCCTGACAGCCTTGTGACATGCAACGTGTCGGCCATTTCTAGAGGATACCTTTCCATGCCGGCCCAGAGGGGGTCTGCAGATCCCTTACACAGAGGCAATGATGGAAGAGTGGCAGGACAGGTAGTTCCCCCCCTCCCCCCCAACATCACATCTGATGACTGGGAGAGGTGTGTGGGGGGGGAGGTTCATCAATGGATGCTGCTCTCTCATATTTCACTTTCCATACGAGTTCACCAGACCCACAGAAGCCATGGGGTCAACAACTTAATGGACTCTTTTGAGGCCTCAAGACAACCGCGACCACACACTCATCACCTACCAAAGGATTAAAGAGAACAGCTCTAATTTGAACCTTCTTCAGATCCAGTGAGCATGACCTTGATCAGATAGGAAAGGCAATTTAATCAGCAGCATGGGAGAGACAGGGAGGTGGGTAATGGTTAATGACATCCCATAATAGTGTGTGCTGAAGGCCATCTGGTTGGCTCAGCCGACGCCACAGAGACGGCTTCATGTTGTGTCCTGGCAACAAAAACCACACTTGTACACCTGACAAAAACACACATCTTAACCCATGAGGATTACTTATTATCTCTCCTTCTCTCTTTCTTTCTTTCTCTGCTCTCTCTCTCTCTCTATTTTACCATTTGTCTCTCTACTTCTTCTCTATTTTCTCTTGACTCTCACTAACGCACAAACTGGCGTACCCACGCTCTCTCTCTCTCTCTCTCTCTCTCTCTCTCTCTCTCTCGCTCTCGCTCTCTCTCTCTCTCTCTCTCTCTCTCTCTCTCTCTCTCTCTCACTCTCAGACACAGCACCCCCAGGAAAACCCAAGGACCATGACAGGCCCATTATGGACATGGGCCAGTGTTGGTATTAGACTACAGCCTGATTCCCTGTACCTGCTGGAAGACTCAGGGCCCGAGGCTATGGTGGTCAACATCCCTGAAACTGGGCCCAGCCCTGTGCATGTCTCCAGGTTACACACTTCTGTGGGGTTGCATATACAGCAGAACAGCATCAATAGGGAGGTGAGAGGGTCACCTGGAGCTGGGAAGTGCACAGCTGAAATTGGCTCATAAAAATAGGGCCATAAAACATAAATCAGGCACAGGTCAGTTTCATAATGTGGACAGGCAGGACAATACTAGTTCCCCATTTCCTTCATGAAAAACGCCATCATTAGATCATATTTGATCTGTGTGCCAACTGTGAAGCAAATCAAATGCACCTCAAGTACTTTTATGATGTCTATATTGATGTCTATAATTGAACCAGGTCTGACACATAACACACACAGATTCTGGCCTGCACCAGTTGTAGCATGCGATGGGTGATCAGATATCTGTCTGAACCGCTCGGATGCTCGGATACTAATATAACACACCTCTGCCACAGTGACATAAAACCATGGGAGGCGGAAATGGGAATTAGTGATCCCCTTACACACACATACACACACACACACACACACACACACACACACACCACACACACACACACACAAACACACATACACACACTCTCACCGTAAGTCTGTATGAGAAATATCCTGTCAACACAGAGATAATAATTTAACATTTATCATTCAAAGCCAACACACACCACAGGCAGTTATGATATGAATATAAAGCCCTTCACATACTGTACATGATCTTCATCATTCTAGCCGCTAGAATTCGGTTCAGCTTCCAGCTGCCCTGTTCTCGTTCTGTACTTTTCTAATTCAAATAGGTTTCGACCAATTTTCCAGAATGGGGCAGCCCAGCAGATTCTCTCATGTGGCGATGTAATTCAATCATCTTAAACCATCCTCGGGCCACGCTTAACACCCTGGAATACAAACAGTCAAGGATCAGTCAGATCAAAGCAGACTTATTCCTGCCGAGTGCTTCTGCATGCAGACACCAGGCTGACCGGGGAGCCCGCTGGCCCAGGGCAGGACAGGACGTGCGACTACATTAACAGCAGTATGGAGGCGATGGCCTATGCTTGTCCCCGTTTCCCCTCGGGATGAAATCTGAGCAGGTGTCATTCCAGTGGTGCAGCTGTCCCAGTGTGACGGCCAGGCAGAGCGAGGCCAGCGGGCCTGTGACATAAGGAAGTTGACAGTCCTTAGAAAGATCCCCTGAAGCGAGGCAGCACTTACTGCTGGCCGTGACATGACGAGGGTTTACAGCTACGGCCAGACATGTGGCTTTGACCCTGGGTTGCGACGGACAGACGTGTGGCTTTGACCCTGGGTTGGATTGTTTGTCCTGACGACTTGAGGACGTAACTCATGGGAAATAGTCAGCAGCATACATGTGTGAACATACTGTAGTGAAATGACACACTTACAGTAACTCGCGATTGGAACCTGCAGATATGATTCTAGAAAATAAAGCGTTCAAACGATCTAGTACATATGATTACATGTTCATGAAATATTAATGATAGTAATTAATGTTCTACTATCTTAGAAACTGTGAAGTAAAATTATGTAAGACATTTTTGCTCCTGATTGGCAAGATGCACTTAATCTCTCGCCTTGACGACAGAATCAGAAGTTGCCATGGAGAAATACATAATCAAAGTCGATCCTAGACACTGAGGATCTACTCTGCCTGCCTGACTCACCAGGTCCCTGCAAGCTCTGAATTGAACTCTGGGTAACTCGCCTTCGCAGAGAAAATACAATATGTGTGTCAGTCATCAGACTCACTCATTCCTCTGCTTAGACAGATTCCCTTTGAGACAATTCATCACAGCGTTCCAATCCACCCCCCAACATGACAATGCAGAAATGGATGCAGGTAAGATGTCCGCCTACTGCAGCCCAAACATCTACCGAGTATCGACCCACACATCCAGCATGTGACCGCTAATGGGTTCCTCTTCAGATTGCAGGGTGGAGTGGGGAGGGATGGGGGGGGTCATCAGCTTAGGGGTTCAGGCCAAGGGGGGGTTAGGAAGCTCTGTCATCGAGAGGCCTATTCCATTCGGTCTTCATGCAGGCCTCCTCCGTCCTGTGGTAATACTGCCTGCCTGGATACAGATACAGCTTTCTCACTCTCTGTGTGTTTGTCTGACTTTTTCTCCCTCCGTCTCTCTCTCTCTCATTAGACATGCTAGTCCAAGGCACAGGCCTTGACACTACAAAGGGCACAGCCACCAAGACGGCACCAGTAGTCTTTCCCTGCTAATGGTGCCGATGGAAGAGCAAATAACTAGTCTGACCTGGAAGTCAGGATTTCTACATTTACAGATGAGGCAAGATGGGTTGTTTTGGAGTGGGGGTTGGGACAACCAAAGACGTCATCTTTGTCATGTTCTCTGGGTTTCTAATGTGTGTGCAAACCCAAGAGACAGGCAGGAACAGAACACCGCAATCACACAGTGATTCATCAAGGAGATGGCTGTGTAATCACTGGCAATGGAGATGAGTTGCTGAGTCGCTGAGTCCAGGCTTAGGTTTGGGGTGAGGACGCAGTACGAAACGAGCAAGAGCTGATTCATCCAGGAAGCCAGAGGGCAGCAAAGATACAATGAGCTGAAAGAGAGCTACACAAGGCAAGCCCCAGATAAAGCCCTGTTGCTGTTAAATGAGAAACATCAGTTGTCTGACGTTCAACGAGAGCACAATTGATGGGTTGACTGAGGAAGGGGGTGACCTAATCCATCCCTTCAACACACAGTATCGATCTCAGCTTTGACTGAAACACAATTGCCTCTGTCCTCTCACAACATTGCGAAAGGTCTTTAGCCTTGACATCTTGTTTGAACTATTTGAAAAAGAAAACCCCAGATTTGAGCTGCCGTAGCCAACAACAGACGGCGTATGTGCCCCTATCTAAAAGTGTCGTAGTTCAGCTTCAACAGGCTAGCGAGCAGCAAGCTGAGTGAAATCAATGCAGTGATTGGTGACTGTGGTAGGTTAATAGGGGCCAACCAACTCTTCAGGAAACGGCATTACGTAATCCAACACACCCACTGTTATTACAGCCAGAGTACCAACCATAACATGTGCCCACCACGTGACTAGCTCTCTAACCATGGAGATTTGTTTACAGGCAGAGCTACATAAAAGACACCTGATAGTCTATTCTAAACGTTTTCCTCTAATGACTTAGTTATCTAGTATATAAGTGATCATGGTTTGCTCATAGGAAGACACAAACACAGACTGCAGGAACAGGCAGAGAGCTGAGGGACTATGCAGCATGTAAACAGTGAAAACACCTTGTTTTCTATTGTTGCTAAGTACTAGTTGTATATGTAAACAACACTAAACGATGGTGTGTTATTTACAACCATAGAGTACATCTGCTGTACAGGGAACAGCCAGACTCCAGGCAGCTGGGAGGGTAAGACGCCAGTGTGTGAATGAGTTGGCTAGTAGGTGAGACATGAATGAAACCCCTATCAATTGTGACATTTGTAGAGTAAGTAATACTGCCATGTGGAAATTAGGACGGTGTTGCATCTCACAGAGTTTGTGTGTGTGTGTGTGAGTGTGTGTGTGTGTGTGTGTATGTCTGTGAGGGATGGGGAGGTGACCCAGAAACAACAAAACACACTGACGGGTAATCAATGATTGGAAAAACACTGGGAGAGGCTGTGCTGGTGCTCATAGTTGTGTGTGTGTGTGTGTGTGTGAGTGTGTACGTGCAAGCGATCAAGCATCTCTGCAGCTGGTCAACATGTATGCCATAGAATGATCCTGTGTCTGACAGTGAGGTCAGCTGATTAAAGTTGCCGTAGTGGCTCCATGTGTAGAATAAAGATAACCTTAAAACCGTTTTACGTCCTTATCACATTGCACAGCACTCTCTCGACTGATCGCTCTTACTCCCCTGTAAACGCTGCTTTATGTTATTGTCCAAACTCTCATCAACATTCAACACACAAACACAACATAGGCTACTATGAACATTACGGACTAAATAAGACCCACAGAAGGTGAGATAGAACTGTGCGTCTATCGCGTCATACACTAAATACCACAAACATGTTTGTATCAGTTGTAAACATACAGTAAACGTTTGGCATGTTTAGGGTTCATATCGAGATCATAATCAACAATCTCCATACTGGAACGGTCGCCCTGTTGTCAGCACCCTTTTTGTTGCTCCAACAAGGCAACATTTAACCGAGCTGCGTGTTTCAAAGATAAAGGTATAGCCTAATGCTCTTCCAGGAAGAAAACAACTCAACAATTGAAGGGCGGGAAATTAAAAGGATTAAAAGGCCTAGTAGAGCAAACCATTCATATCCTGCGTTGGTTCGACAAAGCTGTTGTATTTCTATCCCCTGGCCTGGCCTATAGCCGCTTCCTGAACCTGTTATTCTTCTGTCCATGTAGGTCCTATAAGACCATATTGCCATACGGCATTTACAATTCTACACTTTGGATCAGATGATTATCACATATGTCGGAATGGGAATGGAGCCAGACTACGGTAGGATCCATGTCACAAGCAGATTATATCACGTTTCCTATATCCCAAATTGGAAATGACTGCCCAGAAGGTTAAGCTATGCAGAGAGCAGCAATAAACTGTCTACCTGCTCTTTCCGTTTCTGCCAGCGTCCGCATGGGCTTTCCTCCAGGATCTCGCTCTCATCCTCGCTCTCCTCCTCCTTTCCCTCCGACCCCGAATTCCTCTCCGGGACGGACATAGTCATTGTATTCCGTAATTGAAGATTCTTCCCTGTTGGTTTTTCTCGAAAATCCTAGTGCAGACGCTGCAGCTGTCTGAGCAGACAGTACAATTCCACACGACACCAGCCGTTTTGCTTTTAAAGCCCTCGGCGCTCAAAACATCTTGCACTGAGAAGTGGTAGCAAAATATTGCAAAGAAATGCCTTTCCCACTTATCACCATTGAACTGTCAACCGGACAATCAGACCAATACTCTTCTTCAGCAGGACGTAAGAGTAGGCCTATAATAAAGTGAGAATCATTCGGAAATTGTCCCTGTCTATTCCGCGCGCTCAACTGCATGTAAAATAGATTGCGAAATGTTTTTGTTATCGCGTCCCTTTACAATTCCCACGTAGCCTACAGAAGGAATATAAAGCTATATTGAAAACAAAAACGTAGCCTTAAAATACGTATTTTCAGTTCTCCCTGTCTTCATTAATCTTCCCCATCTATGGAATGAAGTAATTTCTAACATCTCAAATACGCGTCATTGTGTTCGCTGAAAACGCAAAGCCTCCTCTCCAGCAACCCAGGGCAGAGGGATACCGTAAAGTGAAGAAGAGCTGCGCAATGTTGCCAGTACCGTAATAAGGTTGTTGAGCCTTGAGATATCTATGAATAAAATTGCGATGGGCGTTCCTGCTAATCTAAAGTGTATGTGTCAGACTTGCCAGAGTATATGGGGGTGAAAGTATTTAGCTGTCACTGAAACAAGATGTTTTAATGTCAAATAGAAGTTAGACATGTTAGTCACCGACCTGAATGCAGTTCAACAAAATGGCAACCGAAAATTATTCATTTCAAGCCTGCATGCTTTTCATAGCTCAAGCTGTTATGACCAATACAATAAATATGCAGCCTCCAAAGAGTTAACAGCCACTCTATCACACAGTGATGTGACACACACGTAAAAAGCTTTAACCTTGTTCACGTCACTGGAGAAGAAGGAGATTCTTCTGCAGTAAAAGCCAAGTAGGCCAGAGGGTGACTGCTATCTGTGTCTGTGTGAGGGAGCTTTGTGTGAATGTGCATGTTTATGACTGTGTGTGCCCATGTGCGTGCATACAGTATATGCATGTGTGTGTGAGCGTGTGCATTTGTTAGCCACCTTGTGTAAGCAGCAGCCTCGAAGATTGGTCAACATACTGTCAACATTACCTTTAAACTACATTACCAGACCTTTGCAACAGAGTGCTTCCTCACACTGTAAGTCCTTTCAGCATTGTGAGCAAGTACAGATCATATGCCTACAGACACCCAACACACCACATGAATGATATTAGGGTACAGTGGGTGTCTGGACTGGAAGCTTGCTAAGACACTGGGTCTCTATTCCTCTTGAAGCAGCGTGCAGGGGAAGTAAAAAGGCCCTAGATTTTTACAAGAGGCTGGGAGAGAGAAAAAGGAACAGTCATGGAAAACTGATGGTGGTAAAAGTGCCAGAGTTGGCAGTAATTCTGAGAACTGGACACCACTCTGGGCAGGAACAACACTGTTTATTATGCTCCCTGTTTGGGCCTGGAAATGTGTGTTTTTTCCCCCGTTCTTCCAAGCAGAAACCTAAGAGATTCAAATTCTGTGACATTAATCCATTGACACTGTGAGGATAATGTTATGTTTTGAAACAGCGAGTGGTTGTCAGGTTGTGTCAAGTATTAGTGTGAATGTGATTCAACCAATACAATATATTTGATTCATTTTGATAGTTCCATACTTTTCTTCAAACCCATAGAAAGCATGATAGGTTTAGGATATTGGTACAACGGTATGGCTGTTCTACAGCAATATACCCACTTGACTGCTCAGTCCTTGGGGAAAAGTGAGTAGAGCTTTGTATGCCATCTAGTGGTAGTCACACAAGACTCTGATATACATAATAAACAATGGGTTCAAATGTACTAACATTCAATTTATATATACAATTAAGAAACTTTATTCGTTGTGTTTCTGTTGGGTGTATTTTTATTCCTATTAAAATGTCGGTTCAACGCCTAAAAGCTGGAACATGTGTAAGAAACGGAATCTCACAACACTTGACCCTTTAAGATTACGCAGCGTTGCATAAAATACACTCAAAATAAGACACTCATCTGCCAACCTTCTAATCACTGTCTTGTTCTATTTTTAGCGCTGAGTGAGAAGAGCTTTTGAGCCTCAGCTTTACCTCTCCCTCACTACGCTAATGAGATTTACACTTGGCACAAGATGCCGCGTGGGAGACAATGGTGGTGTCTAGACGAGCTATGCGCCCGGCGCACCGAGACCAGAGCTGCAGACCGGACTGACCTAATCAGGCCGTTGATTGGCAAGCGGCGTGCTCGACATGTCAAAAGGCGAACTAAAAGTTTTTCTTTGTGGTGAATCATTTCAACGTGTCCAGTATCACATCTATGACATTAATTTTTCTAAATCATTTTTCGTATGGGCTCCATAAACTCCTACCTCCATCCCCCTTCAAACCACTGTTTATTCCATCTTCAAAACAGGGACCATAATTGTGGATGTCAACTATCTCCTGTTGCCTGCTAAGTACTTCTTAGGCTGATTATCAGAGAAGTGAAAGAAGCAGCAAGACGCAAACTCAGGGTTCTAATGCTCTTTATTGAACACAAGTCAAGGGAGAAACAGTTAAATAACAGTTGTAATATGATGCAGTGATGGAAAAACCGTTACTTATGGTGTAAGTGCTGCTTCCCTAAGCCGAGCTGAGAGGGCTTAGTTCTTGAAGCCCTTAGACTGGGCGGAGGACCACACCTCCTCTCCGTCCCTCTCCACCACCATGGTCCCGTCATTGCGCAGGTGCAGGTGACACATCTTGAAGCCCCCGGAGGCCTGGCTCTTGGTCTGCCACATCATCTTGTTGTCCCTCTTGTACATCACCAGGTTGCCGTCTTCCTGCATGCACAGACGCCAGGCGTCACGCTGGCCGGCGGTGTCGGAGTTCCACATGGGCTTCCAGCCGTAGATGATGAAGTTACCGTCCTCCTGGATGCATAAAACAAGGAGAGAGGGAGGGAGGGAGAGAGATGAAAAGAGAGAAGGAGAGAAATAGAGAGAGGGTTAATGGTCAAACTTGATTCAAGAGCACATAAACAGTCCAGCAGAACTGAACTATTTCTCCAGGTTGGTTTCATTGTGACTTTGAAAGGCAGTTTCAAAAATAGTTCAGTTGTTGTCCCAGGCGCCCACCTGGAAGACAGCCTTCCATTCATGGTTGTTGGACATGATGTAGTCTCCCTTGCGGAGCTCATCGAACTTGGACATGTAGTTTCTGCTCATGGTTCTGTGAAGAAAGAAAATCCAAAGTGGTTGGTTACATTAAGGGTCACACAGGACACTGCAACAAAACATGTACACAAAACATGTAGCTATACTTACACTTACCTGCTATAAGAGAAGGGACAGAGAAAGAGAGAAAGAGAGAGCATGTGAGAGGGAGTAACAATAATAACAAACAATATACTCACAGGCTGGAGTGGAGAGTCTGAAGAAGTTCTGGGTGGTTCTGGAATGGACTTGGAGAGTCTGAAGAATCTGGAGTTCTGGGTGAGGTGTCCTTCATTCAGACTCAGTCAGCTTATATAGCCAGCAGCCAAAGAAAAGACAACTGAGATGCAGAACACTCTCTCTGTAAAGCTATAATCAAATCTGTTACACACAAGTCTACAGAGAAGCAATTTGAAGTCGTACACCCAGGCTAATGTCATTTGGACCCTGGCTATCAAAAAAGCACTAAAATGTTTGGATAGTGCTTCAAAGATGTGTAAATTGTCGTTATGTTTATTGGTAGCACATGATTTGTCTGAAAGAAACTGTGTCCGAAACATTTTGGAGATAGTTTCTTCAACACATGATCAGAGATTATAATCACCTCAAATGAAAAAGAATTAGTGATGGAACCTGGGCCATGAGGTCATGTATGGACTTCAATCAACCGTAAAACGATTCAAAATACTGTGTTAGGTACTGTATGTCCCTTTTAGTTTCTCCTCTGCACTTACTACAGTGAATGTCTTAACAATATCATCAATAATTCAGTTTGAGACACTGATGTCATGGTGTTTCAGGCTATCATTGAAAAAGTGCACCAAATGTACATCTTTGTGTGCAATAATATTCAAAGGAGGGGTGTCAATATATATTATTGCACAATATGTGTTTCTAGTTTGATAAAAATGGCATGCCAAGCAGAAAAGGATCCCAAATACTGACACTACTGATGTGCTGCAGCTCTGTCTACAATAAACCTTGATATAATCTGTGATCATTCAGCCATGGTTATCTGTCCGTATTCTGGTTTGACTGACCTCTTGAAGAGAACATTACATTTCAGAGTTTAAAGTAATGTAATTTCACAATGCGATGCCATGCATCGTCACTTAGAAAGGACACAGGGCACATTACACATCAGATGAGGAGGCTCTCTCAGTGTGAAGTATGGGCTGCTTGTGAAGTCTAATTACGAGTACAAGTAGCTCCTCATCTCTGCTGACTCAGTAACAGCTGTGTGTCTGTAGACGTGTCAGGGGAATGACTGGCCATTTTTGCCTGCCTCACATTTTTTCATCAAGGTCCAACAGCACTGGACATTCGTGAGGTCACTGAGTTCAAGTCCTAGTCAACATATCAGCCAATAAAAAAATGGAGTGAAAGAGATTTACTGTAATGTAGCTTTTATTGTGTTGCAATAAATTACGTAAGCTTGTAAAATTGAGGGATTTAATTAACAAATAACTCTTACATTAAACCGTATACAGAGTATTCACAGACTATTCGATGATCCTTCTTGAAAAGGATACGGTAGCCAAGGTACAGCACATGGTTGTGTATTCCAACACATGCAGCTGCATGGAAACAATGTTCCCATTACTTAGTGTGAGAAAGTGTGGCATGAGTAGGCCTATGTATTAACTTGTTTTAAAGCTTTACACATAATTGGAAGGAATGTGGGTGCTTGGCTAAACTTGTTTTATGCCTTAGGCTAAACATTTTTCGGAGCGTGTGCAGGCCCAGGCTATTTCCAGAAGTACTTGAAGTATCGTTTGTGAATTTGTACCATTTTGATTGATGCATATTGCTCACAAAGAGCTTATAGAAAAGCATCACTTTTGACCTATTTCTTGTGTAGGGTGAATTCAGGTAATCTGGGACATTGGGTAATGTGGGACACCTAAGCTTCAGAGTCCCCCCCCCTGCTATATCAATGTCTAGTCCATAGAACTGTTACTCTAGGTTTAGCATGGATGTTATGTAACTGAAATCACAAAACTTGATTGGTATGGTGTCACAGAAAAACGACAGGGCAATTGTCAATCTAAAGCTCCCATGAGATGCAAAAAAGATCACCCTATCTATGTTGTTCACATGTTGAAATGTCTCCCCCACACATGAAAAGAAACAGAACAAGCAACAGTTTCAGTGACAGCTGTAGTTTATTGTTTGAGAAATCACTGGACGGTTCTACTTTTGTCCGCGGGACATGGCAGAGGACCACACTTCCTCTCCGTCCTTCTCGATCACCATGGTGCCGTCGTCCCTGAGCCAGAGGCGACACATCCGGCAGCCGTTGGCCGTGTGGGTGTTGGTGTGCCACATGGCCTTTTCGTCCTTCTTGTACATCACCAGGTTGCAGTCGTCCTGCATGCACAGACGCCAGGCGTCGCGCTGGCCGGCGGTGTCCGAGTTCCACATGGACTTCCAGCCGTAGATGATGAAGTTACCGTCCTCCTGGATGAAGAAGAGAAGTGGGGGCAGACGTAGGGAGAAAAGAGAGAGAGTGGGAGGAAGACGGACAGAAAATCTTCATCAAAAGTCTGTCATGTATATCAGGGCTACATATTGGATAGTAGGGGTGGGGGAATCGATTTTTTAAATGTTATATTTTATTTTTTATAATTTGTTTTCATTTTTTTTCTTCTTTTTTTATCTCGTAAAAATCTTGAATCAATTTGTTATCGAATCGTGAGGTACCAAAAGATTCCCACCCCTATTGGATATCCCTTTTTACAAGCAATGACACAGAGGGCTTCACACACGCCCGAAGAATTGCATCTAAACCAACCTGAACCCTCATCCTCATCCACCTTAACCAACCTAAACCAACACCCATCCTATGCAAACAGAAGTCATCAATTGATAATGATAGCTGTACACATCTCTCTGTCGGTCTCACCTGGAACACAGCCTTGTATTCCTTGTTGTTGGACCACAGGTAGTCCCCCTTGCGGAGCTCATCAAACTTGGACATGGAGTTCCTGCTCATGATTCTGCACCACAAGAGAAAGACATTTTGAGTTCAAACACAAAGTCGGACATTCGGAAGTTCACAGTAAGAATCAACCAGGGTAACTGTCTACGATCAATCTTTTCAGGTCATCTCAATACCTAAAAACCACCCACCCTCCACCATGTTGGCAATATGTTGGCTTAGATATTCGATGCAAACAATACAACCGTCCTCTGTGAGCTTCAGAATGAGCACTAGTGTTCTGAGGAATCCTCTCTGGCTCCAGTCTCAGGTGAGATAGCACTGATCATGTATACCACAGACAGAAGTACTGACAACACACACCGACTGACGAGGTACTCACAGGCTGTGTCAGGCTGGCTGAGGATGAGAAGATCAGACAGATGGAGAGTTTCACACCTCCGAGTAAGTACCAGACTGGTTTTATAGCCAGGGACGGAGGGAGGCGACGAGAGGAGACAAAACTGCTCTCTTCCTCTCAGGACAAGATTAAGAATAGAACACAACTCCCTTGTCGGTGGAGCGTCTCATATCGTTTTCTACTTAAAAGTCTCAGATGAGACAAACTCAGTCGAGAGCACATGACAGAGCACACTTGTCTCCATCACTACATCCACTGTTATGTAATATATCATGTTATGTGTGATCATAGTGAAGCAAAGACCGGAGAGTTGGAACCTCCTTTAGGAAACACATGATCATTCATCTCAAAAAAGCCTCTTCTCAAACTGATCTAATCCACTGGTTAATGTCTGTATAAATGAATCAAACGGGCAGAGCTGAACACACTCATGAAACAACACGTGATCAAATCAAAATAGATTTGTATAGCTCTTTTTACAAGCAATGTCACAGAGGGCTTCACATACGCCCATAGAACTGTCCCCTCAACCAACCTAAACCCTCAAGGAAGACAAGGAAAAACTCCCAGAAAAACTCACTAGAGGAGAACAAAATGGAAGAAACCTTGGGAGGAGCGATTCAGTGAGGGATCCCCTCCTCCAGAGACGGTTGGTGAAAGCAGAGGTGCAGAACACAGGCTAAACATAGTCATACAGCAGGGAAGTGTCAATGGGTGTTGAAACACCAAAATCCAGTGTTCAACTTGGGTCAGTTGGCAAATGTCAGTACAAGCAGAGGTAGCCACACGTGATCAGAACTGTTGGCATGGTAACTCCACGCGATCAGAACTGTTGGCATGGTTTGAATTCAAAACAATGAAATATCCAAAAATGTATTCAAATGGTCTGAATAACTAAAGAGAATGACTGAGAAGGGACTGAGCGTTAAGATATTGTTCTTAAGTCGTATCTGGTTTAGTGAGAGTATGGTGTTTTCCGTGAGCAGATGGAAACACCGCAACATTTTCATAACTGTTACCCAATTCCAAATGAAGGAGCTGTTCAGTATAAAAACTCCCTGTCTTCATCATCAGAATCCCCGTCTGTCTGATCCACCATCTGACTCTACTGAGGTGTGGCATGTCAACTTCATATCATCAGTATCGATTCATCCACTGTAAGGCCAGGAGGTGGCGCCACTGAGTTGTAAACTTCCAATGTCGACTGTGCTTTACAGTAAACACAAAATAAAAACAACACAAAAAAATTATAACGGCACAAAAAATCTTTATTTTATTTCATGCCTTTGGAGTCAGCAGAGTTCCAGATTGTATCTCCGTCCTTCTGCAGGATCAGATTCCCCTCATCCGTCAGCTGAATGCGACACATGTTGCAACTGGTCCTGAAGGTGTTGGTGTGCCAAACAGGTGAATCCTTCTTGTTGTACAAGACTAGGTTACAGTCAGCCTGCATGACCAGGCGCTCAGGGCTGAGGCTCCCTGTGTCTGAGGCCCAGAAGGGCTTACAGCAATAGATGACAAAGTTACCGTCATCCTGTAAGAGGAGAGAGAGGGATAGAGAGCGAGGGAGGGAGGGAGGGGGAGAGAGAGAGAGAGAGAGAGAGAGAGAGAGGGAGAGAGGGAGAGAGAGAGAGAGAGAGGGAGGGAGAGAGGGAGGGAGGGAGAGAAGAAAAAACAGAAGAGAGGCGATTTGAGAAGAAAAAAAAGATGGAGAAAAGACTAAAGAAAACTATATAAACAAGTTTTGCAAATATATGCTGGAGTCATGAGCGTTAAGCATGCACATTTTTCAAAATCTTCCTCTAACAAGGATCTAATCTAGAGTGGTTTAGAAAAGTGTTCTTGTTAGATACTGACCTGAAACACAGCCTTCCACTCACGGTTGTTAGAGAGGAGGAAGTCTCCTTTAGTCAGCTCGTTTGTCCTTGGACAAATAGTTTCTGCTCATGATGCTAGACAAAATACAGATCTGTCAATGCAGCATTGTGGTTTTATTTTCTAATTCTGCAGAGATCTGTCAAACCTTTGTTGTTACTTGATACATATACAAATGCTGAAATATGTACAGAATATAAACACGTTTAATATATACATATATACAGCATATGTTATAGCATTCTGATACATGCATAAATATCAATTACATAAATCATATTTCCTGCATCCAGCTGTTCACATTCAAAAGAACAGCTTCATATCTTAATAGTAAGAATGCAATGCAGAGTATCAAACAAGTAACTAGTAACAGTTGAATGAATTGGACACAACTTACACTTCGTTGAAGACCTTAACCAGGAACCTGAATGTTGTGAGTGAAGTGTAGACCAGGGTGCACCCTGACTTTTATAGGACCAGGCAGGGGTTTGAAAGGAATGAGTTCATTTGCATTCAGGGCCATAAGGTACATTGACATTACATTTACATGTATTTATTTAGCGGATGCTTTTATCCAAAGCGACTTCCATGAGAGAACTTTATAAAAGTGCCTAGGTCACTGATCCTAACATCGAGATATCCCCAAAGCATTGCGGGTAGCCAAAACATGAGCATACATTGTGAAAAGCAAATAAGTGCCAATGGGAAGATCCTAGCCGAGATCCCTGGATCAGTCGGTGGGAAGGACAGATACAGCAGCGTGTCGTCAGCGTAGCAGTGGCTGGACAAGCCATGGGAGGTGATGATTGGTCCAAGTGAGGTGGTGTACAGGGAGAAGAGGAGGGTTTCATATATGAGTGTGTTAGGTACACATGCAAGAAGGATGAAGACGAAGACGAAAAATAAATCCATGCCCCTTAGGCTCATGGTCATTCACCAGTAATTCAACATAATATCCGTCTTGTTCAGTATTATAAAAGAACTGCATAGCCAGCTAGTTTAACTTGGCAGAGAATCAGTTTAGGATCAGTAGAACACACCCATGATGAGACACTCTGATTGGTCCCTTTTGTGTTATTTATTTATGATGCTCAGTGCAGCTGACATGGTGTATACTTCATGATGGTCCTACACGTACGGGGTTACACAAAGGTACACAGAGTAGAGAGAAGATAATACTGATACTAACTGCATTAGAAAATAATAATAACCTTTAATGTTTCATTTGCAAATCATTTTCTAATATTTATAGGGCTACATTATATTTTTGTAAACTTGTTCTAAAATCTTTTCAAATTTGTGTGTATTTGACCTAATTAAAATAGGAACTAGTATGTGGTCCCCACTTTACTGAGTACACCCACTTCTTGTAAACAACAATGTTTCAAATTACGTGTCCTTGGGCAAGGGACTTCAACCTACTTGCCTCGGGGCGAATGTCGCTCTGGATAAGAGCGTCTGCTAAATGACTAAATGTAAATGTATGTAAATGTAAGTGAAAGGAGATGATAGGAGGAGGAGAGGAGAGAGGAGAACAAGAAGCCTAGAGCAGAATACAATACATACTCTTACATGTCTAAAAGCTTCTACTCATTATTATAAGACTTGAGCGTTTCATATGAGTGTTTTCACATGAGTCTGTGCGAGCATTTCATATGCATGTGTAACCGGTGTGAATCGGTGAAACTCACTCCTCAGGTAATTAATGGGCTACCCGCGTCGAGGAATAGCTAGTTTTTCTTTGGCATAGTTAGTAGTGGAAGGTTATTATTTAAGGTTACTATTGGAAGTCGAGAGGTGGCAGGTTCGACTCCCCGTGGGAGTGAACATTGGCCAGATACCTCTGACGGAGCTTGCAAGACCACGCCTGTAGCATACATGTTACACATATATGTTTTCAGTAGTATGAATGCGTGTGTGAACTGTAAGGCCAGGAGGTGGCGCCACTGAGTTCGAAATGTCGACTGTGCTTTAAGTTCTCTCCATAACGTTCTTACACTGTAAATATTAACAGTAATGGTATGAGAAACATTTTAAAAGCACTGAAACTTTAGCACTAATCACATCAAAATATATCAAGAGTACTGACTTAGCGGTTGCTTACAGTAAGAGTCCATCTTCAAAGTAACGCAACTTCACACATCAGCAAACACAAGATAAAAACAACACAAAAAAATTATAACGGCACAACAAAACTTTATTTTATTTCATGCCTTTGGAGTCAGCAGAGCTCCAGATTGAATCTCCGTCCTTCTGCAGGATCAGATTCCCCTCATCCGTCAGCTGAATGCGACACATGTTGCAACTGGTCTTGGAGGTGTTGGTGTGCCAAACAGGTGAATCCCTCTTGTTGTACAAGACCAGGTTACAGTCAGCCTGCATGCACAGACGCTCAGGACTGAGGCTCCCTGTGTCTGAGGTCCCAGAAGGGCTTCCAGCCATAGATGACAAAGTTACCGTCATCCTGTAAGAGGAGAGAGAGAGAGAGAGAGAGAGGGATAGAGAGGGAGGGAGGGAGGGAGGGGGAGAGAGAGGAGAGAGAGAGATAGAGGGAGGGTATGGAGTGGGGGTGAGTCTATGCTATGAGCGGTGTATCTTTCGTCTCTTTCTCGTCTGCTATTTCGCTCTTCTCTTTCTCTTTCTCTCTCTCTCTCGCTCTCTCTCTTCTCTTTGCTCCTTTCGTCTTTTTCTCTCTCTCTTCTCTGCTCTCTCGTCTCTCTTCTTTCTTTTTTCTCTTTCTGCTCTCTCTCTTCTCTCTTTCTCTGTTCTTTTTCTTTGCTTTCTTTGTTTCAAACCCCGTCACTCTAGTGCTATTCTTAGTTTTGAGAAGAAAAGAACGATGGAGAAAGACTAAAGAAAAAACTATATATACAAGTTTTCGCATATATATGCTGGAGTCATGAGGGTTAAGCATGCACATTTTTCACAATCTTCCTCTAACAAGGATCTAATCTAGAGTGGTTTAGAAAAGTGTTCTTGTTAGATACTAACCTGAAACACAGCCTTCCACTCACGGTTGTTAGAGAGGAGGAAGTCTCCTTTAGTCAGCTCGTTTTCCTTGGACAAATAGTTTCTGCTCATGATGCTAAACAAGAGTTTAAATATGCAGAGATCTGTCAAACCTTTGTTGTTACTTATACAAATGCTAAAATATGTACAGAATATAAACACATTTAATATATACATATATACAGCATATGTTATATCATTTTGATACATGCATAAATATCAATAACATAAATCATATTTCTTGCATCCAGCTGTTCACATTCAAAAGAACAGCTTCATATTTTAATAGTAAGAATGCAATGCAGAGTATCAAACAAGTAACTAGTAACAGTTGAATGAATTGGACACAACTTACACTTCGTTGAAGACCTTAACCAGGACCCTGAACGTTGTGAGTGAAGTGTAGACCAGGGTGCACCCTGACTTTTATAGGACCAGGCAGGGGTTTGAAAGGAATGAGCTCATTTTGCATTCAGGGCCATAAGGTACATGCATTAACATGCAAGAAGCGTGAAGACCAAGACCAAATCCAGCCCCTTAGGCACCAGTGATTTAACATAATATCCGTCTTGTTCAGTATTATAAAGGAACTGCATAGCCAGCTAGTTTAACCTTGGCAGAGAATCAGTTGAGAATCAGTAGAACACAACCATAATGAGACACTCTGATTGGTCCTTTTTGTGTTCTTTATTTATGATGCTCAGTGCAGCTGACATGGTGTATACTTCATGATGGGTCCTACACGTACGGGGTTACACAAAGGTACACAGAGTAGAGAGAAGATAATACTGATACTAACTGCATTAGAATAGTTTCATTTGCAAATAATTTTCAAATATTGATAGGGCTACATTATATTTTTGTAAACTTGTTCTAAAACCTTTTCAAATGTGTGTGTATTTGACCTAATTAAAATAGTATGGTAAACTAGTATGTGGTCCCCACTTTACTGAGTACACCCACTTCTTGTTTCACTTTTCATCACTGCTAAGATATCCACTTATTCAACAACAGCAACAACAACAGGGTACAATCTAAAACAGATTACGAAGCGTATGGTGTTATCATGAGCACCGGAAAATAGTGAGAAGCCTCCAGTCATCAGGCCTGCAGTCATCAGGCCTGCAGTCAGCTGCACCAGGCCTGCAGTCACCAGGCCTGCAGTCATCAGGCCTGCAGTCACCAGGCCTGCAGTCATCAGGCCCTGCTGGCGAGCAGAGTGGGGGCTCCGCTGCTGTAACTCATCTTGTCGCAGTGACTCCGTCTTTTATTGCTCAAATCCTGAAACGAAACAAAATAGCAGATTCATGACTCAGGAGAAATGACTAAGGGAGATCATTTGAAAAGACAAAGAGTGGAGCAACAAAGAGGACCATCTGAATGAATGCTTGTATTCACGTCTTCATTTTTCAGTTTCAATTACATTTCAATTGCAACTTATTTGAAGCGAAAGGAGACGATAGGAGGAGGAGAGGAGAACAAGAAGCCTAGAGCAGAATACAATACATACTCTTACATTGTAAAAGCTTCTACTCATCCTTATAAGACTTGAGCGTTTCATTTGGGAGTGTTTTCACATGCGTCTGTGCGAGCATTTCATATGCATGTGTACATCTTCAGAATGCGTGTGAACATTTCACATTTCCTAGACGGCCCCCAATAGAACACAAAGTCTCTACCTACCTGTGTGACAGATGGTTTGTGGAGACAATTGACGTAAGGCTTGGGGTCCTTCTCTATGTTGTTGCCGATTGTTTTGCAGCAAACCACACAGTCCATCAGTGGCTGTAACACAACATGAAGCGAACTATGACCTATTTGGCTAGGCTAGATAAGAAAGTATAGGCTAATTGTGTAAACAGGGATAAAAAATACAAACCACTCACAACACAATTAATACAGTTGTCTTGTTAAGGGAGAATCTCCATTTAAAGTAGCCTACTGTTTATATGCTTATTTGATTTAATAGCAGTCTGGAAAATCTTCACGTGGAATTTTCACACAAACAAGGCTCAGATAAGAGGGGGGTTTCCCTTACCCGATCATTCCTGAACTGGCAGCCATCTGGGTTCGTTGTGCCTTTGGAACACTTAGTCGCTTTCAGGTAGAAGTTGTGGTAGATATATCTAACATTGAAGCCAGCCTGAAATACACAATGTGACTTCAGTTTCAGTTTCATCCACACTAAAATGCGTGACCTCTTACGACATTTGTAAATATTTTACAAATAAAATCAACTGGCAGGTATCATCTTAGACTACTCCAAAACGACATACAGTGTGTGACGATGTAGATTAAAGTTCATATCCATTATGTAATTTTTCCAATACAAAATATACAGCATTTTTTTTACCTCGTACTCTGACTTATAGATGGTCTTGAAGTAAAGAAAATGGTGTTGGACAGCACGATGAGAGTTCAGTTGCTGCAGCGCCAGGTCCACTCCTCTCCTGTAGCCGTCTGGCAGCCTGTTGTAGGCCTCTTGAGCCTCGGTGAAACTCAGCAGAACTCCAGCGGTGACCAGCAGCAGCAGCTGTACCAGGGAAGCAGCCATGTTCCTCTCTGTCTGTCTGGACTGAAGAGATGGACTGATGAAACACAGATACAGTTGTCTGTGGAACTTCCCTTCTTGACTCAACACGAATGCGTCTCAACATGAGTATTAATCAGATTCTTGTAATGAGGCCAAGTCAATATTTATACAGCCAAAGGGGGATGTGGTGTTTTGCTGTTCACAAAGAAACGAAAGTGAGATGGTACAACTAGTATTTTGATGTAGCTTCTTTATTTGTTTTCCTTTCAATTCAACTGTTTAATATCACTGTTAAAAGCAGATCTGTCAGAGTATGCCTGAAAATAACAATTAATCAATGAGATTCATTTTTGACTAATAAAACACCGTTATTGAACACAGTGCACTACTCATTGTTACATTTATTTAAAAAACTATACACAGTTGACATACTAACTACAAAACAGGGTTTAGCTCATATTACAAGCCTGTACTTGATTATGTAACACAGAGTACAATAAAACCACAGTCTCTACCCACTAACCAGATTTAATGAAACCAAGTGTAAAATGAGACCAGTATGAGGAGTAATCTGAGCAATACAATCATTGCACGGGACATTCATATCTCTAAACACTGTTTGGTAAACAATACTTGGGTGCACTTGATTTGGACTAACTAGTCCCAGGTGCCAACTACGAGGGAAAATCCAGCTCACTCTTTTAAACACTTTTATGTAATTCAACTCAACTGTTTAATGACCCTATTATGGTTACATTTTAAAGGGCTCTAAGATCATTGTTCAGAGTGTTCATTGAGTTCCTGTAACTGTCAGAAGAGTGGGGGATCCACTGGTGTAGGCCATGCTGTTACAGTGCTCCACCCTGACCGTCTTCATATCCTTGGATTCAAGAGAGTTCACAATTAGCTTTCACATGTTTCAACATAGCTCAATTTACATCTTCTACGTGGGATATTTTGTGATCTTTTAAATACGCTTTTAACTGACAACGTCAAGTGTAATGTTGTGTCGTAGGTGTTAAACCACCAGGCACACATGCAGACCTACCTCTGTGAGAGCTGGTTTGTGGACACAGTGAACATAGGGTTTGGGGTCTCTCTCAATTTCTCCGGCAAATGTTTTGTAGCACACTGCACAGTCGATCAAAGGCTGAAAAAAACACTCACTTTTACACTTCTGAAGCATTCTGGTAGCCAGCAAACTGTTTCTTCTGGATTTATAGCATTTTTCCAACTCTAAAATGTGGTGACCTGATGTTCGAGGGCTGGGTCTATCATCAGCCACATGTACTCACTCTGTCGTTCCTAAACTGGCACTGCTTGGAACTAGTGGTTCCTTTTGGACACTTGGTGGCTTTCAGATAGAAGTTGTGATAGATGTAACTGACATCGAATCCGGGCTGGAGAAAGACAGAAAACAAGCACACCTCATCATTCCACTTACAAACCCACAGGGCAGCGCCAGAACAGTTACATAAACTACATTCCTCAAGATAACACCCTCAGTACTGAAACGTTCCATTGTTTACTTTTGGCAAGGGCTCTCCAAAAAGACTGTGTAAACACTAGCTAACTGTCTGTAGAGACACTGAAGAGGTATCAGTGGTTAAAGACAGACCTTTACAGCACCCACCAGAGACCGACGAAGGCAGACCATACAGTACCTCAATGTTGGATTTGAGGAGACTCTTGAAGTAATTAAAATGATGTTGGACTCCATCGAAAGAGTGCAGTTGTTTCAGCGCCAGGTCCACTCCTCTCCTGAAGTTGTCTGGCAGCCTGTTGTAGGCCTCTTGAGCCTCGGTGGAGCTCAGCAGGACTCCAGCGGTGACCAGCAGCAGCAGCTGTACCAGGGGAGCAGCCATCTTCCTCTCTGTCTGTCTGGAGTACACATACTGAGTGGATTATTCAGCACCCCACCCCCTCCACGCCCCCAGGCCAAACATTAACTAGAGACAAACTGTCTTTTCGGCAGTCAAGTAGACAGACGGTGTTTGTCTTTCTTGTTTTTCGGCCTGTTGAGTGGTTTCACAACACTGAGGACATTGTACCATTTCTGCTTAAGCTTTGATCCCTTATACTAAAATGGGACTTTAGTTAGACTTTAGTTTTTTAAAGATTCAAATTACAGTAAACACTGACATTTATTATTGACTAGATATAATCAAAATGTAGGTATAAAATCACAACAAATATGATGTTAAATAGAAAATTATCTTTATTTGCCATTGATATTTGAACTATGTACAAGGAACATGACCAATGCACACAGAATGCTTTGAATTGCTTTTCAAATGGAACTACAGTTTAGTGTGCTGTGTCTGTGTTTCAGTCAGGCTCTGTAGCATCGTACACAATCAAGAAGACTTTGTCCCCTCCCTCCCTCCATCCATCCATCTTTCTATCCATCATACACAGCCAAATACAAAAATATTAATTCCACACATCCACTCCTCCCCAAACCCCCTTCCTGCTCTTGTCTACGGTCATGATAAACACGTTTAACACAATCCTTCTACACCCAGATCACAGGTGATGACGCCATTCCTGGTACAGAGACAGACTGAGCGGCATCTTAAAAAGAAAAATGCAAACCCTACTGAGTGTTATTCTACAGGCAGACAGTACAGAGAGCAGAGACAGTAACGTACGAGACAAAGCAGTTAAAGGCGGCATCACTCAAACGCACATCTAAAGTTGACCTCTGATTGGAGGCAGAAGTGTATCTGGTCACACACGTGTCACACGTGTCACACGTCACCAGTGGCACTTGAGATTTCCTGTAAAGCACAGCCCACAGGCACAAGGACATGACAGAGACCAGGCCACATGGAGGGACGGGGCTGGAAGGTGACAGAGACACACAGGGGATGTCTCGTGTCCAGTATTCAAACAGTACAAACTGTTTAGTCAGTTTGAATGTGCACATTCAGAAACAGATTCTCCAGACTTGTATATTCATAAAATAACACATTTCAACAACCTCAATCCTGTCATATGGGTAATGCACAATGAGATTGTCTACATATAGAATTAATTTCAACTTGGTCGACATGGACATGATTGATCCGTTTACAATAAATGTTTTACTACACATCGTTTCTATCCAACAGGTATCAATAATTATCCATAAAATGTAGCGAGATAAATAAAACAATTAGCTTATGATAAAATGTGGAATGTCGCAAGAAAACAAATGAAGCTATAGGATGAACACAATAGCCTTCCTCACATGACACAAAGTAGACGGCTAAAAAGGTGAGATGATTGATCCTCACAGGAAGTGATGTCACTGCTCTGAACTATTCTGATGACAGACGTTTGGCAAAGAAGAACACAGCACATGAAAATAATCAAATACATGAGTGCTCTCCCCAATAAACAGAGTGATCGAAGTGTTTTGACCTTCGTGGGGATTCAGTAGGAGGTGGCATGCGTCTACTGAAGTGACAAACTGTGACAACACTCGAAAACACACGACAGGTTAATGTGGCAATGGATCACTTTGACTAGTGTGTCATTTGCTTTGGAGATGTGCTATACAAGAGGGAAGCTCCAAGCGTACCTGCAGCTGACCAGAGCCTTGACCTTAGGCCACTTTAGGAACCGTTTTAAGGATCTTCAATGTATCAGTATGGGAAAAGAAGAAAACCCTTGAACAATTGAATTGCACTTCTGAAAGCA
This sequence comes from Mallotus villosus, assembly GCA_903064625.1. NCBI lineage: Eukaryota > Metazoa > Chordata > Actinopteri > Osmeriformes > Salangidae > Mallotus > Mallotus villosus. The sequence goes on along the minus strand of CAEFZP010004379.1, from coordinate 37,806 downwards.
ATGGGTACAACAATTTATTTGTTTCATAGGCTTGCACTCTGCTGGTGAGACTCAGTCTTGCAAGTAACAGCCAAGCATGCATCTGGGCTCTATTGAAGGAAGATGAATTCTAAACAGGCGTGCTTGAAACAAAAACAAAAAAAATAGGTTTCCACTTTGTAACTGATAGATATAGTCATATATAAAACAATCCCAACTTTTGATATTTTCTCTTTCGATGACGTCACGGGGGGGCCATGAAAACCTTTTCACGAAGTCACACAAAAAACGATTATATCTATACTTCAATTATTTAATGTGAAATGACTCGCTTTGGTGTCTTTTAAAAAGTGCGGAGAGCTTAGATTTGCACTTGACTGAGCAGCAATCTAAAACAAGACAGAGGAATGTCTCCCAGCACAGACACTGATTCCTTTAGAAAGGCGCTTGGTGAACTAAAACAAGTACACAAATAAAGCAACAGACATGAAAAGCTCAATATGTTAAATATATTGAATCCAGGAATGTATCCCACATATTCCTCCACATATTCAATGTGAATCAGAGCAACCTTTCAGGGTTGAAAACTACAAACGATACACTTATCACAATCAACTTTGACCTTGCTATCCCCCATAGCCTTCGGATATGACGGGAGATTGTGCTCCCCTGAAATGTTAAGAATGGCAAACCTACTGAAATATTTGATGATATAACTTAACCATTTGCAAATCTTCAAATGGAGAATTGCTGTTGCTGTTGGTCTCTTCTGTTTGGGCCTGTGCGCCGCAAAGTGCTGTTTGTTATGTGAGGAGTCCAGACGGTTATGATGCGCATAGTGCATCACCCATCGTCTAGAGCAGTGAACCCATCCTGCTTGTGTCATCAAGCAGAACCAGGTCATGTGACTGCAACAGAGAATAAGCTTGTTGGGTGTGCTGAGTAATGCAAACCCCTCCCTTCTGATATAGATATTACAACCTTGCCTTCGGGTCAGGTGAAATGACAGCAATGGAGGCAAGGGGCCAACATGACCGTACAGAGGAGGGGTCAGATTCCAGGGGTGGTGTGTCGCGTTCTGGGGGCAGCTATTAGTTCTGTGCTGGTCATTGGCTGGTCGTGTGATTGGCAGGTAGGTGTGGCCACTGAGGAAAGGATATGCTTGGTTCAGGGGAGGGGTCACACAGGCATGTGCATCTCTGTGTACTCGTCCTGGCCCTCCCTCTCATCGAAGGTGGGCTCGGCCTCGTCTGCGTCCAGCTGGAACAGAACACACACGTTTGTATCAATGTTATGACCTGCGAACTCCTTTGAATAACAAACCGATACATCAGAAGGAACGTAAAGATAAACAGGAAAGAAGAACTCGAAGTGCATCTCTTCTTAAGCAGCCACAAGTGTTTACAACGGTCCCAGAGCGCCCCCCGGTGGCTGGACTCACACACTGCATCTCCCTCTTGGAGAAGATGCGCGGAAGCAGGAACATCTTGACGGGGACGGTGAGGATGAGGACGAAGGGGAAGGCCAGCGAGGCCACGGTGGACATGACGGCCCACAGCGCCGCCAGACACAGCAGCTGGATCAGCGTGTACAGGTGCATCCGCAGGGTGCGCACCTGGAGACAGAGGAGCAGGGACTGACTGGAGAGACACGGAGGAGACACTGAGGAGGAAACACTGAGGAGGACCTGGACTGGGCCCTTACTGACAGCTTTCTGTTGTGTTTTTCTTAGAAAGACCACACACACACACAGACAGACACACACACAGACAGACACACACAGACAGACACACACACAGGTCAGTGTGACAGTGTGCGGCGGCCTCACCTTGCGGACGTAGGTGTGGTCGGGGTGGTACTTGGGGGGCATCAACAGCAGCATCATGCGCTCCGTCAGCTGGATGCCGTTGAGTGACATCACGCCCATGTAGAGGAAGATGCCGAACAGCACGGCGATGGGGATCTGGCGCAGGAGGTCTCCAATGACGATGGACATACCTGGAGGGGGAGGGAAGAGACAGCAACAGTCTTAAGGACGAGGAACAGGATAACATTCTAATCCTCCCACGGTTCGACAGTCCTGACACCTACCCACTAGCACGGCCACCAGCAGCCCCGTGACCCTCTGCTCCTTCACTTCCTGGATACGGGGCTTGTCGCCGGGGGCGACGGCCTTGCTCATGACAGTGAGGGCGTTGGCGTGGGTGACGGAGCGGACGGTGGCGGCCGCCATCCAGGGCAGGCCGAACAGGGCCGAGGTCCCGCCCAGCACCACGATGATCATCAGGTCCAGGTGGAACCCAGAACCCTTCACCAACTTTCGCTCCTTCTTACTCACTATCAGTCTGGAGACGCGGAGAGGGGGTGAGAGAGGTAGAGAGAGAGAGAGAGAGAGAGGTAGAGAGAGAGAGAGAGAGAGAGGAGTTCAAGAAAAGGAGAGGTAGAAGGAGAGATGAGGGAGAAAGCAACAAGAACACATATTGGATCCTAAATCAATCATTTTATACAGTATAGGCTTGTCCCATACATGTCTCCAGTGCTTGTGGAATGGAAAGGACACGGTACGTAACATGTGTATGTGGGCGCAGCAGGGACACTCACGAGGTGATCTGGGTCTCCATGAAGATGAGGATGAACACGAGGAGGGCGGGCAGAAGGCTGCCGAACATCATCCAGATGGGGAACTGGCCGTCAGAGCCCAGGGGGTTCACCACCCAGCCCCGCTTGTCTGGGCTGGTCACCGAGAACCCACTGGGGACGTCCAATTTCTACACCGGGGCAGGGGGGAGGGGGGGGAACATCAGGGAGGAGTTAGCGTGTTTTCCCCTCAGTGAGAATGCTAGGCGGCGTGTGATTGGAGCAGGTCAGAGCAGGTCTGGCGTGTCACACCTGAGTGTAGGTGTCCTGGATACTGTAGTCCATCAGCACCATGAGGAGGATGGCGATGGGAACCCCGAAGTCTCCTATGACCCTGCGCAGCTGAGGAACACAGGAGCAGGGGTGAGCACAGACAGGCTCCCTTACAGACCATAATAACTAACCTGCTGATAACCATCATGCACAGACCACAATGCTCTCATCAGTCATTCATTCTGTGTCTCCCTCTCCTCCTAGTTCACCTGCATCTTACCCTGCCTGGGAAGAAGGCGCTGTTCTTGAACTTGCGCAGGTAGAAGGCGATGAAGAACGTTCCGGACATGAGCACCAGAGACAGCAGAGCCGTGTTGGGCTCGTCCTGGATCTTTACCAGCCCCGTTACCGTGCTGTTACCGGTCTCCACGGTGACGTTCTCTGCCGCTGTGCCGTTGGCAAGGGAACAGCGCTGCAGCGGGTGCTCCATGAAGATCTGCCCGGCGACACAGAGAGAGAGAGAGTTCACGTTGGAGCGTCGATCACACACACTTAGGACATTGTTATGTACACACACACACGTTCGCTTAAAGGCTTCAGAGGGATTAGCGCAGACATCATACTTTCTAACTCCCACACAAACCTGTTCCTGGGAAGAAGAGATTAATCCATAGGAAAATCCCTTCTTAAGTGGGTGTGTAAGGAGCTCCAAACATAGGGGCATTTCTTCAAATCATTAAGCCCGGATCAAAGTTTGACTCCCAATTCACTGTAATTTGTTCCCAGATCAGGGTGACTCAATCACAGCAGATTTTAGAGCTCATTTGCAAGGAAAACGTCCTCCTTCCGACCCCAGCTTTTGGGTGCTGTCCAAAGAAAAGTCACTTTGCTTCAATCAGCTACCAACACTTCTATTATAGTACAAACGCTAAAAAAAGGAATACCTTAAATAGAAAATAAAGTGCATTTAAAAAATAAAATAAAAAATAAAAAAATATATATATTATCAGTGATGGTAACATTTGAGTTCTGTGCATCTCTCAGGGAAATGGGACATTTGTTACTAAGGTTTCAAGGTCACGTTGAGGTCCTGGGTACCTTGCCAAGCTTGGAGAAGGTCTCGTAGATGAAGATGAGGGAGATGAGGAAGGAGAAGATCTCCTGGGTGAAGCGGGAGACAAAGCGGACCAGGAAGCTGCCCTCGAAGGCTACCATGACGACCACGATGATGATGAGCCAGAACCCGATCCACACCCGGCCTGTCAGGTACTCGATCTCGTTCCCTTTACAGAACTGGGATGGGACACACACACACACACACTAAATAGCTGAACACACTGTACAGCATGCCACAACATTAGTTTGGCAACAAGGTACATCCTCACAAACAGCGATCAGACAGGTCAGCATCACTGAGGCACAGTGGGCGTGTTTCACACTCACAGAGTAGAAGGCCTCTTCGAACACCAGCAGGGGTCCTGAGAAGCCCACCACCAGGAGGGGATTGGCGCCCACGAGGCAGAAGAAGACGCCCTGCGTCGCCGTGGCGATGATCAGCTCAGACACGCCGATCAGCCCCTCAGTCTTCTCACCTATCGGAAGACACCATGTCACATGACCACCAACACTATGACGTCAGCCCTCTCGAAGACTTTAGACAACGTTTGTCTCCTGCCTGGATGTGTCGACGGGAAAGCCCTCGGGGGTCCGAGTATCCAGCTGCTCCTACGTACCCAGAAGCCCCCCGAACGTGATGGCGGGAGAGAGGGCGGCGAAGTAGATAAAGATGACCGCCGCCATGCACTGGGCGTTCAGCGCGTCCTTGAAGTCGCTGACGTACTTGGGGATAGCGGCGCCGCGCGTCCCGGATCAGGCCTCCGAAGGGGCGTCCCGTGCGCTGCAGGGGGTCGTCGGAGGGCTTGAAGGGCGTGAGGAGGGATTCTGGAACACAGACATCACAGGATATCGCAAAGAAGGAACAAAACATCTGGGAGAAGTGTCCTTGGTTAGCTTCCAAAGCACATGCTTTCATCCTTTAGTTTTCTATTTTAATATATATGTATTATTTAAGTCCCTACCTCCCTCCCTCCCTCCCTTTCCCTCCCACCCAAAGGTCGGTAACCTTTCCATTCTCTTTCTTCTTCCTCCATCACCTCCCTTTCACCTCCCCTCTACCCCTCCCCTCCCCCCTCTCCCCTCCACTCCCTCACCCTTGTCCTCGGGGCTCTGGGGCTCCTTGGCCAGCCTGCTCTCCTGCTGCTCCTCCCTCTTGCGCAGCATCTCCCTCTGGAAGGTGGCCACGGAGCGCAGCAGCTCCTCCCCGCCCATCTCCGACGGCGGCAGCACGATGGAGCAGTCCAGGAAGCTGTTGATGGCGTTGAGCAGGTCCTGACGGTCGTCGGCCAGGTAGGCACACTCGTGAAAGTGCTGCAGGTGAGGAGGAGGAACGAGAAGGGGGGGATTCATTTCAATGTAACACACAGGGCCAACGGGGTCGGCGTGTGGAAGTGTTTGAGCGCGGACAAAGAGGAAAAAGAGGAGGATTGCAGACCTTGTCAGACATGAGAGTGGAGATGGAGCGACCGATCTGATGGTAGTCCATGCTGGTGCTGGGGGGTCCAAGCAGGACGAACAGGAACCTGACGGGCACCGGGACCTCCAGGACAGAGGCCAGCTCCACTGCCTCCTGCAGACGCACGAACGCCATGGTGGGCTGCTCCAGGAAGTCCACACTGCCTGGAGGAGGAAGAGGAGGAGGAGCAGGAGAGTTACTTGGAAAGGAAGACGTGAACTTCATCATCATCCCTATTACCAGAGGGTAGACTCACCCACGAGGACAACTGTGGCCTCGGCATTCTCCGGAATCTTCTCCAGCAGCTTGAGCTCGTGCTTAGACTTGGACCTGTGCATTCCGATGTTTGGAACGCTCTCCTTCTGCGCACACACACACACACACACACACACACACACACACACACACAGGGTCAACTCCGGCTCTTGAAGTAGCTCAACAAAAGCTGATGAGCGGTTAAGTGTTCAGCACCCGTACGGACCTGAAGAGGCACCTGCAGCTCGTTCTTGTTGTCCATGTCGACGTGGGTGTCGTGGGTGTCCGCCCCGTTGCTGGTGCCGCTCATGAGGGGCTCGGTGACGGAGGGCTCGGCCTGGGAGATGTGGTTGGTGCTGTGGTGGTGGACCATCAGGCTGCCCAGGCTGGCCGCTGAGATGTTCCTGGGGAAGGGGCTGCTGTGCTCCTTCTCATCACTCGGGTGGCTGGGAGGGAGGTGGAGGAGAGGAAGAGAGGGGGACAGGGTGAGAAGTGTACACAGACAGAGAGCAAAAGCAGGAGCGCCACAGCTCTGACGGAGCTGCCCGATGAACAGGGGGGCATGTGAGGGGGGGGGGTCACCTGTGTTTGAGGAGCAGGGCCCGCAGCACGTTGGAGCGGTCCTCAGCCTTGATCTGGTCCGAGATGATCATCTGCTCCACCACCTGGTGGGCGATGCCAGGGAGGCTCTTCTGGTCCAGGTCCAGCAGCACCGCGCCTGGGAGGGCAGGGAGCAGGCCGGGGTCAGGGCCTCATACACATGCAGGCTCTCTCTCTCTCTCTCTCTCTCGTCTCTCTCTCTCTCTCTCTCTCTCTGTCTCTCTCTCTCTCTCCTCTCTCACACACCCCGTCCTCCCTCCCTCCTATCCTCCCGCTGTTGCTCCTCCCTCCCCCCGTCACGCACATGCTCAGTTGCCCCCCTTCCCACACATCCCTCCCTCGTCCTCCAGCCCTCCCTCTCACCGTGGGAGATGGTCTTGCGGAGCTCCAGCAGGCTCCTGAAGGAGAGCGAGGCCACGTGGGGCTTCCCCCAGCGCTCAGTCTCCTCCTCCACGTCCTCCTCAAACTTGATCCAGCGAGCCGTCTCTCTCCACTGCATCTCCTGGTTCTTATCCATGATCAGCTCGTTGAGCTCCACAAACACCTGCAGGAACACGCACACACACACACACAGGTGAGGGGATGCTGAGGTAACTGTGACAGTAGAGGTTAGACCAGCATGCACAGTCAGTAAAATCCTGAAAGTGTGGCTGTCCACTTGAAGTTGGTCTGATGTTCGGCCTTCTCAGGCGTGGGTCCTCTGGAAGTCCAAGTCCTTTGTTGGGAAGTGAGTTTGTCAGTGCAACACATCAATGATTGGAATGTTCACTTCTGAAAACCCATGCACACACAGGGCGGGTTTCAAACGTTCTATACCGCCACCATACAGTACCAATACTGTGTACCATCACTGTGACTCACGAAACAACTGATCAGCATCTAGAATAGTCTCCAAACAGGCTGGTGAGCAGTCGATGATGCAGTCTCAGTTGATACATGGACACGTCTATTAAGCAGCTTGTGTTTCTGTGGCATCACAAAGCTCTTCCAAACCTGCACGGCCATCACTCGGGTCAGACAATCGTGTTTTTCAAACCTCTCACAGAACTACAGTAGGTGGTGGGTTAATGCCTGACCCTTGAACCCCATGCCAGCCAGTTAGCAGGAATCACAACAACCTGTTTTGACTCCAAAGGAACTTAGTACCTACTCTCACTGCCATGCCAACTCCAACACATGCTCGCTCGCCCACGCACACTTGTCAAACCTTCTGCTGGCGGGCCATATGGCTGGAGAAGTCAAGCAGCATGACGCCGTCGGGCCGCGAAGCCGAGCGGTACAGAACCACCGGCTGGAGGAGCGAGAGGGGGCAGGAGAGGGTTCAAACACAGCCGGCCGAGAGAGGAGGGGATCCTCATGCCTCTCTCTCTCTGTCACACACACACACACACACACACTCCTCTACCCTTTGAGGAACCTGTTGTGTACCTGGCTGCTGGGGGCCCGTGCGTGTGTGTGTGTGTGTGGTGTGTGTGTGTGTGCGTGTGTGTGCGTGGTGTGTGTGTGTGTGCGTGTGTGTGTGTGGGGTGTGTGTGTGTGGGTGTGTGTGTGTGTGTGTGTGTGCGTGTGTGGGTGTGTGTGCCTGTGTGCGTGTGTTAATAAAACATGGCTCCACCTCTCAGGAGCAGCCAGGCTCTGGTTACCAAAGTTCTTTCTTTGGGGTGTGTGAAAGGAAAGAACTCATTCATTCATTTTTAATAGAGTCCGGCCCCCTGCCTCATCCACTAGAGTCACCGAGGGAGGTCCTGCCCCCTGCCTCATCCACTAGAGTCACAGAGGGAGATGGGTGAACACCCATCTGGGAGTTTCTCAGTGGAACATATTTCTCAGGATACTCCACGTTACACCTGAGGAGTACCGTCTGAATCGGGACTTTGAGTCAAATGGAATTATGCAAATATTTTAAATACATTAAGATAAGCATCTTAACAACAAGCATTCTTCCACCTCACCCAATCCCAAAAACCAATTAGGCGAAGGATGATGTGTTTGATGTGTGGTTGGTGGCGGCACCAGCAGCAGATGAGAGGGGTGGGTGTGAGGCTCACCTCGTGTGGGGTGTGGTCCTGCTTGCGGCTCCGCATGCTGGGCTCCTTGTGGTCCTTGCTGACGTGCACCACTTGGCCCTTGGTGCTCTTTCTGACCAGGTGTCTACGCATGCCGGGGACATCCTCAAAACGATGGCCTGGAGGAGAGAGGAGAGGAGGGAGAGGCAGAAAAGGAAAGAGAGAAAGAGAGAGAGAGTGAGACACGGAAGAGAAAAGAACAAATCCAGGTATATCCCATAGCAACACAAAGTATCGATAAACGACATGTATACAAGTCAGGTCAGAACGTGCGGGGGCCGACAGAGGGGGTGACCCCAGCTTCCTGGCCCCCAGATCAGATCACAGAGTCCCAGCGGCCAGGACACTGGCTTTGTTCCTCCAGGGGGGGGTTAGAGTTACCATGCTGGCTGCACACCAAGGACACGGGCAGGCTGGCCGGGAGGGGACAGACACACCAGGTGCTCCTGACAGGGGTGGGGACCACAGCTCACAGCACAATGGGAAGGTAGGAGGAGGAATGTACGACTCTGAAAGACCAGGGCCTCTACTGGCTGAGAGGCCCAGCCAGCGTCAATCTCAACCTACACACTCATGAACACAACCAACAGTTCAACAAAAGAGCCTTTTAAACCTGCTGTGTTACCGTCGAAAACAGTGACCGAGCACTGCCTTCACCAGTTCAACTCCCCGACAAAATCCCAACCGGAAAGGGTAAAACTAACTATCAAAACACAAGGAGCCAGCTGGGAGAAGCAGAAACATGACTTCTGCCAGCCTTAAAGAGCTCCATCCAGAGAGGACCGCTCTCCTGGTGTAGCCCAGCACCAGCAGAGACAGGCCTTACCTCTTTCCCCCGGACCAGAAACATGCTGCTTCATGGGATTCTTCATCAGTGGCTCAGCCTCATCACCTGAACACCAGACCTCTCTTCAGACTTAATCAGACGTGTCTACGGCGGGACGCTCTCCTTCTCCGTGGCTGCTCTCTCTCTCTCGCTCTCTCCCCCTCTCGCTCACTCTCTCTGTCGTTCTCTCTCACTCTCGCTCTCTCTTGTTCTCTCTCACTCTCTCTCGCTCTCTCTCGCTCTCTCTCTCTCGCCCTCTCTTTTCGTTCCTCCGTAAGAAGCAGAAAGTGAGAGCGCTGACGTAGCTGCGGTCCGTTTAGCGCGAACTTAGTTGGGACAACTCGACGCTTCTTGAATCCTGGGTGCTCCAGGGAGAGTGATGCCATGCTGGGGCTATGACGGTGTGTGTGTGGTGGTGTGGGGAGGGAGGGAGATGGAAGGGAGGGCGGGGGGGGTCGTAACCCTGAACATCCTTGTGGGTTCCCGGCAAGACCAGAGTGAGAGAGGAAAAAGTTGGCTGAAACCGTCCGACGGCCTGAAACGTCTGACGGCATTAGCTGTCCGAGGGGCTTACTACGAAAGGGTCAGACCCCGAGGGAAGGACAGTGATGTCATAATTCCCTTTATTGAGCGATGGCCAGCCACTCGAGCCCTTTTCCCAGGATGATTTACAGCGGCAGGAAATGGATAAAAAAAGGTTCCGATGTTGACACCATTGACTAGAGACGCCGCCCTGTGCGGACACGCCCCCCCACCTGGATTGGCTGGATGGTCTTTGACAGCCCAACACACCCCTCTCTGTCTACTCACATCCCATCTAGACAGATTTGCAGAGCTACCGGTCCTACACGCTACGCTCCTTAGCTCGTCATAGAGTTTCCCTGCTACTAATGATTGTGAGGTTGGGTACGAGCTGCTCTCTCAATTAGCCCCTCGGAGGAAGGGTGGTGGGAGGAGGGGGGTTGGAGGAGGGGGGGTGGGAGGCGTGATCAGGCCTGCTTCCAGGGCCTCAGCTGACAGTCAGGAAGGACTAATCTAATTAGGACAGCCTGTTCTACACCCTCTCTGATAAGCTGCCTCCCCCCTCTGAGGGGTCAACCTCCTGACTGGGATCACCTGCAGCGCCCCCTGTAGGGCTGGGGGGACGGGACTTCACAGGGCAGCATTCAAACCCTGGGAGAGGGGAGGCAGCAGTGTGTGTGTGTGTGTGTGTGTGTGTGTGTGTGTGTGTGTGTGTGTGTGTGTGAGTGCGTGACAGAGCCTCCTCATTAATGTACCCCTGTGTAGTGTGGGTCCAAACTCCTCTGTCTTGCTCTCCCCTCCCGGAAGATTCCATCAGTCAGCCAGCGTTGAGCTGTTTCTGTCTAATCATGTAGCTCAGCAGGAGGGGCCATAATGTAAGATATCAAAGGGGCCGAACACAGCACACACACACACACACACAGCACACACACACACACACACACACACACACACACAGCACACACACACGAGGGAAAAGGAACATCTTCCCGCACTCGATGATGTTCAATTTAAGAGGACATGTTTAAAAGGTCGTCTGGCACCATCGCCCAACACTTTGAGGTCATGGAGAGTTTACATTCAGAGTTCAGAGCAGTGGACTCCCATATAAATCTCTCCCAGGACAATAGCAGCTTCAACACACGAGCAGGACTGACAGAACTTCCCAGAACTTTGGGCTAAAACATCATCCCGGACACAAAGCTCCCAGGATAAATCCGTCACGGTCAAAATAAACCCCAAACGGAACATGTTGTCCATTAGAACCACAAATGAGGAGAAAGAAAACCTCAGACAGCCGTCGGACATATAAAGTCTACAGTAGCTAGTGACTGTAACAGTATAGTACCCTTGTGGCTACAACACATCCAACAACACATCCTTATGAAGTAGCCACATTTCTATTGCCTGTATAAAACGACCTCCAGACAACCAAGTCATGTTGATAGCATGCCTTGACCGTGACAGTTTCCCGGCCCCCTCCACACACTCACTCTTGATGCCGTCGAGGTCGGCGGAGGCCAGCGTCTGGGCCTCGCTCTCGTCCGTGGGGATGCGCTGGTACTTGGCCTGCTCGGCGCCCGTCATGTTGCCCGTGCGCCGGCGGTCCTGCAGGTCGTAGCTGCGGCTGGCGGACGAGGCCCGGGCGAGGCCCGTGGGCTCCGGGGACAGGGGGGCGGGGCTGGCCGGGCCGCTCGGGCCGCTCGGGTCGCTGCTGGAGGCTGTGCGGATCTTCCTGTGGGGGGGGAGAGAGAGAGAGAGAGAGAGACAGAGAGAGAGAGAGAGAGAGGGAGGTCGACTTCAGCGGGACGTCCTACGGTAAGCATGTACAGTATAATAATAATAATAAATAATAATAAATTTAATTTATAGTGCCCTTTTCATCCGAAGATCTCAAAGGGCTACAGGTTAAAAACAAAAATAAAAATAAAAAGGGGGTTTTAAAAACATCTAAGAGTGCGAGCCAAAGGTTTTTTTAAAAAGAAATGTTTTAAGACCTTTTTTAAAACAATCAGTGGATTGTGGTGCCCTCAAGGTGTCAGGGAGGGCATTCCACAGGCGTGGGGCGGCAACACTGAAGGCCCTATCTCCCATGGTCCTCAGTTTGGTTCTGGGTAAGTGGAGGAGGTTAGAGTGAGTGGAGCGGAGGGAGCGTGTTGTGCTATGTGGGTTGAGAAGTTCTTTGAGGTATGGGGGGGCATGTCCATGGATAGATTGGTGAGTGAGGACGGAAACCTTATACTCAATCCGGGTGGAAACCGGAAGCCAGTGGAGTGAGTGGAGGATGGGGGTAATGTGCTCATGCTTACGGACTCTCATCAGGATCCTAGCTGCAGAGTTTTGTACGTATTGAAGCCTCTGCAGGCTCTTGCTAGGGATCCCGATGAGTAGTGCGTTACAGTAGTCCAGTCTGGAGGAGATAAAGGCATGGACTAGTTTTTCGGAGTCTGAGAGTGAGAGAATGGGGCGGAGTTTGGAAATGTTGCGGAGGTGATAGAAGGAGGTCTTGCAGAGGTGGTTGATATGGGATTCAAAAGTGAGCTGGGGGTCCATTTTTACACCAAGATTTGTTACTGTTGATGAGAGAGGGATATTTGAGCCAGAAAAGCTGATGCTGGTTATGGATGATGATTTGGTCTGGTGAGAGGTGCCGATCAGGATGGCTTCGGTTTTGGCGCTGTTGAGTTGGAGGAAATTGTGCTCCATCCATGCCTTTATCTCCTCCAGGCACGTGGTGAGTTTTGATGGGGATGACGGTGATGTTAAAGGTGGGGTGGCAGCTGTGGCATTGACATAGAGCTGTGTGTCGTCGGCATAGCAGTGGAATGAGAAACCGTGGCGGCTGATGACCTGACCAAGGGGGATGAGGTAGAGGATAAAGAGGATGGGGCCAAGGACTGAACCCTGGGGGACACCGCAAGTGACTGTGTGTGGGTTCGATTTGGAGGGACCCAGGGAGATGCATTCTATCCGGTTTTTGAGGTATGACTGAAACCAACTGAGGGGAGTGCCAGTGAGTCCAGTGGTGAGGTGGAGGCGGTTTAGAAGAATGTCATGGTCGACTGTGTCAAAAGCAGCAGAGAGATCCAGAAGGATGAGGAGGGAGGGGGAGCCAGCGTCGGATGACCTCAGGAGGTCGTTTGTAACTCTTACTAGTGCTGTTTCTGTGCTGTGGGCGGAGCGGAAACCGGACTGGAATTTTTCATAGAGGTTGTTTAGTTTGAGGTGGTTTTGAAGGTGAGTGGCAACTGCTTTCTCAAGTACTTTGGATATGAAGGGGAGATTGGAGATGGGCCTGTAGTGTGATAGGACTTCTGGGTCAAGGGTGTGTTTTTTGAGCAGTGGTCTGATTATGGCTTTCTTTAAGACGGGGGGAACGTGACCAGTTTGGAGAGAGTGATTTATAACAGAGGCGATCAGGGGACTTAAGACTGTGACATGGGTTTTTACCAGGGAGGTTGGGAGAGGGTCCAGGGCACAGGTGGAGGGTTTCATCTTCCTGATGATGTTCTGCACCTCTTCTGATGAAACCACAGGAAAGCAGTTTAGGGGTTGTGAAATGGCATATGTATATGGGGGAACGGTTTGGGTGGGAGGACCAGAAAGAGCAGAACGAATATGTGCAATCTTTGATTTGAAAAAATCCATGAAGTGATTGCACTGTTCTTCTGTGGTGCCAGTCAGTGGGGGGGGATTGTGGTTTGAGAAGATGGTTGACCGTAGAGAAGAGCCGTTTGGAGTTTCCTGGATTGTTTCTGATGGCGTCAGAGTAAAAAAGTGACCTTGCCTCTTTAAGGGACTTTGAATACTGTAGTTGGTGCTCCCGGTAGATTTGATTGTGAACAGTGAGGCCAGATGTTTTGTGTTGCCGCTCAAGGACTCGCCCTGCTGCCTTCATCTTCCGCAGCCCATCTGAAAACCAGGGAGCTGGGCGGGTGAAGGTGACTGCTCTGGTTTTAACAGGTGCATGGTGATCCAGGAGGCTACTCAGATGGCTGTTGTAGTAGTCCACTGCTTCGTCGGCTGATGAGAAAAGTGTGGAGAGATGCTGAAAGTCTGCTGACAGGTGTTCTTGGTTAATGTTTTTGAGATTTCTAAAACTGATATTTCGTCTAGGCTTTGAGAGGCTGGATGAGGATGGCAACTCCATAGAAATGATCTTGTGGTCAGAGACACCAAGGTCATACACCTGCAGGTTTGTGAGAGGGGCAGAGTTTGTGATGACCAGGTCCAAGGTGTGCCCCCTGGTGTGTGTGGGGACATCAACAAGTTGCTTTAAATTAAAGCAGTCCAATAGCTGAAGAAATTCAGCAGCAAAGCGGCAGGAGGGGGTATCGACGTGGATGTTCATATCACCTAAAATGATAACGTCGGCAGAGGATGTGCAGAAAGTTGTGAGAAGATTTGACATCTCAGGGATGAAAGATGTGTTCGGTTTTGGTGGTCGGTAAATAAGGAGGAACAGCACAGAGGAAGGGGGCTTACATTTAAAAGCAAGGCATTCAAATGAAGAGAGTTCAGGCAGGGGCTGCAGAGATAACTCCAGATCACTGCGATGGATGACCGACAGGCCGCCACCACGACCTGTACTGCGGGCTTTCTGGAGGTAGCTATATCCTGGGGGACAGCTCTCATTTAAGGAGGAGAAAGTATCTGGTTGGTGCCAGGTCTCTGTGATGCACATAAAATCCAGACATTTATCCAGTATATGATCATGTATTAGACAGGATTTGTTGCTGATTGATTGGGCATTAAAAAGTTCAATTTTGCTGCTGGATGAAGCAACACATCTTGGCAGTGGACGTAGCAGACTAGAGTCCACTCCACGTTTTCCATCCAATTCCCTGATAGGTGTTGCCATGGAGATGCCCAAACTACTTATCCAGTAGGAGACAACGCTCTGATGACGTATGTGAGGTGCGACAAGACGCGTGACTGACCAGTGAGCCGGGATGGCAGGACTTTTCGGTGGGTTGAGGAACTTTCTTCGGGAGCCTCTGTGGATATAGCGCCGACGGCGGAGAAGTCCAAGTTGTTTAATCACTGTAATGTCCGGTGGAGTGAAGACATTTTTGAGATTCATCAGCTGGTTGACGGAGTAACTCAACATAATGGTGCCGGCGGCAACGGGGGGAAAAGTACACTGCAGGTAGTGTGCTAGCAGCAACAGGTAGGCAACCGCTAGATTTGAAAAGGTCTACTGGTCGGACGCGGATAGTGAAATAGTTTAAAAAGGTTAAAAAGATTAAAAAAACTATTTAAAAACAAAACAAAACAGTGTTGTTTTGGCTCGGCTGGAGAAGCGGCGAAACAGGGAGCGCCAGCGTCCTCCCCAAGTCCAAGCTCTAATCGTACGTGATAGCGTACGTGATTACTGTGCCGTGCCGTGATCAATTGTTGATGTATACGAACAGTGTGGTCACTGTCTCAGAACAGAGAGCACACACATTCAGGTCACATTCAGAAGGATTTCCCTGGACCGTTCTTCTAATGTTACATAAAGATCCTCCCACGCAACAACAGAACAATCAAAGTTAATCAAACTGATTTCCTGTTAGTGCAGGAGGCAGACTGGGCGTCTGGATCGCAAATAAACAAACAAACCAACAAACCCTCGCGACTCAAAATGGCAAAACCTCCGACCGCAGCTGAAAGACCGAAAAAGTCTCCCAAAAAGTATTCCAAAACAGGCCTTTCTCAGCATTCAAAGTAATCTACTTTGTAGTCCCCTCCGATCGCAAACACAGGGACTGAAGAAGGAGGGTGTCTTGCACCAGTACAGAGGAGAACTCAGGATTAGAGAGGAGAGCCGGGTGAGGAAAAGAGG
Source organism: Mallotus villosus (assembly GCA_903064625.1). Lineage (NCBI taxonomy): Eukaryota > Metazoa > Chordata > Actinopteri > Osmeriformes > Salangidae > Mallotus > Mallotus villosus. The sequence continues at coordinate 22,309 of CAEFZP010004379.1, read as the reverse complement.
CCCCCACCAGGGTGGATCTGAGACGGGATAGTGAACGGTGCTGGGAGCCTGAATGCCATAGGTGGAGCCGGGGGAAGGAGAGGTGTGATGCTCCTGACTCAGGTCACAGATCTCTATGGAGACAGGTGATTTATGGCCTGGGGCGAGGAGGGACGATTCAGGGGATGATTCAGGTCTATTACATCAAGACCCTGCAGGACGGCCAGATGCCTGGGACATGGTAACGCACAGCGTGTCCGACCGGGCCTCCCTGAGCCAATCAGAACAGCCCTGGCGGTGATTGTTAGCGTATTAGAATGCCTCTGTAAAAGAGCGATGACAGGTACAACCCCCCAAAAAGCTACGGCGCGCTGAATAGAGTTTCTCCAAAATGAACGTTTTGTTGTGGATCTTGGTCCAGCTAACAGCTATACAGCGTGAACAGGACGGGCGGAGAGCAGGAGAGAGGGATGAGGAGAGTCAGAGAGAGGTATGGATGAGAGCAGAAGAGTGTTTGATGGAGAGATAGAGGGATGGAGGAGAGCAGGAGAGAGGGATGGGAAGTAGCAGGATAGAAGGTATGTAGATAGCATGATATAGTGATGATTAGATCAGGATAGAGGGGATGTGTATATCAGTGATAGAGGTATTTAGTAGATCAGTAGATAGTATGAGATATAGGATGGAGAAGCAGGAGAGTAGTGATGGATGAGATCAGGAGATAGTGATTTAGATACATTATAGATTTATGGAGTATATCATTGATAGCGTAGATAGATCATTAGAGAGATGGATGTATGATATCAGTAGATATATGTATGTATGAGAGCATTATAGATGTATGTATTATCATGAGATAGGTATGTCTAGAGCAGAGATATATGTATTGAGTAATCATTAGATATGTATGTATGTAAGCATTATATATTATGTAGTAGATCATTAGATGATATTTGTATATCAGTATAGTATGGAGTAAAGCAGTAGATGAGTGTTTGATGAGGAGAGCAGTATAGATGTATGTAGTATAGTCATGAGATAGGTTTATGTTAGATATGATAGCATTATATTTGATGGATGATATCAGTATAATATGGATTGAGTAGATCAGGATATAGATGTTATTGATGAGATCATTAAGATATTGATGTAGTATATGCATTAGAGATGTATTGATGATAGCATTAGATAGAGTGTATTTATGAGATCATGATATATAGTTTATTTGGATTATATCATATATAGTTATTTAGTTAATCAGTATAGATTATATTAGAATAGTCATTGATATTATGTATTTAGTAGATCAGTATATATATTTATAATATCAGTATAGATTTGGGTATTATTATATCATATAGATGTATTTATAATAGATATATATATATTTATAGATATGCATGATAGAGTGATGGATATAGCATTATATATTGTATTTATGATATCATTATAGATATGTATTAGTATATCATTATATAGTTATTTATTATGTGGTGTTTTTTACTCACTCTTTGGCGCTGGTTTCTTCGTCGTCAGCTGCTGGCAGAATGGTGGGGACGACGTCCAGCCCCCGGGCGGCATGAGGGCTGTCTGTGACAGGCATGGCCAAGTGGGGGTCCTCGTCTGACACAAAGAACTACAGGGAGAGAGGAGGGACAAGTGGGTGCACACTCTGGGTGCGTTTACAGAAGGGTGAGTAACTACTGTTGCCAAGAGGTTATCAACCAACAGGCGTCTACTGGAAAAAGGGAAGTGGAGTGGAGACTTTTTAGTTTTTTGAGGCAAGATCAAGTGTTTCTTCTGTTTTAGAAAACAGAGTTATTTTGTTCCGTGTTTAGAAAAAACGTTTTGCATCAGGGCTTCACTGTCCACACATGCATGACATCTTTAATGGTAATGTTTCTGTTGAAACACAACACTAATGTGAATGTCATAACATTGTACTGTAACCTCAAACCCAGTAAATCAATAATTAAGGTGTTACTGAAATATTTACAAAGGAAAATAATGGTGACGCTTTGTGATTCTGATGAGGGCGAACGGGAGGGGTGGGGTGGTGCTATGTTAACACTGTATTTTACTGTTTATAACGCTAAAATATCACTTTTGCATCATGTGTTTGGTAAGAGTCACTAGTGGCAAGCTCACCATAGCAAAAATCATCATATAAGTTAAATTATTATGTACAGTAGTTAAAATTCATATAATTAATATAGTAAAATGTATATTATATTATACAAACTGCGGTATTGTTATGTGATAACTCATCTGGTAAGTAAACAAACACACTATATGAAGAGATCCAGAATGTGTCAGAGCAGACTACAGCTGGTTAAACAGCCCCGTCCCGCTCACCCCCTTCATCCACCCCAACCTGTCCCTCCAGTACCTGCACGTCTGCCGTCAGGGCGTCGGGGTCGGCCTCGGGGGCCAGGGCCTCGGAGCCCTCCTCTTCCTCGTCCTCGTCGTCCTCGCCCTCCTCAATGGTGGACGCCCCGCTGGGGCCCGGCGCCATTCACGCGCTCTCGCTCCTTCTTCCTCTTCTTCTTCCGCCGCCCGTCCGACGGCAGCTTGGACAGCGGGTGGTGGCTGTGGTGGGAGGAGTGGCGGTGATCTGGGGGGAGGTGGTGGAGGAGGGGGGGGGCGGATGTTAGCACAACCCAGCTGCTAAGGGAGTCTCAACACACACAGCCAGGGAGGACAGAGTCCACGCTGAGCGTGTGAGACCAGGAGGGAGTGAGGTGAGCGGCGGGAGGGACGAGCAGGTGGCTGTGTCAGGTGAACGGGGGGGGCGGGGCTCTGCTCACACTCAAAGTCCTCCTCATTGTAGGCGCGGTGCTGCTCGTCAGGCACCCTGGGGGCGGGGTTCAGGATCTGCTGGAAGGTCTGGACCCCCAGGGCTTTGTTCAGGTCCCCTTCATCCTCCTCCTCCACACGCTGCGGCCCCCGCAAGGGCGAGGTGGGGGGCTCTGGCTGCAAACACACATGAAAGGGCACCTCGGTCAGGGGGAGGGCAACGTGGCTGTGATGTCGTAAGGTGGAAACGCTAGATAGATTAGACGGGTGGGATGTGGGTTATATGGTAGAGTGTGTCAGATATGTTCCAGTGACTAGACAGTGAAGCTGTCTGCCTGCATGTCATGTGAAGGCTGTGTGTGCTGGATGTGTTCGCAGGCAGGGAGGGGAGCATCTCTTTCTCTAGCAGCAGCTGTGGTGTGTGAACAAATATGAGGTCATAACCGTTTATCTCGATTGGTATTTATGATAACGATTCCTCCTTGTACTTCTCCTGCAGTCGGTTCACCTGCATCTACAGTACAGGATGTGACTCTAAACACGGCCACAAGAGGGCGATCTAGTCCCGAGGAAATTCCTATGAATCCTTGATCACAGATGATACCGTCCGGGTCCTCCCGCCACACGATATCTACTTGTGGGTCCTCACCTCACGCAACCATAACGTCACACGCAAACTGAAAACAGCAGCTTCCCTCCTGGATCAATCACAGAACAGTGGGAGGTGTTCGGACGGAGGTCACGTAGCTCGCTGTGATGTGCAGGTAAACTGATCTGTTTTCCTGCTCCGGGGCAGAGGGGGGTGCTTGTTATGACAGGGGCGGGCCACAGGGGTGGAGCAAGCAAGACCCACTAACCACACGAGCACGACTATCTCGCATCCACCCCGAGGAGAGGGGCCGACGTTGCCGTGGAAACGGCACATAGATCGCCAGGCCCCCGCGGCGGCCCCCTCCCGTGACATAAGCCGGACACGCACGGCACCACGGCTCATTTGACGCCGCTTCAAACACTTCTCAGGCCATTACACACATCACTCAGATTAAACTCTGCCCCGTGCCTCAGGGGGAGCGGGGGAAAGTACATTGGCTGGTGAAATGCAATTAGGCCGTTCCCATCAACAGCCCCTGGTCAAACGACGAAACTATACCACCCCTTCAGAGCGCAGTGGTTTCGGGGCCATGTACCGCGTAGCAAACCTGATCCATACCATCCAGAGAACCTGACCCCCACACAGTCTAAATGCTACGTCTCTTCAAACGCCTTTCCTCCCTGACGATCCCTTTTCAGGTGACCACGTCAAGGTCAAGACGAGTTTGAAGTGGAGCGGAAAAAGTTTGACGTTCGAAAAAAAAGAGCAAGAGCTGTTTATTTTCACATCCCTACCGTGTCAAGCACAAACACACAAGAGTTATGGTCTGACCTTGAGATGTACACATACCGCACCAGGGTGCAAGACTGAAGGACGGCTTCTCCTCCATCTCTGTTGGAGAGGCCGGGCGGAATCCAGGCACTTTTTACCCAAGGTCACGGACCTCCTAAAACCTGATCAATCACTGTGACAGGTGGGTATGAGGCTTCTTGGAAGGGCCCCACCCATACCTGGAAGGCCGCAGGTAAAAACAAGAATCTCTGCAAACACTAAAAGCCTCAATCACAGTTAAAAAAGTGGCAGCGCAGGTTCGAAAGCGACTTTGGCTCTGTGTTTCCAGTCGTTCGGCTTCGAAGCTACAAGGTCTCTGTCACTTCCACGGCATCGGGCACTTCTGAAGCGCGGCCGTAAATAACTGGGGCGTGCGGAGATCCACCATCCGCAGAGTAATTATGGATCTCAGACGGATCTCGTCTGCTCCGATCTGAGGCTTCGCCACGACAGCCCCAGCGGACCTCAAAAACACATCCCAGCTCTAGACTCCGGGAGCCAGGAGGGGCGTTTCACGGGCCGCTCATTTCACTTCACAGTAAATCTCGAGAGGTGGACAAGATGTGTGAGGGATTCTCAGAGAGGTGGAAGAATTTCCCACAACCCAAAACCCCAAACCATGTGCAAATACAACCCAAGAGCAGCCCGGGCCACGGCCTTGCAACAAGGACCTACGGAGGGTACAGCAAGAGGTCGTAAACACAGAAAACAACAACAAACAGTTCGTTATTACAAACTGACGAGACACAACCCGCTTCAGAAGCTCATCAAACCCACAGAGCGACTTACCAGACTCATACCCAGGAGTGTGACGGCGTCCAGTGGAAAACGCTCTTCAGCAACTGGTGCAGTGAATGTCCCCACCTGTAGACTAGTAGCAGCAGGAAGGACCTGCTCTACCCTTGTTGGATCCAGACCCGTGACACCCTAATCAGAACGCTATCTCGTTTCACAGCTTGGCACCATACCTATCTGTCCATTGTGGCAACAACGTCAAATAAACAAGACCGTTTCGTTCGTTCACATTTGAGGACAAACGCACTGGAAAGGACAAAGCCTATTTGCACTGCCTCGGAACAATATCTAGCATTAATCTCCCTTTATTTTATTTTATCGTCCACAAATTAAATATTGACCAAGGTGCTCCAAGTCCCCTCAGCGCCTGTGGAAACATCTAGAGACATTATCAAAGGCAAGCTTGATGATTACATGACGTACCAACCAGGCATAAGTGCAACAACAGGACATTTCAGACAGATGTCTTTTTAGATGTCACATTGCATCTTGTTCTGTAATTCTCAACCAGGGGACCACAATCCTTCCTTTCAGACCTTATTCTGTGTTAAGGACAATGACACAGCACAGCCGCGACTTAAAAAGGTTCTAACTGGTTTTTCAGGATGTAACAGCTGGGCAGCCAAAGCAGTGGCATTACAGGGTGGGGAGCAAATTGGATTTGAAGGTGAAGACAGGGTGTGGCATGAGAGGGGGAGGTGACCACCAGGCCGGCCTGCTTCATCCTGGCCTAGCCTGGGGGACAGGGGGGGAGGGAGAGGGCCTGGTCTGTGGTTCTCTGGATGCATACAAACACCCACAATCCCCTCAGTGCAGAGATCCAGCCCCATAAGAGCTTCACAGAAGCATTACCAGCCCCAAGGGCCTGGAGGGACTTCATTCTCTCTGAGGTCTCTCTATCTCTCCCTCTCTCTATGCTGACTCAGACTCAGTCCATCTCTGGGACAAGAGTGATGTCTTCCTGTGACAAGGTCATGTGACTTTTTGGTGACCTTGAGTGGGAAGTAAGACACAGAAGAGTCATGTGAGGAGCAGCACTAGAGAGCTACAACTAGTGTGTCTGGATGGGGAACATGACAAAGAGAGATATTTATAGGTGTTTTTTGTTTTTTAAACCAGTTTGGAAGTCAAAATGGTTATAAAAAGATGTAATAGGTGTTAACAAATTGGGGCACAGTTTGTTCTGTTTATTTTTAGTCAGGGTCAGTCAAAGGTCATCTACCGTAGCGTTTAACTTTAACTGTGCAGGTGACCGTGTAATGAGTAATCAGCTCTTCATCTCTCCAGCTGGTTTCAATTCAGTTTCACTTCCCACAACACAAACTTTACCCTTGAAAACCACGTGTGTCATCTTTCTAGATACGACAAACAGAAACAACAATGAACTATAAAGCCCTTAGATTGACGAGGAGCTCGTCTCACTTCTTGAATCAGCTGTCCTGAAGTGGCACAGAGTGAAAGCCCTGCTGCACGCCGGCCACACGACAGATTATCTAAGCCTTGAGGTGGCTCAAATCCCACACCGTCAGCACTCTGGCAGGGGCAGGGCAGGGAGCGGTGGGGGGGGGACGGGGACGGGGACCAGACGACCACAGGCTGACAGCAGCGGACACCGCAGAGCGATGTGTTCCACGAGCTGCTGAGTCACCAGAGCCCTGCGGCAGGATGTGGAGGTGCGACTGGGAGCACAGAGGGACACAGGCACCGTCGCCAGGCACCGTCGTCAGGCACGATCGCAGAATTGAATGAAATAACTGCTAATACTGACATGTTGTTACCCTTTCCACTGAGGCTCCTACAGCCCGGTGCTATAAAGGAGGTGTGTGTTTGACTACCATGACACAGAAGGGGGGGGGAGTGTGTGTGACGCTGGCTGAGTCACAGGAAACCTGCGAGGTGGAAGGAGGAGAGGGAGGATGAGGGGGAGAGGGAATTACACTAATCATTGTCTGGCTCTAAGGTACAATCCCTTAGTGGGGCATTTACAAAGGACTCCCAAGCTTCGCCTTACTGCTGACAGACCTGGTACAGTGATAGGGTCGACCATCAGTAATGAGAATAGGTCTCTTGGTTTTTGCAAGGCTTTCATCTGATGGCAGGCGGTTGACTGAATAAAATAAGCATCACACAAACACACCTGGGTTGCCAAGACAACGGTAGCACGGGCTACACAGAACCTTTACAGAGTCAATCCTAAGAGACTAAATGGGGTGGGGGGCAGGGAGGGGGCACCTTGTTTACCTCAGTATTCCACTATGACTGAAGCCACAGTGAACAAAATCAGCCATGTTTACAAGAAGCATCTCTCAAGGCCCCCTAGCAACAAAATAACATGAGACAGTTTATCCTCGTCCGTGTGTGGGAGGAAATCAAAGGAGGAGTTGCTTGCTCTTCCTCTGTGGACGTAAGAAGCAACAGTGTGGGCACGGTCAAACAGAAGCCATGGTCCATGTGAGGAACTGGCTGTCGTGTCCGCTAGGTCGTAACAGCCAGGTCCTAACAGCCAGGTCCTAACAGCCAGGTCCTAACACGACTGTGTAAACTGGACAGACTCACCTCTTCCGTGTACAGAAAATCCATGAACATCCAGTCCGGTGCCTCACTGAAACTATAACGACCTTATTTGCCTTTGGTGGTTGGTATTATTTCGCAAACAGAGAGCGGACGGCCACCTGAACCTTTGCCTGTCCCTCTACTCTGTTCAGTTCCCCCGCGTCACATGACGAGGGGCCATGCCTCGCGACAGGAAGGGAACGCCACAGAATTTCACAAAGACAAGACAAAATCATTCTAACTTCCTCTACTACTTCACTCACACACACACACACGCACACACACGCACACACACACTGCCCTTATTGGTAATGATTAACCCAGAAGAGGTTTAGAAAAGAAAGCAACGAATCAGAGTTAAGCGTTGGTTGTACCGAGCAAACAAACCTAATCTTTTGCAAATTCTGTAACCGCCTTGGGACGCACGTTTCTACGCTATACTGAACAGTCACCTTGTCATAAAATGCACAGGCGGTAAGCAACAAGGACATTTAGTGCATTACAATGCATACACGTAGCCTTAATAAGAGACCTCCAGTTCTGTATGACTCTCAGTAGTGTACCTTGATGGACAAGCAGAACTGGGATACGGTCCCACAAGACACACACTGTACTGTGGTGTACCATCACACACTCGTCCTGTAAACTGACTAATCTCAATGGAAGGAAACTCTGATGTCATTCAGACTAGGCTGTGGTCCTGCAGAAGAAGACACTAGCAGCTCTAAGCCATAACTATGTTCCAACATGGGAAGAGCTCCAACACCCCCCCCACCCCCACCCCCACCCCCACCCCCACCCCTCCTAACCCCACACCCCTCCCCCCAGGGTGTTTGCGCCCAGCCAGGGTGCACCTCCCCTCAGTGTGAGTCTGGGCTGGAGGAGTACCTAACACATGATTGTGTAACATTGGACAGGAAGCAGCTGACTGAAAAAAGGACAGAGAAATGTCTTTGCTCAGAGAAAGCAGGCATTTCCTGAGGTGGCAGGAGGCGCGCTGGCTTGGAAGCGGCAGAGTGCAGCGTGAGCGCTGACACGAGGCGTGCAGAGAGAGAGGAGAGGACTTGGGGAGGAAAACACCTGTACACGCTGACACTCAGCCGAGTAGAAAACTGGACGGAAGAAAAGGCAACAGTGACTTTCTGAGTAACTTCAATAAGTAATCCATGTTTCGTGAAACGCAAACACCCTAGTTAGTTAGGAACTCTGACACTATGGTAAAGAACCATTGTTAAGGTAATGGTCTATGAAAAATACATTCATTGCCACTTTGTCACTGCCTGCCAGTCCCCAACAACCATCACCTTCAAGATCTTATATCTTAGGGCTTCATGGGGACCTGTAGTCCTTAATCTTGGACGGTAGGAGCCAATTGGCTGCTAGGCATCACTAGCAGAGCTCCACTTCAGTGATTTAATGTTGACAACCCAGCATTCCATCACAGGGTTCCAGACTACATATAAATCGCTCCTCCACCAGTCCACTCTTCTAACTGCACTCAGGGGAACAGATTCAAAAAAACAATTTCACTACAGATTTTATGCCAAAGTTTAATAATAAATAAAAAAAGTCCCCATAATTGCCTCCAGTAAGGAGACTCAGTCTGTGGAGAGTGCCTTCCTCCGAACACACGCACTCCTAAGAGACGAACAGCACAACCCAAAACAAACGCTAAAGATGCCAAAACACAGAGAGGACCGTAGGGGCTGACACAGCAGAAATCTCAGCGCAGAGAGTTGCGCGTCAGGGGAGGAGGAAAGAAAATTCTGTTCGGGTAATCAGAGACTAAAGGCTTCCAGGCAGTGAACCACTGTGGTCTACTGAACATGAGACCGTCATGAAATAATAGCTATAAATCCATTCACTGCAGGGAGAACAATGTGGGATTATGTTATGTAAAGCAACTCACTGCAGGTAGGACAATTGAGGATTCATCAGAGAGGGTCCGCCTTTCTCTCTGACGGTCGACCACAACAAGAACACGTCTATACTCGGTGTGTTTGTTTGTCATGCGGTCGACATTAGGAGCCTAACCTCATTGGAGTGTGTGCGTGTATGCAGTGTGTGCCATGAGTGTCTGTGTGTGAGTTTCTGTGTGAGTTTTGTGTGTGCGAGCGCGCTCACCGTCTGAATGGCTGCCATGGCGTCCGTGAGCTTGCCATGTGTGTTGGGGTTGCTCATGGTTACGCTCCTCTTGGTCAGGGTTTGGGTTAAGGGTTCAGGGACGGTGAGGCCTTAGCCCTTCTCTTTCTCGCTGGGACTCAGACAGGAGCTTTTGGGCAGCATAACCTGGAACAGAGAGGTCAGGGGTTAGGGTGACAGTGTAGAGGTCAGGGGTTAGGGTGACAGTGTTATTACTGGAGCTTTAATAGAGAGCTGGCGAACGCAAACATCCCAAAACATTGCCTTTTCTGAGAAATGTCAATGACTCAGGGAGCTCAAGGTGGATTGGAATAGTTTTAATACAAATAAGTAAATCGGACGTGTGCAGCGCCAAGCTTAAATAAAAACAGTATTTAAAACCGTTCTGGAAGAGCATTGTGCTTCCATCTGCCGAGATTTTCCACCATGTTTAGGTGTGAATTCCTGGGATGATACTTCCTGGCAAAGCCCATTGGATCAATCAACCACGGATAGAAACGAAACGATCTTCAAATAGAATTTGGAGTGGGTGTGACTCAGGACGCTGGGGAGGCCTGCGGGCCAATAGCGCTTCCTCACCGCCAATCAAGGTCATTACCTCAACAGAGCGATAAGGGCCAGATAAGAGCGTGCTACTGCGGACAGGACACTGTGATAAGTGGCGGCGCGTGCTCCAGCCAGGAGAGTGTCGCTAGACGTAAGCCCTGCTGACCTCCCGGACCAGGAAACCTTCCGCCGTCTCCTCCTTGAGGGGATTTCTGATGCAACACGAAGGGATAGGTTAGAGTGTGTGCGCAGCTGGGCGGCTCCTAGTTAACCCCTTCACATCGGATCAATGACTCCTCAGAGAAAAAGGTGACAGGTCGGTTGCTTTCGGGTGAATCTCAATTGTGTAGATAAGAGATTACCGAGTGATATGAGTGACTGGAATGACCTTGTACACTGAAACACCAAAATTGCTCATCATTTCTTTGAATCTTTTGACAAGGCGCACTGAAGATCTATTCCTGGATAGCGTTCATGAGAATACTGAGTAACAGCCAGTCTCAGAAAGAAGGTCATGGGCTTTTTAAGTGCTCTTTGTACAGTGTAATTAATATGGACACTCCCGCTGGAAAGAGAATTTAGGAGATGGCTTGTTCTGGCTGTAATTAACCGAGCTGAGCCGACGAACATGACCCTCTTAATCCCTTTCATATCCCAGGTGGTCCTTGTTCTCAGACGCTTCAGTTTACAGAAAAGTTGGCCAGAACGCGGCCCTGGCTCTGTCTGTGTGTGTTTTCTCTCTCGTTTGTGTGTTTGTTGTTTAGAGGGCAGGCCGTGTCATTCAAACACAAGAGGCTGGAGCTCATTTATGGATGGTAGCCATTATCCATCTCCTGGTCTGGTCCATATCAGAAAGCAGTCAATGTCCAGTCTAAGGCACCCTGGATAGTCAGGCAATATTCATCAGTCATGACATGCCTCACTGATGCCAGGGCATGATCATATCACTGACCTTGCCTATAAGACAGACTTTCAAAAGGAAGACTATTAAATGGAGTGCAGTCACACTACAGAGAGATTAGGCGTGCGGCGTTGTTTGGAAGCTACGTGCGGTGGAAGCATGCGCTCGCTGTTCATGTCCGCGTACGGTGCAGAACACATCTGGGAACGTCCGGACTCGATGCCCGTCGCAAAATTCGTTTCACAAAGAAAATGATTTTCTGCAGGGCCGTCCTACTGTGACCTCCAGCTGGTCTTCCTGTTTCAAGCAAACTTTCTCTGTAAATGAAGATCTCAGTTATTCCTGAGGAAATAGGAGGGATCTCCGAGATAAGGTTACGGTGCTGCATAATCTCTCCCTGACCAAACAAGCATGGGAACACACTGACGTACGGCTGGGCATATCTGGAACCAAACCCATTATCACCGTCACACTGGAGCAACAACAAACATCGATCACTACAGAAATTACACCGATGAAGCCAAATCAAAAGAATAATGCGAGGACCAGAAAAGTACATGAAGCATGACGAGCGCACAGGGACAAGACTGTCCTATCACAGGACACGCCCCTATCATCTAGCAACAGAACTTGAAGTCGTAAACTGAGCCATTTGAATCATGGTCAAATAAATTAGGTCCAGGAGAGAAATCATTAAAAATGTTACTTCCCTCACTAACTTAGTTCCTCTAATCTGAATGGGAAACTATCTCTGGCCACACCAGTGGGTTCTGCGGCTCACCACATGGCCCCATCTTGGACCTAAGTAAGTGATGTCCTCACAGGCCCTTCTTCTTCTGTCTGTTGTGACTGCAAAGCAGCAGGAGACTGCAGATCTCACCTTCGCCGCAGAATAGTAAACAGACCCAAGTTTGTGCATACAGGGGCAAAGATAAGTATTGTTTGGAGAGGAAGTGGGCTGGAGAAGTGGAAGGAAGCATCTAGCTTACACTGCTGTGGGTGAGGCCACAGGCCTCCTGTCCTACACAACAATATCGCTTGGAACAATCTGTGAAAACAAAATTATAATTCTCAATTACTCAATACATACAAGTTAAAACCCCGGAGTATGTAGGAGCATGGTGGGATAGACCTGACATCCTGAGAACAACATTACAAACTGTAATGGGATGCTATGTGGCCACTGACCACAAGAACAATAAACGGTCTCAGTTATCGCATGGATAACCAACTGACACGCAGCTCTCCACTTCCTGGCTACGATGACTTTAATTAACGCAATCAATCTCAAAGCTTTAATTCAACCCTTAAGTAGACGTGTGCTTTCTAAAAGAAACAGTGTGGTGTGTGAGGTGTAAATCAAGCTTTACCGTTAAGCTCAGACGGGTACATGAACACAAACGTCAGGGATGATCCAGAAGCGTTTTCTTTTCTTTAGGATTAGCGATGGGTTATTTCCCCTCGGAAGTGGTTGATTCTAGATTTGGGACGTTCATGATCAAATGTCTTGGCCTTTAAAGTCAGCGGCTAGATTTGGTAAACCGAACAGCAAACCAGATAAGCTGTGTTGGTAGAACAGTGTTGTTGGCCATTCCCCTTCTAAATGTCTGTTTCCACTCTCTGGCACATTTACAGTGTTTCATCTGTTGCTGAGAGTGAAGCTGTCAACTTCATCTGTGTTCTCAAACTGATAATAGAGATGTTGTGGGATGTTGCAAAAACTGTTGTTGCAAAAACGATGCCAATTCATCAGGGACAGATGCAATGATGCTTACACTGGTATTGGCCATCCATCTGTGTTTGTTGTGAAACCACTATCAGTAGTCCTTTTTGGACATTTAAGACTACTTGAGGATTAGATTTCAGAAAAGATCACAGTAGATAAACTTTCACTCATGCTATTCATTATGGATGGGATTCACCAAACATTCCTCGAGGATTTCGCTTAATAATTGTTTTCCAAGTCCATTTGGCCAGAGGAGTAGCTGCCATAAAGCCAAGCTTTCACACAGAAGTCTGCACACAAGGAGTCAATTAGAAGCCTCTCAGGATAGCCTCCGGCTTACTTCCTGAAATAACTGGTCGAAACGTATTATATTTCAGAAGTGTTTTGCCTCCCAGGTCTACCTGACCTTGCCTGGTCGACTCGACCTCTGGTCCACAGAGGAGGTTACTGTACAAGCATTCTCCGATCAGAAACAGATCGAACGTTTGGATCTGTACTCATGTGCAAGCTATTTAAGTGGGCTGCGCTCCGCAACTGCATTGGATGGATGGAAATCATACATATGATGACACACCAGTGAATGACTGACTGAGGGTTGTGTGATTGATAAATGTAATGAGTAAGGAGGTTTCAAAGATGACATTCAAGACGGAAGTCTGAAACGGGCTATAAATATACAACAAAATACAGCGTCCAATGGCTTTGTAGGTCTCTTTCTCGACAAAGCTGAATCCTTCAAAAGTTATTGGCTCTAGATTTAATCAAAAGTCTGTAGAAAAACAAGGAATGTTGTGTTGCAGAGATAATCGTAGGTTCTTAAATTAGGAGTGTGGTGACCACAGATTACATATGGCACTTCCATCAAAAGGCATAATTTAGGAACGGTTCAATAAAATATGTAACCACTGCAAATGTAAATGCAGATTCAGAAATAGAGACTTGATCGTAATGTAGGAACCACAGTTGACACACAAGCCCCCACTTAAAAGTCCGACCATGAGAGAGGAAGAGGTAGACATAGTAGGACTAATTTAGGATTCTACAAAAACCTTACGCTAAATGATGCAGGGTTGGGTTTCCTGCTGACAAATTGTTGGCGGTTGTGTTTTTTGATGTGACACTATAAAATAATACTTCAATACTTTTAGCTTAGATTTGAGTCGCTGAGACACTTTGTGGCTTTTATGTTTTATCAAAAACAAACTCTGATGGCCCGACAGTCTGTTCTAGTCTGGATAGTCCTCGTTCCCAATACAGGCCCTTATCTGTTATCTCCAATCAATGTGCTTACATGGCTCGAGAAGCATAGAAAACATGCAGACAAAAACAAAGTTTCTACAGGACAAATGTGATTGTACAAGTGTAATAGTGATAGGGATGTGCTACACAGAGAGGTCTGAGGGAGGGAAAACATGTCCTGGAAAGTGTCAACAGAACCACTCTCTAACAGAACGGCAGTTATGTTCATCAATAATTCAGTGAGGTACATGGTAAACCATAATGGTGACCAGAAATTCAGCTACTTTTGGCCTGACGAGGACAAGTGACGATGTGTCAAAGATGTGTCCCAGACAAATGTCAAAGCGAGAGCTTTGGGTCACCTTTAGGGCTACTTTCTCCTCAAGACGATTGATTTCCATTTCAGGTCATCCCAGGAGAACACAACAGTAATCAATACAAGAACTCTATTTGATAGGAAGTTTCACCAGCAGCTCTGACAGCGGTAGTTATTTCAGAGTAAATACAGATTTAGAATATCGTTCCCATGGTAAAAGAGAGAGACATTTAAACAGTTTAGTGAGCTAAACATTAGGCACTTGATTGAGATGATGGCACAACGGCATACCAACATGTGTGATGAGAAGGATAAACAGTAACAGAGCTTATCTTACCTTAGTTTAACGCCACAGGATCCACCGCTGACATCATAGAGCAATGCAGAACTCTGAAGACCATGAGCAGGACCGAGGCCAGGGACCAAATAAACAGAAACACAGAGAAGGAGAGAGAGAGAAAAGAAGATGCGGTGAAGAGACTGTGTGTGTGAGAGAGCTGGCTGTGCGCTGGTACTAGTAGTCTCAGTGCTGTGTCAGAGCAGTATGCTCAGACTGATAACGGTGCCCTTCCTATTCAGGATTAGGTTTCCTGCTGTCGCACCTCTGACAGCCGGCCATGTGACCGGAGGAACCACTCACAACTGAGTCAGAGGCCTCTGATGCATGAGACACACACACACACACACACACACACACACACACACACACACACCAAGTTAGGCAGCCCACTAGCCAAACAAAGTCTCTAACTTTCCTCCACATTGATGAAGCCATGAAGCATCCTGTTTGACACTATTGTTGAGAAACTCCAACAGGTTGTAACACGCTCACTATAGCAACTGATAACCAATCAGTCTCTCTGACTAGCCAGTGTTTCATCACAAGGTATATGCAACCAAATAAAACTTCCTGAGAATAACTTTGTCATCTTTGCATAAAGGGTTAAAACCCAACCCTTCTAATCAATGCATGACTACACAACTACAAATCATTTAACACAAATACCTTGGGCATAACAGTCCACAGTATGAACAATAAAAAAATGAGGACAATGCCAGTTGCCATTGAGTAACTAAGAAATACGTAGAATGAAGCTATCAACATTGCTACTGAGATCCAAGAATAATCGAACATCCAGTCAAACGTACTGGATTTGATGTTTTGCTCCTAACAAAGTACAGTCCTGTAATTTAAGTACACAGCTAGCCAAAGGTCAACAAGAAGGCATTCCACATCAGCTTATATGAGACTTTAGGGCTGAACAAATGCCTGTGGCCAGGGGTGACAAGCCCTGTGTGTGTGTGTGTGTGTGTGTGTGTGTGGGTGTGTGTCAGAGTGTGTGTGTGTGTACATTCATGCATGATTGTTTGTCAGAGGGTAAATAGGCTCACTTGCTAGTCACATGCCAGTCTTAAGGGAACAAACTAGCAGCAAAAAGCCACAAAGAGCCAAAGCTGGAGTCCACTTCAAAGTCTGGGGTTTTCCCTTGTTCTCGATTGTGGCCCAGAAATAGAAATATCCATGGAAGAACTGAGGCTACTCCAAAATACGAATCCTCTCTTGATTTGTAAGGAGAGCACTTTGGTAACCTGAACACTAGATAGAAACACCTTTAGTATCTACTAGCTGCCTAGTTTTCCTCCGTCCATCTCTGTGGACATATTTGCTTGCATAAACAGCTACTGTCCAATTTAAGAATGCAAGTGTCACCAAAAAACACAAGCAAGAGGAAAATCAGGCAAAGTTGAATTTAACACACGCAGACCAACAGACTACAAAAGTTATCTGCTGACAAGTTTAAATTAAACACAGTGCAAAAAACACAATCATTGGACTTGTTCCCTCTTCGTGCACATCAGTGTACAGTTTAGAACCGCAAAAAGTCCTTAGAGCAGCATTTTCACTCACTGGTTTCCTGTTATTTCAATTCCTAACTTTTGTGGTCAGGACAGTTTAACAGACACCAAGTACGGTGGCAAATATCCTAGAAATGATCAAATAATTAATTAATATGTAAGCTACCTTAAATAGGGCAAAATGTCCAGCATTTACAACACCCCGGTGATTGAAAACCAAATCATCATCACGATTAAAGACTCGAGTATGTTTACAAGATATGGAGGTTGGATAACACACACTTACCCTGTAACTAGTGCAGCTCTCTATCCAAACTCCCCTGGACAGAGTCTGGTGTTACTGTAGTAGTATTCCAGGAAAGGTGTTTGCTAGCTTGTTCCACAGCTATTTGTGTATCGCTATGGGGATCTGGCTGTGGTTTGTGTTGATAGCTTTGTCTCTGTTGATAAGTCTGCTCTTGCCTAGAATAGCTCAGTAGCTCGGGGGTCGTCTCTGAACCATTCAGCGTACACACGGGGGTCTGGAAGTCCCTCCGAGGCTTTTCACAGCTCCGTGTCCCCCAGACTTCTCAGGGAGCTGGGAGCTGGCCAGGGGCTTCGGCAGGTTATGTGTGCACACAGTGACTGGAGCACTTCCAAAATCACTGAGCAACAGCTGCTATGGCTGAATACATATCCATCTATTCCATCTCGCCCCCCCCCACCTCCAATTATTCCTGCAGAATGTATGGCCATCTACTCTCTCCTCAACCCCCACATCTCTACTTTCACAGAATGTGTCCACCCCCTCTGCCCCACCCCGGAAGATCTTCCGTCCCCAGGCAGCATGTGCCATGTCCCGTTCTAGCTGTGGGTTCAGCAGCACCTGTCTCTGGGTGTGGAGGGATATAGGGGATGATTGAGGACAGAGCGGGACACAGCAAAGGTTTCCCCTGTCACGTTCATTGTCAGCCGTAGCTTTGTGTTCAGAAAGGTTCCCCATGCTCTCATGACATTGTCATGTTGGTCCTCAGGGAGGCAACATCTGATGGGAAATGCATGCTGGGAGTTTTCTACAAACACCCTTGGATATTGAAGGAGACCCACCTAGCACATTACCAACAGCCAGTAATAAAAAGCTTTAAAAAGAAGCAACTGAATACACGATACACGTACAGTTATACAACACAAAACACTGTATAAAGATTGATGGCCTATTCCTGCTTTGCAATTTAATTCTCTGCATACTTGGCATCGATTGTTTTGGTATTACGATGTGAAGAATTAAACTCCTGATCCAGATCAACATGTAGCCTAGTCTACGCCAGATCTGTGCAAGCTTCTCAAAAACACCAAAGCCTAACTCTCCTTCAAAGAGAAGCAGCCTAAGCTAGAGCCAGTCTAATTAAAAGATCGAATTTCTTTGACTTTTGTTGCTTTTTACAACCCACAACTAAATTCTAATGTTCTTATATTAATAACCATTGGTTATGGCCAGAGTTGCAGCAAGTGTTTCACTACTCCAAGATGAGAATCCAAATCACTTTCTATGGAATACAAAGAACTAGGTCTACTTAAATAAATACACAAATTGCAAAATTCAAGATTACAGATAGACATAGGCTGTACAACATAAATACTATCCAAACTGCATGGTCTAAGTTCATTTTTGCTCTGTCTGGCGTAAAGGTGTGTCATTGTTAGTCTAGCACATCCAAAACAGCTCGAGTTGCACTGCTTGTACAAATGGTTAGTCAAACGTTCTCAGAAGCACCAGTAAACGTGAGACTCCAGCCTGGTGTTTTACTGTTTGTACTGGCCTCAAGAGACCTTGGCTGCTCCAGGAAGAATATCACTATTATCCTCCACCAAGCACTCCCAAACACTGAACAACAGGCATGAAATGTCACACTGGGTTTCACAACAAACAAAGATGATCTTTTTCCCAGGAAAGAACCAAATTGATGGACAGTGCTGATTGGACAGCAGGGCATCATCGCCTTCTCTGTTTTCCGTGAATCCCAGTAAAGCTACTCGTAGTTTATGATGACATAACATACAGTAGTATTAACCACACTGTAGTGAACAATCACATTAGAAAACCCCACCCAGTTATATTTAGCCTAGTTTCATGACTTGTCTGAGTGACACAATAGCTGCTGACAGAAATGGGACGGCCCTAGCTGGGGACGTGCAATTAGGTCATACGAGCCATCTGACCCTGACGGCAAACAGTGTGCATACTAGAGAGCAGCTTCAGGGTATTGCATCAGTGTATGAAATGAGCTGTTCAAATAAAGTTTGATTCGTTTTGATTGACGGGTCAGGGGGGGAAGGTGAGAAAGGGGCCAGTCTGTAGGAAGAATGCTCGATCATGCGGTGTGTGACACACATGGTGACATTAGCACGTACGCTTGAATGTCCACCAATAAAATTCCTTCGCTGCTTTTCTCCCATCCTGCTTTCCTTCCTCCACAAGGCAGCCAGGAACAGTGATCAGCCATATCAAGGCTACCGGCGGCCAAGTTCAATTGCTCACCCATGTCCAGACCAGGGACATGGGCAGGACAGTGATCTGTACTGCATGTTATTGTATCAGTTTTGCAGAGAAAACCCATGTGAGCACAAGCAGAACTTGCAACTCCACACTGGAAGACCAGGGAGATAGCCCACATGAGGACCGGACAATGCCTCGAGGCAAATGAAGTAAACTACATGACAAAACATATAGCCTGACTAGCTTTCTGGTGAGACTTTAAAAAGCTTAATGGTTGTAAGAGGACATTCTGCTTTGATCAAAATACAGGCCTACATTAGGCAACCGAAAATGCATGGATACGAAGTTAGGAACCAAGCATTTGTTATCTCATTCCTACGGAAGAATTCTGACAGGTAAAAAAACAAAGAACAGAATCTTTTCGATAAGAAAGAAAGGCCAGTTTAGAGTGAGCTAAGTAAAGTAAGTGATGGTGCGCTGACATTCTGTATAAAAATACCAGTCATGGATGATCATTTTTGCAACAGGACCATTTGAATTCCTCTTGCGGAGCCAAAGAAAACAGACCACAGCAGAGAGCACAACCACGAACAGGAGA
Source organism: Mallotus villosus (assembly GCA_903064625.1). Classification (NCBI taxonomy): domain Eukaryota; kingdom Metazoa; phylum Chordata; class Actinopteri; order Osmeriformes; family Salangidae; genus Mallotus; species Mallotus villosus. Next base: position 2,962 of record CAEFZP010004379.1, on the reverse strand, counting down.
TCTAAATGTTTAGACCATTAGCCACAATGTTCTTGGACTGGGGGCCGAGAGGGCTGGGAACCTTTCACCTAATGGTTTTCCAAATACCCAGAAACAGATCCGTGCAACTGTTATCATTCCATTATCAAATATTTTAGCTTTTCACCCCCTCCCCTGCCAGTGGATGAAGTGTTCCTCACTATTACTCTGCCAGTGTGATAATAAGTGAAGAAACAGGGGACTCAACAGTCATGAAGGAAAGATACAGGCTTACAGGACAGTACATCCTTAGGATTACATTGCCAGTATTCTCATCTGATGGTTACACAGTACTGGTTGCTACGCCAGTCCAGGATGATAAACTCAGGTAAGTACAAAGCTCTGCAGCATTCCACGAGGACTCCGTGTGGTAGTGCTTTCTCAAAGCTTATGGAGGGGGATGAAAATGGGTTATCGACACTGGAGGGCTAAACAGGAATATCCTGTACTCTTTCCATCCTGGCAGGAATTTTGACAGGTTTTTTAGCCTTCACAACGGAGGCTTGGCAAATAAATGCGTGTTTTGCTTTTCCCAGTCAGTCTATAATGAAAAATCTGGTTTAATATAAATATTTATTTCCCAGGTGAAGCCGTTGTAGACCCAGCAACCATTTGAGAGTGCAAGTGCAGACGAACTCTTAAGTAAACAGGTTGGAAACAGATGAGTCTATTGCTTAACAAAAGAATGAATGGACGTAACGTTACCTCGCTCTCCCTGACCACACCCCCACATTGATACGACTAGCCTTTTCGATATATTCAATCTGGAAAAGTTACTGTTATGGTTACAGGAGACCCTGCTTTGATCAATCATGATAACTGATAAATGAGCAGCGTTGTCATCCCTCCCCGTCTTAGCTATGGTCAGGGATCTGATTAAACACATGGCTAGTCATTTGACTCGACTTGAATCAGACTTAAAGTACTACTAGCTTGTACAGCCAGCTCACGCTACCGTTGTTGAGTCATTGTATATATTGGGAATCCTCTCTTAACCGACATCAAAACCGCCCAACTGTCATTTCAGTTTCTGTAAATGTTACCGTTCACACTTCCTGGCTAGCAAATCCCGGTCAGCAGACCCCCTTGAGTAACTCCATCCATGTCAAGTGACAGTCGCTTGGGGAAAAAAATAAAGTACCTTATGCCCTCCGTGTGGGTTCCATATGATTTAAATCATATTATTCTCAACGTTGACATTTCATAAACATTATAAATGTGCCAACTCATCGTTAGTTCTGGATACTTCTTACCCCAACTCTTGCCGCATCTCCCGCTATCTCGTGGAAGTGGTTGGTAAAAGCAGCGCGTGCGTAGTCCCCAATTCTTCACATTTTTTGCTCCTCGTACTGTTGAGGTGATATGGCTCCCCCGTTTGGTGATGGTTGGTAGCGGAACTTTATCTGTAGGTTTGTGAAAAGCTTATTAGCGTTAACTGTTAAATAACTGCTAACATGCAAGTATAGTATGCATCTTTTATATAAGTTGGTAGGTACACTTCTGTCTACAACAAATACATGTCAGGTCCTGCGTTTCAAGACTATTTTAAATACTTACTGAAATGTTATTTCGAAGTAGCCTAACGCTAATATTGTCAGCGTGTTAAGAAGTCCCCTGTCTGTGGTCATGACTGTAATCAAGGAATGTGTCGAGGAGGAAACATGCACAGATTGTTCATATTGACTATAGCTTTGTAACTGTTTGGTAGACAGGCCTAGTTGTATTTGCATATTGTTGCCACAAGCTTGTTTGATGTGTGCTTGGAATTCTTGTGGGCGTTTTCCATTCGCTGTCAGCTATTTGATAGGCTTATTTTGACTTCTGTCAAATCGCAGTTTGGCCAGTACAACAACAGGCAATTGGACTCGGAAGCGTTTTTAAGAGATAATGAAAGGCAAGGAAATTGTATAGTAGCCAGAGCAAAACTAAAAGTGTATCTAACATTAGATATCATCATCAGTCATCTCTTCCTAAAGAAATCACACATCATGGATTCCACTCCGGTAAGAAGAAAGTTATCATGACAAATAGCCTCCTACAAGACAAGCTAACGCTAGCTCGCTAACACTACTGCTAACGTTAGCAAGCTAACCTAAGCAGAGCTTGTCATGGGTATCTGATTTTAAGCTAAGGCGTTCTACCGAAGTACGTAGTGCTAGCCTAGCAGGAGTAACTGATTCAGGGATGAGCTAGCGAACAAAGAAAAATATTAAATGAGAGACTTAACAATGGAGATTAAAATAATAAACGAGTTCTATTAAATATCTTTGATTATTTATTTGTATTTAATCAGACATGTTAAACGTGCTTTTTGTGTTGAAGTCCTATACGGCCGCTATATAATTGGCCCTAACTGTGTATACAAAACGAGCGTCTCCAAAGTAAGCGAACGTTTGCTTGTTCAGCCAACGTTAATTATCCTAAAGCTACCTGAGGGTCATGCTAGCTAGTTAAACAAGTGAAACAGGCACTGTCATTCCCTTTGTTCAGCTCTTTTGGAAATTACGTTCAATGCCATGCTAGCTCTCCATGTTTGCATTTTTGCACAATTGTCAAGTAGAAATGTCCTCATTAATTTCATCAGTTGCATCTTTGCATGTAGCTTACTAGCTAACATTAGCTATAGCACCTTTGTGAGCATTGTCAAAATACAGTAGTATTTTGTAGGGTGGGGGATGATGTTGGTGGCGTACAAGGGTACGCTTTTGCTGTCTCTGGCTTTCCCCCATTGATGTGGTTCACGTCAACACGCCCTCCCTTCCCCCTGCCATGGCATTTTATCTTGTTATTGTTGCAGACTATTGGGGAGTTCTTCCGTACCCTGTGTGAGATGGGCTTCACAGAAGAGCAGATCCAGTCAGCTGTGAAGGCAGGACACTTCTCTGTTCCAGACGCAGCTGAGTGGTGAGTCTTTCCAAACTCGAAACACAGTCCTGAGTTAAAC